>JAJTUV010000162.1:430000-790000 GCA_021653895.1 Mastomys natalensis | reverse complement strand
TGAGAGGATTGAAGAAAGGTCACCACACACCAAGCACCCAGCTCCGAAAGAGGGATCTTTGATCCCTCTTTCTTGGACTTCGCTGGGATTTTGGAAAGATGTGATCTGGATGGAGTTTGTCCTTGTCTCCATCCCTGGCTCTAGTCTCCTGGTTTGTCTATGCCTTGGGAGAGACAGCTGCTGTCTTCCCCCAGAGGACCAGGCTTCACAGGCAGCAGAACACAGAGAAACTCACACATAAGGGTGCTCTGGAGAGGGCCAGGGAGTCATGCGGTAGAAATATACAGCTTCCAGTGCCGAATGCCTGGTTGTCAAAAGAGGAGCAGGGAAAGCCACAGCTGAAGGAGCCTCCCTGAGGTCAGAGCAGCAGCAAGCATGACCCCCAGGAAGAAGGCACAGCCTAATAGCTCATTTGTAAGACCGCTTATTTCCCCCAGTGCATTGCTGAAAGCGACAGCCCAATCCACTGAGAGGGGAGGATAGGACTCCTACTCAGACCTGTTAGGCAGATGACCGCTCCCAAGGAGCAGTATCATAAGCTGTTGGGAGAGGGGACAGATCTCACTGTGGTGATTCCAAGGCCACTGACAATAAGCTAGTGACAATAACAAGCTGGACAGGTTGTAGGTGTGTGTGGAGACCAGAACCTAGAGATTCTGTAATATATTGTCTAAACTGTCTCATTTCCAACCCACACTCTGGAGATATGCAAAGAAACACAAGCCACGCATATCAAAACACAGATGATAGAAATTGCCTGTGAGAATTAACAGGTGTTAGATCTAACCAAAACAATAATACTTGGACTCTAGACTCTCCTCGGTAAATGTGCTCACAGATATAAAGTAAGGCTTAGTTAATGAAGAGCTCACATGAAGAAAATCCCAGCAAACTCCAAAGAAGGTAAATTCTAAATAGAATCTGCCAACAGAGAGAAGAAGAAAGTGCAAAGAAGAGCCAAGTGGGACTTCCAGAACTGAAAAGCACACTAATCCAGTAAGTGCTGGAAATGACGCCCCAGTGGGGGCTTAGCCATGGTGCTGAGCTGGCACAGGAAAGAACTGGGGATGTGGTGCTATTCCAACTGAGATTATGCAGGCCATGGACTGAAAGGATGAGAAGAGAGAGGGAGAGGAAATAAGGGAGTCAGAAAGCAAGAGCATATGCACAGAGAGAGGGAGGGAGGGAAGGAGGGAGAAAAGGAGGGAGGGAGGGAGGAAAGGAGGGAGGGAGGGAGGGAGGGAGGAAGGAAAGGAGGGAGGGAGGGAGGGAGGGAGAGAGGGAAGAAGAAGAGGTGCTGAAACTACTTCAAATGTGTAAACCAACCTACACCACCAGGAAAATCCCAGCGAAGTCCAAGAAAGGTAAACTTTAAGAGACCAGCGACAAACTGACCCCATGAGGAGATATCGAAAGCAGAAGGTGGGGGTATTACCTGTTGCAAGGGGACCCCAGTAAGGTTAGCATTTGAGGCTTGAAGACAGTATGTCCAAAGGACACTAAGAAAAACTTGCAACAGACCCCCTGTGCTCAACAAAGCTTCTTTCCAACTCTTAGTCGAGTTAAATGCTTTGCCACAGAAACAAAAGCCAAGAATGTGCTGCACAAAGAACCTCCTTGCAAGAAATACAAGACAAAGGAGAGCATGCTGGGACAGTGTGAGGTAGTTAGTGGAGGACCATGAGAGGTAGCTTGGTCCCTGGTTAACCTAAGGCTAAAAGCCCTGGAGACCCTGAAGGGATGATAGAAGCTTTGCCTGCTCCTGGGCACGAGGCCCTGTCACTAGCCATAGTCACCCCCACCCCACCCCCACCCCACTCCCACCCCCACCCCAGGAGGCAGTCATGTGATTTGACAAGGCAATATACGTGCATGTTTTCTTCTCACAACTCACTTAAAAAATGATCCTATAAAACAATGTGTGCATACTGTAGTGTTCTGCTGATAGCTGACGGAAACGCAACCCAGGTGTAATATGTTTGCCAATAACATCACACGGTGTCTTAAGGGACTGCAGATGGTAAAGGAACAATTCCACAATGCACCATCAGGTTTGTCCATATCGCTTTCTGTAATGCTGTAGACCATCACACCACTGAGCACTGGGAGAACCGTACAAAAGATGAAATGAACTCAGGATAAACCTAAGGCCCATCCTGAAGTTACCTGTAGCTGACAAACACAAAAGGGGACTCTAAGGGATGCTGCAAACCAGGGGAGCTTCTCACCAAACACATCCTATAATGCAAAGAAAGCAGTAAAGAGATTGAACAAACGGGACATGGAGAGTGTAGATAGTAAATGTAAAGTTCAACTTCACTACCCAAAACATGAAATGTGAACAGATTAACATTCCAGCCATGGGGCAGCAATTGTCGGACTGGAGAGTAAACCATTGTACAACTTCACGCTGTCTTGTGGAGAAAAGCTGTAGGTGGGAAAGTATAGACTCACTACCAGGATGGAAAGCATACATCATCATGCAAAAAGAAACTTCATAAAAGCCGAAGTGACTACGCTACTGTTGGGAAAAGAAAAAAACATCAAAGATTGCTGAATTGGATGCTGAATTCCCTCCAAGTCTCATGTATTGAAGACTTGGTCCTTAGTACAGGTTCAGAGCCATGGAGAGATGAGTGGAAGCTTTAGGCAGTGAGGCTACCTGGTAGGAACCCCACATTTCTGGAGGCAGGCCCTTCACGAGGATGATTGCCCTCCCCCCCCACCCCCCAGTCTCTCTTCCTTTTGCTTTTTTGCTGAGATGAGGTTCTGGTTTATCCTATGATCCTGCTGTTATAGGCTGTACTGACATAGGACCTAAAGCAATGGGGTCCACTCAATAATGGACTGAACAGGCCAAAACTGTAAACAAAAAAACAAAATAATAACCCTTTTTTCTTCATACGTTGATTGTTTTTGTGTTTTGTTACAGCAATGGAAAGCTAACTGATACAGATTAAGGGGGATGCTTCAAAGTAACAAAAGAACCAATCTCTGACAAAGAGAAACAGTTAGTAATGTAAGTATGCCTAACAACACAGTTCCCAAGTAGACTAAGGAAAACCCACAAAACAACAAAGAGAAACAGAGAACTCACATCCTTCTTAAGTGGCCATTATACAGGATAAATCATACCAGGCAATAAAGCAAGTTCTAGCCGGTGCTAGAGGCCTCTCCTTTAGCCACCAGGCAGGCAGGCAGGCAGGCAGACAGGCAGTTAGGCTGGCCCGCCAGACAGAGGCAGGGAGACATAGTAGATCCAGTAGGTACTTGAGTGATGGCCTTCAGAGATGTGGCAGGTTGACTTTAGTGTCAGGGATGAGCATGGCTCAGAATGGCTTCAGTGAGGAAGTCCTTTGTGGCCACTTTAGGCAAAAGATAAGGAAAGTGAAGAACACTAAGTATCAAGGGAGGCAGTTTGGTCTTTATCCTGATTTCTTGAACGTATGCCCTGGGGAAAGCTGTTAGTGACTGACTGACTGACTGACTCATTGATTGATTGTGGTATTTGTTTTTATTTTGTTGTTTTGGGGCTATGTTTCTGGCATATGTTTCTCTCATTATGAGAGAAAATACCAGAGGAAGTCAACTTAAAAGGATGAAAGTTTATGTTAAATTGCCGCTTTCACCAGCTCTTGGCTCCCCTGCCTTTGGACCTAGGGCAAAGCAGAACATTCTGGCAGCAGAGCACACTGGGGCAAAGCTGGTGACCTTAGGTAACAGAGAGTGGAGTCTGATCTCAGTATGCACTCCAAGAGCAGTGCTTCCTCCCACGAGGTCCCGCCCCCTAACACCCACCCACATGACACTGCCCCTTCACTGGAAAACAGGTCTTTCGCCATGGCCTTAAAGGCCTTTTTTGACCCAAACCATTAGTTCTTGTAGTGAAATGGATGCTGCTCCCGTTAAAGCAGATCATAGAAAGCGTCTTCACTTGTCCAGGGGAGAGGGAAAGATTAAACAGATGCTTCATAGGTAAAACTGTAGCGTTGGGCTCTCTGAACCCCAAATCTGTGGTCCTTCAAAACACTCCAAGGTCTGGGAGTGGCTGAGGTTGCTGTAACTAACTCAAGAGGAACCATGAGGCTCCACTTGACTAGTTGTTTTGTTTTTTAAAAAGCACTTTAAAAGTAACCTGTCTGGGTGCCAGTCAGTGTACAGCACATCAAGAGAGGCCTTTAGCACCAATGGCTAACCAACCAACTCAAAACTGCCAGGTGTGCTGTACACCTGTCACCCTAGAACTGGGGATATGGATGTAAAAGGATCAGGAGTTCAAGGCCAGCCTGGGCTACATGAGACCATCTTTTAAAAAATGATGATTCACCGGGCGGTGGTGGCACACGCCTTTAATCCCAGCACTTGGGAGGCAGAGGCAGGCGGATTTCTTGAGTTCGAGGCCAGCCTGGTCTACAGAGTGAGTTCCAGGACAGCCCGGGCTACACAGAGAAACCCTGTCTCGAAAAACCAAAAAAAAAAAAAAAAGACGATTCATTTCACCCTCCTATAGAGGTTCTGGAGGAAGGCACAGTTCCCCAGCCTTCCCATTGCCTCACAGTCCTGGGCCTCCTCCCTGCACTTTGGTTGTGGCTGTGAAGGAGTTGGATCCAGTCAGAAGCCGCAGGTGCAGTAACGGGAGAGAGTTTTAAAGTAACCACTACTGTGGTCAGACTACAGATGCAAGGAGAAGATGTGTATTTAGCTACAGATGTTTTGCATGGTTTACGCAAGCAAGATGTACATAGGTCTGTGGCTCGACTGTACAAAGAAGCCCTCGCTAGCCTGGTGCACCGCACCTGTCCACGGTTCAGTGTGTACATCTCCTGGGTAGGCCAAAGGAGCCTCCAGGTCGTAGGACTGTGAATCATGCCCCTGGCAGCACGGGTCCCTGCTCTTGCACTAGAAGCCCACCTGATCTTGTTGGGTTCACACTACAAGAAAAGAAAGGGCTCTTGTGTTTTCACACTAGGGCAGAATCAAAAATTGCCTGGCTCTTGGAAACTTTGAGCACTGGATGGATACCCAAATGCGCCCAGAAGGTTGGATTTAACACCCAAAGACACCTTTTAGATTGTAAGCTTCTGGGGTGTATTTGCCCCAATAATCCACAGAAGCAACAGTAATCTAAAAATAGTCTTGTTTTCTGTCCTAAGCTCCTTTTAACTTTGTTAGTCATCGCCAAACCTTAAAATAAAACCCGTGTAACGTCTCTCCTGGTAGCAGCTACAAACAAACCTCCTCTAGAGGAGGCCGAAGGAAGAGGAAAGAGGCGGTAGGGACGCGAAGGGAGCGCGGTCGCGGGATCAGGCTTGAGCCCGAGGTGGCTGCAGGGCCTGGCGGACAGCTCAGAGCTGGCCGAGCTCCTGCACTGCTGCCTCCGGAACTCCCTGCGCCTGGCGTGCGGCCACCGTGGTCCCGGCAACGGCATTAAACAGAGGGAAACAGGCCCGGGATTCCGTCACCCGCGGGGGATAAGGAGGGCATTGAGACAGACAGGAAAGGGCTTTTCTGGATGGGGTGAAAAGTTATTTATTGGAGAGGGAGAGGGAGGAGCAGACAGGAGGAAGAGGAGGAGCAGGAGGAAGAAGAGGGAGGAGAGGAAATGAAGGGAGCGGAGATGAAGGGTCAGAGCTGAAAGGAAGAGAGCAAGAGGAACAGGGGAAGGAAAGGGATATAAAGGAAAAGGAAGGCGAGGGGATGAAGAAAGATCCTGGAAGAGTCCTCCCGGCTTCCTCTAAGCTTTGCACAGCTCGGCAAGTCCAAGAGTGCGGACAGGCCAGCCTCTCTGACGCGACGTGTGGGAACTCCTCTGCCCTCCGGAGTCCCCAAGGTCTCGGCTGGGCCTTAGTCTTCGCGCCACGCCTTGCCGCTGATGCCTCCGCCCCGCCCCGCCCTGCCCCGCCCCACTGGTCGGGGACAGGGGAGGGCGGGGACGGAAACTCTTCAGGCAAAATCTTGGCATCCTGGTCTGGCGACACCGGGACTCACTGAAGAATGGATTTGAGGGGGACAGGGGTGGGGGCTCTTGGGCAATGGGGTCTTGGCACCCCCTAGCGGCAACCTCTTTCAAGGAGAGCAGGGAGACTTCCGCGCATCCCAGCAGGTTTTAAAGGTTCCGCTTTGGCATCCTCGCCCCACATCCCAGCATCTTCACTGAGCCTTCAACTACTTAATAGATCCTCCTCCACAGCCCCGCGTAGACATCTCCAACCTCGCTATCCTCTAGATCACCTACGAGAGTGGCTCCATCCTCTCAACGCCCAGAGGTAGAGAGGTGCGCGCCATGCCAAGCTCTCCACGTGGATCAGCAGGTAGTGCACCTAAGACATGCTGGCCACTGCCTGTGGCTATACAGCACCCACCACTGCGCTTCTTTGCCGTGGTAGAAAAACAAAGGTAGCTTTTAGTTCTGTGGCGCTGAGGCCACTGAAAAGAGCCGCTAGAAGCTCCTGGTAGAGTGGATGGGTTTTAGCTAAGTTTTCATATTGTTTAACATCGAGCCAGTTGGCCAGCTCCACTTGCTGGTTGGATCAGATTTCCCTAAGTCTTGGGGTGTGAAGTACTTTGGAGGACCTACTGGCTCAGTACACGCCCCGCGCGCCCCAGAGTCTCGCCGCCCCACTTCAGACACGCTTTTTTTCTTTTGGGCTTATTTCAAACCATATGAGGTGTAGGCCAATAGATTTATGATTTCTATACACCAGACGTACTAACTGCCCAACCCTCCAATCCGTTCCATCCAAAGCCAACAAGAAAATATGGTCGGGTTTTGGCAGCAGAGTTGCGCCCCTAGGAGATGCGGGGAGATTTGAAAGAGAAAAAGTGTGAAGCGAGGCGGGACAGAATTCTCAGAAGTTCCCCCCAGCACCAGCCTCCTCCTATGCCAGAAACCTCGCGGACGCGCCTACAAAGCACCCTGTGGTCCCTGCAAGGATCGGCCGGCACCCGGGGCAAAGACCCAGAGGAGGAGCTGAGCAGGTGGGCGCGCTCTCCTAGACGCGCTGCCCCTCCCCTTCTCGTACAGCAAACAATCCAGTTCGCTCAGATATTTACAGAGTAAAAATGACAATATCTGGCTATCCCGGGACGCCCATGCAATCTGTTAGTAATTTAGCGGGATGGGAATTTCCTTACTCCAGCCTGCCAGTGGAAGCGCTTTTCCAAATTTCCACAGCGGGGGAAGCCTGCGATTTTACATAATGACTTCAGCATGCAAGGCGTCTCGGCACCCTTCCCCCGCCGCTCGTACCCCTAGCCCCTCATTAAAAGGGAGAGTAGCTTTCTCAGGGCACCCGCGTGAAGCCGCCGCCATCCCGGCTTGGCGCGCTCGCTCATCGCCCCCTGGCAAGCCCTTTTCTTCCCATTCGTCCCCGCCTGTTTCTATGTCTCCCAACTCTTTCCACGAACCCTTTTCCTCCTAGTCTCCCCATCTTCCCTCTTGTTCACCTTTGCCCAGGTCCAGGTGCCTCTGCGCACCTCTGGGAGCCCCCTCCTGTCCCTCGAGTCCTTCTTACTCCCCGCTGCGTCCCTTCCCTCCCTATGTGCCCGGCTGGTCCACCCCAGGGTACCCCTGTCCAAACCAGGGCGCCCCGCTTGCCCAGCGAACGGCAGCCGCTGCGCACAGAGGGCGGCGCTCCGCGACTTGTCCCCCGGGCCCCGCGCCGGCTCGGGCGGGCAGGGGCGTGATGTCACTGCAGGGAGGGGGCGCGGGAGCGGCCGAGCGGGCGGGAGCCGGGGGAGGTGTTTTCCAGCTTTAAAAAGGCAGAAGGCAGAGCCCGGCCCTGCGTCAGAGTGAGACCGAGAGCCTCCGAACTGGGCGGCAGAGTCGCCGCGCGGATCCGAGCGGCGGGGCACAAGCTCCCCGGCGCCGCACACACCTCCGCCCCTGCGGCGATTCCCCGGCCGCAGGCAGGCCTGCCACGCGCGCACACACCCCGCATGTCACCACCCCGCGGCGCGCGGCGCTGAGCCCGGCCCGGCGCGTGTCGGCGAAGAAGAGGTCGGACTCGGGAGCCGGCCCGGAGCTGCTCGCGGCGCCAGCTCCCGCTCCTCCTCCTGCTGCTCGCCGCTGCCGCCACCGCCGCGTGGATGCCAAGTACCAGCTTTCCAGTCCCTTCCAAGTTTCCACTCGGCCCTCCGGCCGCAGTCTGCGGGAGCGGAGAAACTTTGCGGCCCGCGCCGCCCGCCGGCGGCACCATGAAGGCAGCGGAGGAAGGTAAGCCCCGTGCCCCTCCCTTCGCCCCCGCGTGCTCTGGTCCTTCGTGCCCTCTCCCCGCACCCCGCACCCATCTAGAGTCCTCCTCCCCGGCCAGGCTGCCCCGGCCGGTCTGCGCTTTCAGGGAGGGGCGCGGGCGTCCGGCCGGACAGCGTGGCACACACTGTGAAGGGTGTCCCCCTGGTGTTTCCCCGGCGCAGCCCAGATTTCTAGCGCGCTTTCTTGCCAATAGGTGTCTCCTCTTCTCTAGCGCGGAGTACTGAAACTTGGCTTTGGCTAGGGTCTCGGAGATCCCTGCTGGGGAAACTTGATTCACCGGGGTGAGATTTGAGGATGGGGCGCAGTGGGGGCGGGGGATGTCAGAACCGAAAACAAACAAAAACAAACAAAAACCACCCTAGGATGAAGTGAGGCATAGTCTTTGGAGAGCAGAGTTGGCCCTGCCTCTACCTCAGGAAGGCAAGCAAATCCATGACCAGAAGTATAAGAGTCCTGCATCCTCTCAAGTGAGTCGAGCCTTAGATGCCCCTCACTAAAAGTAAGGGCTTGGCCAACTGGCCGCAAGTGCTCCAGGCTTCTAAATGCTTCTCAAGCTTGTAGTCAAATGTTGCATTCAGACAAGAGTTCTGCCTTAGAAAATGCCTTGGGAAAGACAGAAGGATTGCCAAGTTTAAAGTTGCTTCTTCCAAGTAAAGAATATGCGCTGGGATCTGCCCTAACCCGGCAAGGCCACAAGAATGACATGACCGAGACCTTCTGTCAAGGGTCCTTCAGGTCCCCTCAAAAGAGCAAAATAACTTCTAAAACATTTAGGCTCCTGCAGGTGTCTTTGAAACACCCTTTAAAGGGTGGCTGGCTTTTTAGCACGGGACAACTTGACCTGTGTAGAATGGACCCTGGGAGCCCTGTCTCCTAATTCTTTTTTGGCACCAAAGCTGGACCCCTGCTGGGGCTGGGGCACTCCTATTTACAAGGGCGGCCATCCTGTAGACAAGCACTTGGAAGGAAACCTTAGCTTCCTGTGAGAGTCTGATGAGAGGGTCAGGCAGAGACAGCAGTTCCCAGAGAGTCAGCCCTGGACACCTTGCTTATCTTTAGACTCAAGAGCCATCAGCTCAGCACAAACAGATCCAGATTTTCAGAGCCCAGGTGTCCTGGGTAGAAAGTATTGTACGAACTTTGAACCAAAAGGGGTAGACACTGTTTCTCGCCACCGACTTCAATTTTAAAGACTTCTAAATGTTGCTAAGTGTTCTCAGGATGAGCTCTCGCCACAAGGAACGCTACAGTGTTTTTGTTGTGGTCTGGGTTGTGAATTTCTTGACGTTTACTTCCACACACATCTGTTAGTCACTTTTCTTCTTTGCTGTCTTCTTCTTCGAGGCCTTAAAGCTTCTGTTCTTTATTTGTTAAGTTACTGTTCCATTACTCAAGAAGTCTTCTGAGCTGATCTTGATGGTTCAGCCTTGTAATCCTAGGCGTAATCTCAGCACCTGAGAAACTAAGACAAGAGAATTACCATGCGTTTGAAGCCAGCCTGGGCAACAAAGCAAGAACTAGGCCTGCCTTGGGCTACAGTGTAAGACCCCATGTTCACAAAACAAAACTCTTTTGTCTTTCTTTCTTTCTTTTCTTTTGTACAAAGGGAAAAGCTATTGGGTAGAGGGGCAGAGGGTAGTGACATCCAGACCCATGCAGAGGAAAAGAACTGTATGCCGCAGCTATTGCTGCCTGCCATGAGGAAGCACCCTGTCCTTCTTAAGCAGGCCTTGACTGGGACACCAGCTGCTCTCTGAGGCCTTCCAGCTTAATGGGCATTTGGATGGAAGCACATCCTGCCTCACCATTTTTAAGGCCTTGTGCTATCAGCTCTGAAGAACTCCAAGAAACACAAGCCTGTAGGTAGCCACAGCGTCGGAGTTGCCTCACACAATGCCCCACAGGCTCTCGGGAGCTGAACAAAGCTTGCCCTGTTCTCCAGCTATTTAGCTTCATGGCATTGTTTCCTAATCCAGATTAGAAAAGGCTGCAGCCACGCACCCTGCTTCATCACACCCAGCACTGGGGCTGGCCCAGTAACATCTTGCACAGTTGGGAGGAAGTGGTCCAAGCTAAACACTTCTATCAAAACTGGAGTGTCTGCTGAACTGGCAGGCCAAGCTTCATACTATATAGAGGACTGGCAAGGGGGCTGGCAGAGGCACAGGGTAGCATTTCATAAGTAATTGTGTTGGCTGACTCCTGTGTTAGGGAGTAGACAAGGAGGGAGACAGGCCTCTGAGAGAAAGGCCTTGTGACTTCCTTCCTAGTGTTCTCAATATCTGGGGACATATAGCCAGGGGAAGCCAGGTGCTTTGTAACTTTAACAAAAAGTTTTCTTCAAAAAGTAGACAAGAAGGGCTGTTGTGTGTGTAACTGTGGAAAAGGTGGATAAAGAGAGATTGAGGTTTCAACACAGAAAACAGAACTTCATTTCCCCGAAGGTCAGCAAAAAAGAAAAGTAAAACAAAACAACGCTCCAACTTGCATCTCAAAGTGAGAACTATTATTAGAAACTAAATCAGGCCAGACTGAACTATAGTTTATCACAGGAGAAAAGCAGCCATTGAAACAGGGTCCTGGGAGAAGTGGGAGCCCACGTGATGCTCAAGTTAGCCTCCGGAAAAAGCCATCCCCCAGAGTCCAGCGCTGCAGGCAGGAGGACACAGGGGACACTTGCATCTGGTGGCAGATACTGACACTAATCTCCCTCCTCCTTTCCTTCCTGCCTCCTTCCCGGGTTGGGTTCTGATACTGGCCTCTCCTGCCCTGGCCACCATTTTCCTGATATTCCAGATGTTGGTTCATGTGGTGCCAAGACACCAGGAAAGTTAGAACAAAAAGCTGGGAGAAACAGGAAAAGATGGACGGGACTCTGCAGGCCCAGCTTTTTCCTTCTGATTGCTGTGTGCATGGTACCCTGTCTGAACGGGTACCACCAAGCACCTACTCAGCCTCTGGGAGCTTTGAAATCACCCCTACTAAAACAGGAGTGTGTGGTGTTTTAGGAGCTGAAAGATTAATGAGATCGTTAGTGCATGAAAACAAGACTTGCTTTGAGTTAGGAGCCCACAGAGTGAGGTGGCCACCGTGGGTAACCTTGAATGGTTCCGAAGCAACCAACCGTGCTCTGGGGCTTGACCTGCACAGAGGAGAAGGCGACCCTCAGGAAACCCACCCTCATTTCCCTGTCCCTTTCAGGTAACTTCTTTAGTAAATGCAGGGCTAGAAAATGACACCCCCAGCGTTTATTGCTTGAAGTTGCAATGCTCTGAGGTGGGCTCTGAGATGCTTCTCTGAAGGTGGGCTTCCTCAGGCAGCAACCTGGAGTAAGCCTTAGATGGACCAAGAGAGGCCGTGTTTTCCTTTCTTTTCGAACTTTTGAACTAATTCAGTAGCTTTGGTCTTTTTCCTGGTGCAGGGAAACAGCAAGACCTTCGGCTGTGGACTGCGCACCACGCTGAACAGGAACCAGGGGACCGGCTGGAGGCTGGGCGGCCGGTCCAGGACGCAGCTCCAGCCCCCGTCGGCCCTGCGCGGTCCGGGAGCGACGGCGCAGCCCGGCCTAGGCTACTGCGCTCGTCTTGCGGCGCCGGCTGCGCCGAGGTCGGGGCGCGGACCCTGGGCTGCTGGCAGGGCGCTGGGTTCCTGCGGGGCGGGGGTATCCTAGAGGAGACCGAGGTCCCACGGGAGGCAGGGGCCCAGGGAGGCTGCGCGGGGTCGTGCGTGGGAATGAGCATCTACCGAAGGCCGGGGGTGGAGCGTGGACCGCGCGGTCCTGCGAGCGCGAGTGGAGCCCAGGCTGCGCTCGGGCTCGCGCGCGGAGTTTATTTAAAACTAGGAAGCCGGCGGCCGCGAGCCGCTTGTTTATGTAAACCCGGAAACACCCGGGGGGGACAGGGGCGGGACCGGGGCGGGAGGCCGGGGAGGGGACAGGGGAGGGGACAGGAGGCGGGGGGGGGGGGGCGCGTCACGCCGGGGACGCGCGCGAGCGCCGGGCGCACAAGTGCCGCGCGACCCCGACATGACGGGGCTGGAGCAGGACCCGGAGTTCGACTTCGATTTCCTCTTCGAGTTCGATCAGAGCGGCGGGGGCGCCGCGGCCGCAGGTGGGTCCGGCGGGGGGCGGCGGGCGACTGCACCCCGCCGAGGGCAGGAGTTTGCTGAGGTCCCCGCCCCAACCTGGCACTAGCCGGGACCCCGGGCCGCCGCCCTGCGCAGCCAGGAAAGACGCGAACCAAGTTGTCGCCGGCCGCGAGGAGGCGGGAGGCCACCTGTGGGGCGAGCCTGCCACGCTCACCCGCCGGGCACTTCCTGGCATCGGAACACCGGGCCGCGGGAGAGGGCTCCCCCTCCTTCCAGGAGGCCCTTACCCAAGGGGAGGCTATGTCCGGCGCAGGACTTGGACCTCGTAGTCCGGGGACAGATGGTCAGCGGTGCTGCCAGAGGGCGGTCGGAAGCCGCCCTTTCTGAAAGCCCGGCTGCTACTGCCTGGCCCGGGGACCTGGAGCCAGGAGGCCCGGCCCGGTGCTGACCGCCACCGCAGCTCCCTCAGCAGGAAGGCTCCACCAGTTGGGTTTCCAGTCCACACCTCAGCAACCAGAACCTGAGAGCTTTCGCTGTCTTTCATTTTCTCTTCTCTGCCAAAAGTAAAGCTTCCAGCTAGGTCAACAATCAATGTGCTGTTTCCCCAAACTTGATTCTCCATAACAGTGACAGCCCATTCCTTGCAGATTCCCCTCCTGTGCAGTCTGGCTCTTTTCTCCGCCTGACTTTCTGTTCCAAGTTACACACAGCCCCCGACAGCGTTCTATGCTTTCCTTGGGGTCTGCTTCCCAGCCACATGGGGACATAACAGACATGACACTTGTAGAGCATCTCCGAAATGAACATGTCATGTATTCCCTGACACTCGCTACCCTTTTTTAAAAAGTTAAACATCTTGTTCGCTTTTGAAGGCGAGTGCTCTAACTTGGCAACTGTCATGTGTCCTCTGATAAGACCCCTGTCTGATAGATTTTTCTTCTTCAGGACCCAGGTTACAGGGCTCTGGGGTCAGTTGCATCCAAGGCAGGCAAGACTGGAAGACAGACAACCATTGGGAAGAGATCTGGGACTAGAAGTGGAGACCCTTGACTTCTCGTGGCCCTGCTGCTTTTGGGGATTTGGACTTATCTGCTGTGACAGTGCAGGAGGCATTTTTTGAGTTCTCTCCAGAATTCTCATGCTCCAGGGAGAAGAGCTTACTCTTGACTTCCCCTTAGGGTGTCCGTGTTGGATTTGGATGAGTGTGTAGCACGGTGCTTCTGCTTCCCTTATGATGCCTTTAGCTCCCATCTCTCTAGGAAGAGATACAGCCTTGGAGCCTTCCTGGGCTCTCCAAGCTACCTGCTGTTCAGGTAGGGCCTCGGGGCCTTTCAGTACTCCCTTGTTTACTCCGAATAGACAACTGACTACCTGTTCAACACTAGCAACAGACGTAAAGATCCAAAGTGGTTACTTTGTTACCTCCTGGTGGCCTGTGGAGTGCTTGGAGAGGAGAGAGTATCTGGGAAGCTGCAAACTTGGTAGTCATCCCCACAGACTCAGCACTGAGAACCTTTGAGGGAAGGGTGCTGCACTTGCTCAGGTAGACCATTAGTGGATCTCAGAATCCCCAGCCCCCACCCCTGGAGTCTTCAACTCATAGCTGGACACAGCCATTCTTACAATGTCTTTCTGAGCTGTATCGGGACACATAATGCCCAAGTTGAGATTCGTCTGGGCCCATACATGGAAGGCACACAGGAAGTCAGTTTGGACAGTTATTCATGAAGGAGACACTGGTGAGCCCCAGGCTGTCTTCTGGCCCAGGAAGCAGGTAGCTTCTTGAACTTTGGGTAGCAAATGGGTTTAGGTGACCTCCTCCCGTCACACGTGTGAGGAGCCATGATCCTAAGACATGTTTGTGATGAGTTTGCTCTGAAGTAGGTCGAGTAGAAAGGTGAAGCCCTTGTGTCTCGCTGCAGCCCAGGGCAGGTGTGGCCACAACAGAGTGCTCCCTGGAACTCCCTAGAGCTGCACATAGGTAGGTGAGTGTTCCCTGGAACTGCATAGAGCTGCAGGGACATGCCTGTGGATGTCCCTGTGAACTGTGGGTCACTGCCTCAGTGAAGCCAAGATGCTACACCTAAGCTCGGCACTTCTAGTTTGCAGGTTGTAGGACACTGGAGAGAGCCCTGGGCAAGGGGGCCAGCCTTGGAAAACTTTTTCTCCCTTTTATAGTGTTGAAAGAAGGTACTAGAGAACATTCGACATGGACAATACAGGTTACACTTCTCATTTTTGAGAGAGATAGACAGACAGACAGTGACTGACTCCGACTTTTTTCTCTCTTATTACCTACCAATACCGTTTTTACATCTTATTAATTGTCCAATTACATTATTTATATTACACCATCATCTGAAGTTACTAAACTCTCTGCTCCCCACTGAACAGCAGGAGATTCACATTATCTGAAATGGGTCTAAGTATCAATTCATGAAAGACTAAACAGTTCTGAGATCAATTGCAGAGTAATATTTGAGTTTTGCAGCTTGTACCGAGCACACCAATCCACATCATGAAAGAGGGCATGGCTACCTCAGAGCACAGCCTACCTCCTCAGTGCTCCATGAAAGGGACACAATCCCTGCCATTGGCCCATAGAAGACAGGCTGGGCTGCAGTGGGCCTGCAGGACCTCTGTTGCTCCTATCACCTCCCCAGCTTACTGGTCCTTACCAGGCTCCTAGGAGGAAGGGCTTGTGTCTTCTGCTTTATTTCCAAAGTGCACAGCATGTGCCAGTGGTAGAAATACAGTAGCCATTTGTGAGGGAAACAGAAAGACAATATTTTAGAGCAAGCAGTCTGGGGCAGAACAAGACTGGGGTAATAATTCTCTTCCAGGCTCAGGCATCCTTCTGTCTCTACCCTGCCAGACAGTGGGCCAGGGTCGGTTTAGGGGGAGAAGGCAGGGCCATAGGCTCTTTTCTAGGGCTCAGGAAATAGCTGCTTTGCTCGTCAGCTGGGAGGCGGGTGTGCCGCTTCCCGCCCCAGGGCTCCTGTTTTGTAAGTTATTTTGGCCTGACCGCTTAGTTCTGTCTCCGTGGTAACTCAAGAGGAAACTGGCCAAGGCCCTGGGCCCAGACAGCTCTGCCCACCAGTTCCAGGCTTAAACAGTGTACTGGTGGAAAGGGGGCTTTGCTGCATAGGATTCGGAAGAGATTTTACTCTCAAGTGTTTTCTGCCAAGGGCCATAACTTCTCACTTTCCAGCAGGATGTAGGGGAACCCGTGTTGGTTGGTCAGTCCCACCACAGAAATCCATGGGAAGGGTGGGTCTTGCCTTCAGGATCCCCCCAAGTATACTAAGGTTTGGTGTTTTTGGAAAAGGGCTTCGGTCTTTGCCTGGAGCGGCCTCACTGAGCTCAAGTTCTAAAGATGTTTTAATCAAGGACAAACCTGTCTGTGTGAGCAGGATATGCTAGCTCTGTATCAGGTTTTCAAAAGGAGCCCTGGACTAAGCAGGAGCACCTCGGAAACAACAAGGGAAAGTGATGCTTTAATATGCTCCTGGGGGAGTGTCGGAGGTCTTCGAGGAAAGGCGTGGACCCAGGCTGGACACAGGCCCCTTAAGCATGCTGTAGCGAGCTTATTTGCGGATCATTTGGGTGACATTTGCTGTTGCTCCAGCAAAGTCCAGCTCTCTGCCCTGTAAATCTCCCTTCAGCACATCCTTGCATGGCAGTATTGAGAACCTGTCGCTGTCTGTCACTTCTCGGGACTGACCCAGTCTCCATGCTGTCCTAATTAGGGAGCCCCATCCAATGCGCTGAGTAAACACAAGAACTATGCTGCCCCAGAACTGTTTCGTATTCTTTTGTTTCATCCCTAAGTGTGGAGACTTGCAGCCTCACCTGCACCCTGCAGGCTCTATTGCATGTCGAAAGACTAGGGTGGGCAAGGCATCGCAGGCCAGGACCTGACTGGCAAGATCTTCCTGGTTCTATTTCTAGCTTCAGGTCCCACAGTGCAGCCCCAGGAAAGGCAAAAGGGGGTGTTCCTTAAAATGAAAGGTGACAGTTGGCTGTGACGGTTGTGATCTGTGCTTGTGGACAATGAGTTTGGGTGGGGGCTCCTAAGGCCATGCGGATGGCAGAGGATCACACACATGCGAGCGTCACGTACACATGGTATGGCAGACACACAACATTGTCTTCACTCTAGGTAAAATACCAAGTGCCCTAAACTAGAGCACCTACAGAGGGATTTCCCAGCAGGTACCACAGATTACCTGGTGGGCAGCAGGCATTCTCCACACGTCTTAAGGGGACATAGACCAGGTGCTGTCATAGTATGCAATCTCCTGGTACAGCTGAAGCGATACCAGCTTGCTGAGTTTGCTGAGGCTGGTGGGAGCTGGGCAGAGCCGAGAGCTCTGGATTTGCTCAGTGTTGCCTGCACCCCATCTCATGCGCATGGAGTACTGAATGCCTCAGGGTGATTGAGAGAAATGAGCTTAGAGGAAGAGGAGGAAAGACCGCGGCACCTGCACAGCGTGGCCGCGCCTTCCTTTTTTATGACATGACATAACAGAATGTGTGCAGTGAGAGGTCTTTGCTTTCGATTGTGCTTTTCTTCCGTGGTCTCCTGCACCTCAGTTTACTGGTCCGCTCAGCAAAAGCCAGACCTCCAGGCAGCGTCTGATGTTACATAATCAGCCTGCACGTCTCAGGACTGGGAAGCCTGGCATTCCCGAGACAGTGATCCCTTTGAGGAAGTGGAAGTTGGTGCACGTGAAGGACTAGTCCTGTCCCCACAGGTCCAGACTTTGTAGCAAGAGCCTGCTATGGAGTCAGCGGGCACTCATGCCCTGCAGGTCTCTGATGACAGGGCAGACAGCTCTCACAGAGCAGTCCTAGGCATTTAAGATTCTGTTTTGGAGTTTGACCAAGGAAATCCACGCGTGAGCTAATTGGTTTTGTTTTTAATACATATTTTTGAGAAAGGGTCTCATGTAGCCCCAGGCTAGTCTCTAACTCACTGCGTAGCAGAATAGCTTCTAATTCGTGAACCTGCCGCCTCCATTTCCTGAGTGCTGGGCTCATGGGTGTAGGTGTGCATAGCTGCACCTATTCAGTGCTAGGCTTTGAGCCCAAGGCTCCCTGAAGGCCAGTCGAGTGCTTACTAACTGAGCTGTATCCCAAACCCCATTTCTGTTTTGTAATAAATGGTTTATGGATTTCTCTTTGCCCTGTTGAAACATATTTTATTCAAACCTTTTAAGTAAAGGCCACTTTTGTAATGTCCTGGGGCCCACGTGGTGTCTTTTCCACAACTTCCTCTTCTGCATCTGGCCAGACCCAGAGTGAGAAGAAGCCTCCTTCTTCCTCTTTCTCTGGGCCTCAGACACCCTGTTGCTAAGACAGCCCCAAGGAGACAAGCAGAAATTGCCATGTCCTCTGCCCTCTGCCCCCGCCTGCTACCCAGCCTTTTTTTTTTTTTTTTTTTTTTTTTTTTTTTCTGGAATCGTCCAGTACCCCAGGCAGCTGAAGCCTTGGCCTAAACACTGCAGGAGTGTCAAGGCAGGACTTAACTTGGCTTGTTGCTAGGACTTTCTAGAAAATTCTTCCAATTTTCCCTTCCCTCCAAAAGAAGGTGGTCAGCTGTGGGGCCAGCCCTGGACTGGATTAAATAGGATTCTTTCACTTGGGAGACAGAGAACACAGGAGCCAGGCCCTGCCCAACTGCAGGTGTGCCTCCTTTGGGATCTGGAAGCTCAAGGGCTCGCAGGACGGTTTGGGTCTTCAGCATCTGGAGATCTGGGCAGGCACTGAGCCCGGCTTTCCCAGTGTGTGCACTGCTGCTGTGATACCCATGTTTCCCATCAGCTTAGCCTCGAACTTCCTTTTCTTCTGGAGTTGGTTCCCTAAGATGAAAACATTTTTTTAAAAAGATGTATTTATTTTATGTGTGAGTGTTGTGCCTACATGTGTAGATATACATCACAGGTGTGCTTTGATGCCTGCAAAGGTCAGAAAAAGGATATCAGATCCCCCTGGAACTAGAGTTACAGGTGGTTGTACACCATCATGTGAGTGTTGAGGATTGAACCGGGTCTTCTGCAAGAGCAAAGAGTGTTCCTAACCGCTAAGCCATCTCTCCAAATGTGAAAGCCTGTTCTTTCCCAGTGTTGTGTTATTGATAGAGCTGCAGCATATACCATTGGCAAGACTTGGCTTCCCAAGCAGATTAGCTGCCTGCTCAGGGATGGGGCCTCTGAGGCTATCTCACCTGGGTGCTGTCTGGGGAACCCATGGCACCCAATGAGTGTGGCTGCCACTGTCCCCAGGCCATGTTCCTAGAGCGCCTTTGTTTAGAAGTGGTGCCTCTGGCAGAAGTTTGAATTGCTATGCTGTGTCCCATATCTGCTGGAGACGGTGCCCTGGGCTTGGGTATCGGACCCTTCTGAACCACCATGGTCTTGAGGCCCAGTCGGTTGGAGAGCACAGATGATGTAATCCTGAGGGGGCCCTTTAGGTGATGAGCAGGTGGGATCATGAAGGACTCGCCCATCTGTGGGTGGCGGTGAGTGTGTGAATTTCTGAAGACTTTGGGAGATGCCCAGAAGGGGCCTGGCTGGATGTGTGAGTAGCAAGAGCTACTTCCTGACAGAGGGGGCGCTTCAGAGGGGGTGGTACCTCAGGCAGCACCAAGACAGAAGTCCAAGTTCAGAAGTGAGGCTGAGCAAAGACACAGGCCTTCTGCCAAGACTGTGAGACTCCAACATCAATGAAAGTAATCAATTCTTAAAATTCCTATTAGTCTGTAGTTCTGCCTCCCTTTTATCGATACTCTAACTAGCAATAACGCAGTGACATTTTTGGGGTCCTCACCTTACACTACTGGCTTTGATTGACTAGTTAAGACCTGACTTCTTATATTTTTGGTTGTGAGCCTAGCCTTTAACGGCTGAGTCATCTCTCCAGCCCAAGACCTGACTTCTTACACGAAGATGGCAGATCCTGGCCACATCTTCTAGGTCATGGAATATTGATTGTGTTGTTCCATAGAAAGTTCTAGATTGGGAAGTGCTGGGCCAGCTGAGGGCGATCTCTCCAGCAATATCTTACTTTGTGTCTGTATGTGACAGAAAAATATAGGATGCATAGAGAATCCTCTCCTCCACCTCTGTCTCTTCTTCCTCCTTTTCTCCTCCTCTTCTCTCTCTCTCTCTCTCTCTCTCTCTCTCTCTCTCTCTTTCTCTCTCTCCCCTCTTCCTCCACCTCTCTTCTTGCCCCACCTCCTTTTGCCAAAATGAATGTTTAGACAGCCTTTGGTGAGAACAGCAGAGCAGACAGCTCTGGACATTGGCATCTGGTAGTGCTGCTCTTGTATAGGGTCCCTGGTAACCTGTTCCAGACTTTTCTGTTGGTGACCTCACGGAGGAGCCAGATCATCTATTGGTCTCACTAACCAAACTTTGATCTTTAGGCTTTCCCCCCTGAACCTGTTTTGTATCTTTACCAACTGGTTCTTTGGGACCAGTGTGATTTCTTATCATGTACTATGGACAGTCTGTACCTCCGACAGTCTGTTCCCTGGGGCCGGATTTTGGCATACTGGGGGTGGCCTGTGTCTGCTGTCCAAGACTGGGCTACATAGCTGGACATGAAGGGAGGTTACTGGCAGTGGACAGCTCTGACACTTGTCCAGTGCTTATAGCAACAAATAGCCTGGGCTTAGGAACTCAGCAAAAGCTTCTAGTAAGTCCCAGATGCCACCAGCCACGAATCCTGTCTCTTCAGAAGTATTACTTTCTCTAGAAAGTGGCTTTAGAGTAATTTAGAACAGTGCCATTTCAGTGTTACGCTCTAGCCTCTTGAGATTCGGAGTTTGGACTGGGGAGTGGTGCTTTTGTGTGACAAGGACCCTCCAACCACAGCTTTGGCTGCCCGATCCACTTGGCAGACGCAGGTTCCTGCTATGGGTTGCTTCTGATTCCTCTAGCTATCCCTGTTCTCTTTGTCTCAGCTCTGGCCTTTCCAGACGATCTCTGTGACCCAGGAATTGAGGACTACAGATGTCCTCTCACTGGACACTGGAGTGGGACTCTTGTCACCTCATAAAGAGGCTGCTGTGCCCAAGGGTTTGTGAGCTGTCTGCCCATTGATGGTAGAAGACTGGGAGTGAGCAGTAGTGGAAACTTCCTAACCGACCTGAGACCTGGCCTGCTCCTCTACAAACTATCTTAGGGTTTGGCTGGTGCTTTGAGACCCTAACATTTCTGGAGGTTTTCCTTGTTGGTTTCTGAGCCAGGGCTCAGCAGAGAGCAGGGCTGTCCTTGAACACAATATCTCCCTGCCAGGCACTGAAGCCTGGGTGGATCTAGAACCTCCTCAGGCTTATTTCCATCTCTCAGAGACCTGGAAGTGCTTGTCTCCAGACACTTGTAAATGGGCTCTGAGATGTGGAGAGCCTTTCTGATAAGAAATCCAGAAGCATGGCTTTCCTGTTGAGCACTAATTATAACGATGATTTTAAAAAAGTGCTTGCCAAAGTATAATTAGCACACAATGATTGCGAGAGCTGGGTGTGCCGTAGAACATGTGTTTTGTTTTAGAAGTTCTAGAAGGTAGATTTCCAGATACCAGCCAGCCTCAGGTAGCCATAAGAGTGGCACTGGAATCCACATTGTCATCCTTCCTTTGGGTGTGTCCTTTGAAGCCATACATTTGCCCTGCTTGACAGTCATTTGCTTCTAAAAACCTATTTAAACACCTGGGTCCCTAAGTCTGAAGCACCTCCCTCTGCCGATACACTGTCTCTCTTCCTCCCTCCCTTCAGTCTGTCCAGCTGCTGTCTGTTTTTCCTTCCACCACTGTCCATCCATCACCCGCCATTCAGGCACTAGTCTGTCTACTCATGAAACAAAATGAACATGTGACGTGGAATTTGAAATACCCCTGCCTCTCTCAGCCTTTGAAATGCTAGAATTGCCGAAGTGCTGAGCTCTGCTGTGCCTGTCATCGTCTGAGGCTCTGCAGACAGCCGGAACCACAGGGTAGGCACGTTTCTCACCACCATGGAAGCTGACTTCTGTCGGTCAGAGAGATGGATAGATCAAAATTTGTGTTAACGTGTGACATATGCCAGAGAGAGGGAGGAAAGGAGGGAGAGAGAGGGAGGGAGAGAGAGAAAAAAGAGAGTCAGCCATGTGACATTAGGCGGGGGACTTCTGGCTGAGGAATGCTGTTGTGCTGGTATAGAATAAGGTCTGTAGTCTAGTAGGACTTGCATCAGTCTGACCTCAGGACATTCCCAGAGGCTATGCCTAGGGCCTGGAGTCCCCAGGGCCGGCACCAGGCCTTGGGTTCACTGCCTTTGTTACTCGAGTCTGTGCTTCCTACTCACTGGCCTCACGTCTGTCTTTTCTTTTTTTCTTCCAGAACACTACAGTTATGCACCCCCTAGCGTCACCTCAACTCTGCCCCTCCCCACAGCACACCCTGCCTTGCCAGCAGCATGCCATGACCTCCAGACGTCCACCTCAGGCATCTCAGCTGTCCCTTCAGCAAATCATCCCTCGAGTTATGGAGGGGCCGTGGAGAGCGGGCCTTCAGGATACTTCCTGTCCTCTGGCAACACCAGACCCAATGGGGCCCCGACTCTGGAGAGTCCGAGAATCGAGATCACCTCCTACCTGGGCCTTCACCATGGCAGCAGCCAGTTTTTCCATGATGTGGAGGTAGAAGATGTACTTCCTAGCTGCAAACGGTCACCATCTACAGCAACCCTGCACCTGCCGAGTCTGGAAGCCTACAGAGACCCCCCTGTCTGAGCCCAGCCAGCAGCCTGTCCTCCAGGAGCTGCAACTCTGAGGCGTCATCCTATGAGTCCAACTACTCTTACCCATACGCATCCCCCCAGACCTCTCCATGGCAGTCACCCTGCGTGTCTCCCAAGACCACGGACCCAGAGGAGGGTTTTCCCCGAAGCCTGGGTGCCTGCCACCTGCTGGGATCACCAAGGCACTCCCCATCCACCTCTCCACGGGCAAGCATCACCGAGGAGAGCTGGCTTGGTGCCCGCAGCTCCCGGCCCACGTCCCCCTGCAACAAGCGCAAGTACAGTCTCAATGGCCGGCAGCCATCTTGCTCCCCCCACCACTCACACCACACCGTCCCCCCATGGCTCCCCTCGGGTCAGCGTGACCGAAGACACCTGGCTTGGTAACACCACCCAGTATACCAGCTCTGCCATTGTGGCGGCCATCAACGCCCTGACCACTGATAGCACTCTGGACCTGGGTGATGGGGTCCCTATCAAGTCTCGAAAGACAGCATTGGAGCACGCACCCTCCGTGGCCCTCAAGGTAGAGCCAGCTGGGGAAGACCTGGGCACCACTCCACCCACTTCTGACTTCCCACCTGAAGAGTTCACCTTTCAGCACCTTCGGAAGGGTGCCTTTTGCGAGCAGTATCTGTCGGTGCCACAGGCCTCATATCAGTGGGCAAAGCCCAAGTCTCTATCCCCGACGTCATATATGAGGTAAGCAGCCTCCAACTGTAGTTGGCATATGGTAGGGGTGTGGCTGGGGTAGAGAAGAGCCTGCCCTGGCTTCTCTCTGATGGTATGCTGGGACTTGTAGCTTTATGCCAGTCCCCTCTGTCTCCTCTTCTGGTGACAGCTGTCTCCGCCTGCCTGTTCCTCTTCTAAGGATGCCTTGAACTAGATTAGGGTACCCTAACTTTTTGGAGGCCACGGTCACAGGTGTTAGGGTTGCAGCACATGAATTCTGTGCTGCTCTGTATCTCTGCTTACAGTGAGGCTCCTCACCCGTGCACAGTCGTGTTGGAAATAAATCGAGTGAGGCAGTGTACGTTCTGTGTACATTCTGCCTGCTGTTCGCCCACTTCCTTTCTATGCCTTAATCGCTATCACCATGCTGGGGCAGATGAACCCCTCAGCTCCACAGTCCCCCAGAGCAGCCAGCTCACCAGCATTCTACCAACAGCATAGTCACCGCCTGCCTCCCGGGAGAGCAGCACACTCTTGTTGGCTGTCTGCTAACAGGGAGCGAGAGCGTGTTACAAACCTCTGGTCTTCAGTTGTTCGTTTTTCTTTTTTTAACGGGATGCAGGGCTGCTTGCGATGCACCGAGTCCATTGGACCAGCTCAGTGCTTTTATTTTTAACTAAACAGCTTTTCTGTCAGGTGTGACGCCTGGCGGGCTGCTCTCTGCTCCAGGATTTTCAGTTGAGGATGACAACATCCACTCAGGCCGTTGGGTGTCATGTGAAATCAGTAAGGATGCTTCCACGATCTGAGGCACCTGTGACTTTCAGGGACCGTCGTGTGGCACAGACAGTCTAAGGCCTGCTGCTTCTCTTTCGCCTCCTTCCCATCCCCTTTCTCGCCCACTTGAGGCATCACCACCTGGTATTTGGCACCCTGACCTCTAGATGTTGACACTGACTATGAAAGCCATTAGCTCCAGGCAGTGCAGCCTCATGGCCACGTCTTGCAGGGCCGCTCTCGGAGGTGGAGTGGCCAGCTGGGACGGCACTGCTGAACTTTTCTATGAGTTGCAGCAAGGGGAAGTTCCAAGCGAGTTGCTAAGTGCTAGGAGCCTATCTTGGACAGAGAGACTGAGGGCAGGGGTGTGGGACAGAGCTGTTTCCTATCTTGCTGCACAGAGGCCTTTGTCATTCACCCTGTGTCCTTCCATCTGTCCTAGGAGGCCCAAAGGGCCAGCCATGTCATCAGAGCATGTCAGGAACAAAATTTATCTCAAAGATGGGAACCCAAAATCCATAAAGCCATACTGTCAGGAAGACTTTTACTGAACTGAAACCGAGAATGTTTCAACACTGTCCCCCTCCGCTCGGTCAGCAGCATCACCTTTTAATTTGCGGTACACAGACAGTGAAGATCATTGTTGCTCCCAGACAGGATGGAACTCCTGAGATCTAGGGAAGGGTAATGTAACCAAACTATATCTGGAGCCATAGAGGTAAACGCTTTTTAAAAGCTAAGAGCAGACACGCACATGCATGGTGTGTGGGCTGGTGACAGAAACTGTAGGCTTTTACACCAGGGACACATTCTCTCTCAGCTCAGGGGCTGGAAGCCCAAGCTGAAGGCGGCTCGAGTTCCTCCTCCATGGTGCCCTGGATAGCTCTCACCATCACCCCACTGCGGGCCACAGCCCTTCCTTCCTGTAAGCACCTCAGATCTGGATCTGGGCTCATGCTAGTGACACCAACTTGGTCACCTTTCAAGGTCCTTTCTCGAGATCAGTCACCCTCTGAGGTTCTGGGGCTAAGAGTCCAAATTAGAACATTGGGGACACAGAATAATACCTGATTGCCTATATTATTTTCTCAAGAAAATGACAAAATGTCTTCAAACATGAAATCCACCATTTTCCTTTTCTTCTTTCTTTTTTTGTTTTTGGTTTTGTTTTGTTTTTTTGTCATGGTGGTGATGGTGGTAGTAGTGTTTCTTGTTTGTTTGTTTGTTGTTGGGGTTTTTGTTTTGTGTTTGTTGTTTTTTTTTTTTTTTTTTTTTTTTTTTTTTGTTTGTTTTGTTTTTGTTTATTTGTTTTTATCTTCACAGAGACAGAGGTGTCCTCACTGCATTGGGTATTTCTGGTGGCCCACAGCTGGCTATTTGCTCATCCCAGCCTGCCAGTGGCACAGGCCCTGGAAAGCCATTACTGTTTTTTTTCCTCTACTTAGGAGCACCGACTGTGGCCCAGTGGCCTGTGATCCCATGGTCTTTATCTCATGGTCTCAGAGCCCCTGGGGTTTCTGTGATGCCATGACATTCCTATGAGCTTACACAAACAAACACCACCCATCCTGGGGGTTGAAGTTCACCTTTTCCCACTGTTTTGGTTCACCTCGAAATATGTTTCCTGGTCCCTTTGAATGGGTTTCCATAAACTCACTAATGGCTGCTCTAGGCAGCTGGAAGCTCTCTCTCAAGGAGATGTGATGTGGATTGCTTTAACCATCACTGTGAAGAAGCTAGACTCCCTCCCCACAGATGCTCTGAGCAGACAAGCAGCAGGCAGCAGAGACTTGGAGGTACCCCTGAAAGGCCGTGTTCCCACATGCCTCTCCAGATTTGGGCTGGAGAATTCCCACAGTGTGAATCTACCTCCACCACCCAGCCCGGGCCCTGGGCCTCCTCCAGGTTTTCTGTTCCCTCCCTGCTAGAAAGAACACGTTGTAGTGTCTTCCTGAGGGACTCCTATTGTTCAGGGGCCATTTCACTTTCGGATCTTGTTTGTTCTTTTCTGTGGTACCCACTCCCTCTCCTGTTCAGGACTCTCCATCAGCTCCATGGGACAGGTCAAAGAATGGCACTGAACTCTTGCTACAACTGATGAGATTATATTTGTGAAGCCAGTAAGAACAGCAGAAGGGCTTTCACTGTTTTAGACGCAGGCTTTGGCTGCTGTGGGAAACTGGCACAGAAGTTGAGGGAACTTGCTTGGGCCTCATTGATGGTGATAACAATGGCGGATACCTTCTGTGCAGGAAGAGCCACCTTATATATGTCCCTGCTGAGCTTGGGTAAGGAGTGGGCCAGGAGTGACAGTGTGGAACAGCATGCTGGCACCTTGTTGGTGTGTGGGGAGGGTGCACATCAGAGCACATGAGTTTAGAGATGACAGTTTGCAGTAGATTGTTCCTATATGTAGTTTTCAGATGGTAGCTTTTAGGGAATTGTGTGAGGTTTTACGTATGCGTGTGTGTGTGCAGTGTGTGTGTGTGTGTGTGGGATGGAGGTCATAGGTCAACCTTGGGTGTATTCTCTATTCCTCTCTGCCTTCTGTTTTTGAGACAGCATCTCTTATAAAATATGAAGCACACTGACCCGTCAAGGCTGGTGAGCAGAGGAGCTTCAAGGCTTCGCTTTTTCCCACCCACAGTGCTGTGGTTACAGATGTGTTCTGCAGCACCCAGCTTTTATGTGACGTCTGGGGATCCAAGCTCACATCCTCATGGTAACATAATCAGCAGGCATTTCACTAACATGCTACACCCACAGCCTCTTTAGAGGACTTTAGTACTAACCCAAAGGAACTGGAGTTTAAATGACTGTTTGCATATCCATTCCATTCTGAGCCAAAACTTCCCAGAGCATGTGTGTTATGTGTCAGAGCTTGGGTCAGCTCTGCACAGTAGCATTTTCTTTCCTTCTAAGATAGGCTCTTAATGTCCTCAGCCTGAATGATCTTTGTACTTGCCTATAGAAAGGCAGAGTTACATGAGGAATTTTGACAAAGAAGAACTGGTTTGGGGCTAGGAGAAGGTTTTAACTAAATGTGTCCATGACGCCAAGACACATTTGCTGAGTTAGGTTGTGATGTGTTGGCCATTGCTTTCTAAAGAATAGAATTCCCAAGGGGTGGGGCAGACTTGGCAAACAGCTTTGACTCAGAGAGCGGCTTGGTTCAGATGATAAGAAACGGGCACTGTGTTCAAATCAGTTTAGATCAGACCTTGTTTCTTTCAGGTTTTGGCTGTGATGATACAAGGTTTGGGATGCCTTGATGATACCAGTGGCTTTGATGATACGTACAAGCGTTAGCTTCAAAAGGTCTAACAAGTCCTTTTGCATTTGAGGTTATCGGAATAGCTCAAGTTTATCCTGAGTGGGAATAAGATAAAATACGCCTGTAGATGGGTCACAATAAATCTAGCTCTTATCTTTCTCCACACGTGTCTACCTCTCTCATCAGGGGATTTTCGAGTTGGACAGCTGTTCAGTGAATCTAGTGTCCTTGTAGCCCAGGGAAGGCACAACAACAGTGAAAGATAGTCTCAGGTCTTTAGGGGTGATGGCTCACCTCAGGGCTCTGTTGACCAAATTGGCCTGCCCATATCTTTGACATCTGCCAAGAATATCCATGTCTTTGGGCTCTGGTCATCTGGTGTCCATGATGATTGTAGATTGGTTGCAAGCTAGAGTCTAGGAAGGCCCTGACATTCTCTAGAGCACAGAAGGGCAAGTAAATCAGTGGCCACAGTGTGTAGTGTTCGAAGACAGGTAGGTATCAAGTGAAGCTTACTGACTGGGAAAAGTTAGTGTCTGGTGCCGAGAGCTCACATAGACTGCTAGCCCCAGCCAGCGGGTGACAGGCATAGACAAGGCGTTCAGGCAGAGGCTTGGGTAGGAAAAGAGAGGTTGCCACAGGTGGGTCCATAGTCATGCACTTTGTGTTCTCAAGGCTTTGTGATTGGCCTCTGATGTCCATGCCTCAGTTCGGGGAGCATGCCACCAGACTCACCAGATGGGCATGACATACCCATCTTCCTGCTATGCTATAGACCCCGGATATCCCTGGAGACTTGGAGTAGGAGGGAGGGAGGGCTAGTTTGGGACTGGGAAGAAGTGTTTGTCACCCCACCCACATCTTAGAGAGGCTTTGCAGGTAAAAAAGCACTGGGCTGTGTCAGGTCTCCACACAACCACCCCATCACTGACAAAACCGAGGAGGTCCCTTATGAACATGCCCAGATGCTAACTGATAAAGCCAGCAGAGACACTCAAGATGAACTGACCCTAAAACCTGAACCTCAAGTGCTACTTCTGTGATGCTCCTGACTCTTAGTTGTTCTGTGAAGTCAGCCCTTGAATGTGCTCTATGCAATATGGGGACAGCAGGGGCTCTAGAGCAGGATTAAACCCAACCCTCCTTGGAAGGACACAGTGGGGGGCTTCAGAGTTCTCCAGAGCCTGAGAACTCTTGGCCCTAGAAAATAGGAGTGTCTTCTAGGGCCTTTGGGTTTATGGGTGCCATATATAAGACCTGGGAGGTTTGTATGGAATTCTCTATTCACTCCCCTCATGCCTCTGCAGTGGTACAGGGTGGCTGAGATGCTGGTTCCTCATGTCCGTTCACACAGTTTGATACTTGGAGAATGGGCCTTGTCTCATTTACTTCTGCCTGGAAAGTTAGCCTGGTGTTTCAGTTAGGACTTTCAAGGAGGCTGTGAAAGCGAAGCTCTGTCAGTGTGGGGGATGCTGGCCTTTGAATTTCCTTTGAGCACTCTGTAAAGAAAACGGAACTGGTTCACTTCCTCCTTCTTGGGGAGAGCAAGATGACATCAATCTTTCAGGCTTTGAGCTCAGGCTCTTTAAGTGTAACCATCTAGACTTAATTGTTGCCAGTCTCAGAATAATCAAAATGTAACTTTATGTCCCCAGGAGGGCGAGTAGGCTGTGTCTGCTCTCGACTGTTCTCAGTCAAGTCTGGGAGTGTTCTGCCTCTGCAGCCTTCACCAGTCGGAAGTTTAAGACTTCTCATCTTACTAACAGACTAGGAGGAAGTGTCCAAGGCCACATGCCCCAGTGACCACAGATGAAGCCGTCATGTTTCTGCTCACATGCTTTCATCTGAGGAAAGTGGTGGCGAGTCGTGGGTAGTTACAGTTGGGGTTGCCTGTGGAGCAAGGTCTCATGCCTGTGGATGAAACCCAGCTGGGAGACAATGCTGTGGTGTGGTGGTACTGGTGGTGTGGGTGGGTGTGAGTGTACGTGGATGTACAGAGAGAGAGAGAGAGAGAGAGAGAGAGAGAGAGAGAGAGAGAGAGAGAGAGGGGGAGGGACTGGGAGTCCCAGGGATCTATCTACTGTTTTTCTGCCTTCACGCATCTGTCTTTATTTTTCCCCTAGAATGTGAGTTCTGGGGACTAAACTCAGGTCCTGTGCTTGCAAAGCCCTTTGCTAACAGTGCCATCTCCGTGGTTCCCTGTCTGTCTTTTGGTCATCTACTCTGAAACCCCTTCCGGTGGATGGCAGGAGTCTCATAGGCAGGGATTGCTGTAGTTGGAAGAGTTGCTAGGGAAACTGTATCTGGTTAGGGTTATGAGAGCACTTACCACATCTCCTGAAGGCCCATCGTACAAGGGACTATTACAGACCTTTGCCAGGTGAATCACCTGTAAGGCAGAGAGGATTTGCCAGGCCGTAATAGCTTAGGGAAGACATGTGTCACTGTCCACCACACATGGCTGGTGTTCCAGTCCCATTGGAAGGTTTCCTTTGGGACATATTCTCCAGATGCAAACATTGCCAGGAGGTTTGGTATAAGAACGGCCATGCACCCTTGTTCCTGCCTGTTGTAGTCCTGTGTAGATTCACCACCCAGCTCTGCCCCTGCTATATAAGCTGCTGCTTCTGAACAGGATCCACTCAAGTCACCAAGATGAACATGGTGCAGCCTGAGACCTGTGCAAATGCCTAGCTTGATCCATGCAGGTGACTGTGACTGTGTCCAAAGCCCCAGGCCATTTCCAGGCAGTAGCTTTCTATGATGACCTTGTTTTTGAAAGAACCAGAACTCTAGAACCAAGAGGCCCTGAGCAGCCAGTGACACTGATGGCCTAGAATCCCTAGGCTAGGAACAGAGCTGTGGCCCCTTGTGTAGGTGTCAGACTGCAGTTGTCAATTCTATAGGAGGCAGAACCTCTGCTGCATGTCTAGGTTCTCCAACCCTGGACCAAGGTGTTCAGACTGTTCCATGTCTCATGATCATTGAGGAATATCTGCCTTGTGACCACTCAGGGAATCATGGCTGACGGGAGAGAATTTGCTGCAAACAGCTGTAAATGGCAGTGGCTTCCCTGCAGGTTGCCACCGTGTTGAACACACTGAACCAACTTTCACAACTTGACCGGCAGCTATTTCTGCATCACTTGGACACCAAGCTGTAGGACGTGGCAGAAATGTCCTGTGACTTGCGTGTGCTCCGTCCTGTATTCACTTGTGCGATGTTCGAGTTATTGTGTTAGTTTGTTTCGATTTTCATTTTTCATAAGTAATGCATGGCAGGTGTGGCCTAAGGCATTCTCATTATTAAAACATCAGTGATATGAGTCCGCATCAGCTGCAGCTGCTAGGCGTCACTCGGTGGCGAGAGAAAGGCACGGTGTGGAAGAGGAAGCTGGGGGCACAGGAGAAACTCAGGGTATGCAGAAGTCGGGCCTGCCCTGGGGCAGAAGGGCAGGAGAGGCTATACAGTGCCTTTCTTACAAAAATCCTCCTGAGAAATAGTCTCCATCTGTCCTTTCTTATTTCTTTGTTCTCTGTTTTCTAGTCTGAAACAGGTAGACAGGGCAGAGACCCTTCCAGAGTCTGGCTAGAGACCCAGGAGCCCAGGTCTCCTGGAGCCTGGAGATTCAGCTTGGCTCCTGATCTCTGCCCTGCACCCACCCACGACCCAGGTAGTAAGAGTAATCCTAACAATGATGGAACAGCAAGCCTTGTAGGGCAATTCTGGGGCTTCAGCTGCACAGGAGGCTCAAGGGATATCCTTGGGCAGAGAATCTACAGTTTTAACACATACATGTAGCATGCACATACATACACTTGCATGTAGAAACTCACATGCCTGCTGTCTGGATCCTGCAAATTCCAGATTTGTGACTTTGACTTGGTCCCCCGAGTCCAGCATGCACTCTGCTTTCTGTTACAGGGATCACCTGCCTACGAGGCTTTGCCCTCTTCCTTGCAAGAGTCCCTAGTATTCCCTGCCTCGTGCCCCAGCCATAGGGTCAGCACAGAGACTAGGGTGGGTAGCGCTCAGAAGAAGTGGAACACTCATTCTGATTGTTGTTCTTAGGCTGTGTCAGGTCTCGGATAGCAGAGAAAGTGTTGTACTGCACAGCTGTTGTGGTAGAGGCTGGACCACAAAAGGAAGAGGCAGGCAGAGGGCAGCTCTTTTGTCCTGAGCCTCACTCTAGGTGGGAAAGTTGGGGACTGGGTCATTATCCTACCCTATCCCTGCTTATGCCTGTGGGTGGGGCCCATGCCGAGCACCTGTCTCCCTCTTAGGTGTAGAAAGGCGACACTTTTTAGTAACATGCCCAAAATATGAGTCCAACAGACAAGATGGCTGGTCACCATCAGGCAGGATGGTGGTGTGCCAGAGCCCTTAAAATATTCCAAGGTGTCCTCACTGCTGAGACCTTGCTCCTACCTCCCCGCCCCCATCCTTTCCTACTGAAGAGGAGGCAGTTTGTTAAGGGTCAGCCTATTGGCGCCTGTGGTCCCTAAGGTCTTCCTAAGTTGCTTTAGGAAAGGTAGGAGCTAAGGGACCTGGACTAGGCAGCCAGGAACCCTGTGCAGAGATGACACTCATGTTCAGAGCAAGGAAAATAACCTGCATACCCTGCCCCCATCCAGCCATCCCCTAGGCTGTCTATCCATCTTAGCTGAGGTGGCTATTAGTCCTCTTCTGTCCTGGCACTGGCTCGACCTCTAGAAAGGCCAGCCCCTCTTGGGCGAGGCAAGCTTTCCCAGGCCAAGAGTCCTGTGGTCAGGGGGCCACAGCCCAGATGTGCACTCTGGACAGAGTGCTGGGTGGTCCGGGGCTTGGCCTTGGACAGATGGACAGATGGAGCCCTTGAGGCCCAAAGTTTGCAGAACCAGCCAAGAAGTGCATCGGTGGCCTTCAGCAACCCTTTCTCCTCCCTCTTCCCCCCTCCTTCCTTCCCTCTGTCCATCCTTCCCATTCTCTCTCTCTCTTTTCCCCCCACCCCTCAGTTTCCCCCTTTCCTTCCTATTTGACTCTCTCCCTCTTTTTCTTTCTTAGTTAGAGGAAGGCCTTTGGCTGCTGCCTCCTGAGACCATGTGTGATGTAGTTGAAGGTCTTGTTTCCCTTTGACTGGCTTCCATTTTCTTCCAAGTGAGCAGACTTTAGGCTTGGGTTAGGTTCGTAGATCGTGGACTTCAGGATGACCAAAGCATAGATCGCCTTCACATTTTTCCTGTAAGATCTGAGTGCATAGGACTTTTTAACTACAGAAGGTTTAGAATAGAAAGGATTTTACCGAAACTATTTAAGCAAATCTGTCCCCCTCTGGGTTCTGACACACAGAAATTACTCTTTCTTGTACCTGTAGCTGGATGACTTTCCATGAAAGGTGACACACCCGAGGACTGGCGCTTAGCTCCCAGAACACACATTAAGCTGGATGTCATGTGTATCCATAACCCCCAAAGCAAAAAGAAAGGAAGACGGCTTCTCTTTAGAAATTCACAGGCTAGCTCAGCCCCGCATACACAGCAGGAACCACCAGGGAGACCCTGTCTTAAAGTAGGGTAGTAGGTGGAAGTGGATGACTGACACCTGAGGTTGTCCTCACACATGAACACACACACGTGTGCATTCAGAATTACAAAGGACAGACAAAGCCACTCAGTATTTTCTTTGCTATACACACAAGGTTCATCACTGGATAATCTTTTTCTGCCCTGGCCCCCATCCTCAGACAAGTTTGTCTGTGTAACCCTGGCTGTCTTGAAACTCACTCTATAGACCGGGCTAGCCTCAAACTCAGAGATCCACCTGCCTCTGCTTCCTGAGTGCTGAGATTAAAGGTGTGTACTGCCACTGCTGGGTTTCCATGACTGTGTTATTAATATGTATATATATAGATATATGTATGTATGTATAATATACATATATTATAGATATATAATATATATGTATATTACACACATACACACACACAACAATAAAAAGAACCACTTACCATGTAACTTAATCTGCCATGGTGATCATTTCAACTCCAGTTCGCAAATCTTCCCCTGACAAGTCACACTTTGCCTTCCATTGCAAGACAGTTTAAGGCCAGAACCTCAGCATGGGGGTTCCTGGCTGCCTTTGCCCCTGTGCTCACCCTACCCTTCTGAGCACCTGTAGCTTTATCTGTACATGCTCTCATGTGTACAAGACAGGAATCCAACCTTCTAAACTAATTCTGACACCACTGCCTCACCTAGGAACTCACACAAAGTGAGCCCTGATCTCAGGCTGGTGTTTGCTGCTCCCTAATTTGGAATTTTCATAGCAGTCATTGGGCAAGGGCTTTGGGTGGATCCTCTCTTCAGTCAGCATTCCCTACCTCGTGTCTCTGCCTTGTGCTCTCTTCTCTTGTCCTGGCAGGTGAGTGACACTCACACCCACGTATGGATATTGGTGATGGTTGTTTGGCTCTTCTGTGTGTCAGATTGGTGTGAACCCTAGGGTGTTCTGGATTCAGACTCCACAGTAGCTCAGTGGCCTTTGTGTGTCTGTGGCTGCAGATCCTATGCCTCTCTGTAGTAGCCCAGGTATTCAGCGACTGCTTTAACCCTAGAGGTCAGAACACAGGGATCTTGCCCTTTCTAACACCTCCCACACAAGGTGGTGGTGAGGCTCCTGGGCTATAAATTGCCATGCCCTGCCCCCCTCCCACCAGAGGTAGATTAAAGTCTGGAAGGCAGAGGAAACTATGTGGCCTTGATACTCTCAATCCTTAGCTGTCATCTGCCCAGCTGTGGCTCTGAGCTCTGGGACAGGTAACAGCCATGCTTCCTGTAGTAAGCACACTTCTGAGCTGCCTGGGACCCTGTGGTAGTGAAAAGGCAAAAGGCAGAACTCAGAACAATAAATGCGAAGCAAATCTTTGTCTCGAAAGACACTGTCACCCACAGGTGTTCTCTGAGCACTCAGCTGAGACCCTTGCTTGGTCCCCTCAAGGGATGAGTACTTGTTTGGAGGGGTTAGGAGCTGGGACCGGAGAGACTTGTGTGCCCCTGAGCAGACTGGCCGAGCTGGCTGAGTTTGCTAATGAGGTTGTGCAGAAGGTCTGCTTGGAGGAGAGGTGAAATGGCAGCCACCAGTGACAGGAAGCCGGGAATGGGCGCCCACTGTGGCCTCAGGTTTGGAGTTGGTCTGTGCTGTGACCTGTGTGCCAGCAGCATTTTCACATTTCCTGTCAGTAGGAGGGGGGCCCTTTCTCATGGGAGCAGTGATTCAAAACAGGAGAGCTCGTGGGTTCTCCCTGCGCTGCGCCCACATACCAAGCACTGTGGAAGGTCTGACTCGCCCATTATCAGGGGAAGCTGCCCATCATTCCCACGCAGCCTATCCTCCCATCCCTCCCCCAGCATGGCAGCTACATTAGCCTGGTCCCTTCAGACCTTACAGCAGGAGGCCACACTGCTTTGTGACCCAAGGGCCCTTAGAACCCCAGAGTCAAGGAAAAGCTACACACACAGACATACTCACATGCACATGGACATGTGCACACAGCTAGATACACACACCATAACACACTCACACACACATGCACATGTGCATATATACAGACACACACACATGGACATGTACACACACCCAGACACACACACACCATACACATACTCACACACACATGTACATGTGCATGCATACATACACACACACACACATGGACATGTGCACACACCCAGACACACACACACACATGCACACATACCATACACACACATGCACATGTCACATGTGCACACACAAACATACACACCCCATACATACTCTCAACACACACATACATGCACATGAACATGTGCATACATACATACACAGACACACACACACATGGACATGTATGCACGCACACACACAGGCACAGACACATACATGTACACATACCACACACATACACACACACTTTCTCATATACAAACATACACATATCATACACACTTATACACATAGAGACACATTCATGCTCATACATACTCATGCTCTCTTACACACACACACACATACACACACACACACACTCACACACACACCATTTTCTTGAATGAATTCAGGAAAAAATCCTAAATGTTTTCAGAACCATGGAACGCATGTTTTGAGCAGGCTGAGAGGAACCATGGGTGCTTGATGGAGGCTTAATGATAGACAAAGAGGGCTCTCTCCAGATCCCAACATGAACCAGGCTGTAGCCAGCACACACAGCCAACCACAGGAGGCTCACCTCCAGTCTGCACTCATGTTCTATTCTGTGATGTGTTTCTTTTAATTATTTATTTAGTGGTTGTGTCATAGTACACTTGGAGGTCAGAGGACAACTTGAGGAATGGATTCTCTTCTTCTAGAATGTGGGTCCTGGGGATCAAAGTCAGGTCTTCAGATGGGGCAGCAAGTGCCATACCTATGGCTTCATCTCTCTGGTGCTTAGTTAGGGTTCTTTTAAAATTTATTTTATTGTTTTCAACTGTGTGTGTGCTTGGCTATGTGTGTGTGTGTGCTTGGGCTTAGTGTGTGTGTGTGCTGGCTTATGTGTGTGTGTGATTGTGTGTGTATGGCATGTGTAAGATGCTGTTACCTATAAAGACTGGTGGTCTGGCTCCTCCTAGATCTGGAGTTACTGATAGCTGTGAGCATTCTGACAAAGTGTGGGACTCAAACCCAGCTTCTCTGGAAGGCAGCCAGTGCTCTCAATCACCAAACCATCTCTCAAACCCCTATAATGTGTCTTAGGATGTTTGTCTGTCATGTGTAGTTAACAAGTCCTGACACTGCTCTGACATGAGATTGTTCTTCATAGGTGGCAATTTCAAAACAGGTCAGGAGAAGGTGCCAGACACATGGTTTCTGACAGTGCTGGTGGCAGTCACTATGCTTCAGGGTGGCCAGCCTTTGCTGGGGTGGAGGCTAAAAGCCGGAAAAGTGTTCTGAGGCCAAGCAGGGTCTTCAGTAAGACACGGGACCAAAATCAAGCAGATGATTAGAGGCCAGATACTTCCAGAAGTTTTCTTCTGGGTCGACAGTATGTTACTAATTTATTCTTTACACACCGCCTACTCCTCTCTGTTGAAATCAGATGGTGGACAGAGGTGCAAACAGCAGTTCATGAAAATGTTCTGAGGAGTGGTCTTGGAAGTGAATAGCATATATAAGACTGATATTGTGACAAGTTGGTGCCGGATCGGGAGGCTTCCTGATACCTCTGGGAAACATGAGCCAATGCCTCAGGAACCCCCAGATGCTGACCCTGTTTTCAGGACAGGATAAAGATATAATCCATGATTTAATTATGTGAACATTAAGTCAATGGCGTTTATAATAGCGATGGACTGGTAATAATAAAAGTCCAGCCATAAAGTAATATTCGCCTGGTGTTTGTGGTACTGTTATTAAACAACATTCTTACCAATGTCCAAAGATGCCCAAAATTTTATTTTTCTTTTAAAAAGTCAGCATACCAAATTATTGTTTTGTGAAGATTTCCCTTTTGTATAAAATGCATGCACATCCACAATGTCTCTAGATTGGTCATATGTGATATAACGTTTTAAAGTGTGTAGGTAAATTCAGAGTACTTCATTTATACAAATCAAGGGTCTCCGAGGCCTGCCTAGCCAGCTGTTTCCTGGGTTGCATTGAGTGTAACTCTTGACAAGATGGAACTGAATTGAAGGTGCATTTGAAGTACAAAACTGTGGGTCAGTTTTGAGTGCACAACTCGAGCAGGCCACCACAGCCTCTGGGTCTGATGTCAGAGACCCTGTGGGCAGCAGCATCATGCTGACACCATGCAGCTCAGACCCCAGGGTGGCAGCAATGGGCAAGCCTCGTCCCCATCTCTGATCTAAGATGCAGTTCTGTGGGTGTGGAGAGCTGTCTGATTTACTGGGAAATTTTTCACTCTGAGTTGACAATCTTAAATGTGTAAACCACCCTTCTTTCTGCCCCCTTTCATCATTCTCTAACTGCCTGCCTGTCTGTCTGCCTATCTCTCTGTCTGTCTCTGCCACTCACTTTTTAAGATTTCCTAGGGTTGAAACTAGACCTTTTCATTGTGAAGTTTGCTTTTCTTTTTTCTCTGTCTACAGCATAGCACTCTTTCTGTGCAGATCTAAGAAACTTCTATGCATATATAAGAAATACTATGAAGGTGTGGGATGTTTTGCAGTGCCTCCTCCCACAACACCTGGGCTCCCATTCTGCCTCTGCCTCTGAGGATTGTAGCCCCACAGCCTTAGAAACACATCCTCTCCTTGAAAGAGGGTGCTCAGCTCCTGTGAGGTGACTTCCCGGGATGCCAACCTCCCTTCTGGCCAGCCCCTCTGCTCTGATGCTCTTCCTTCTGCCCGACAAGCTGCTGGAACTGGGTGTATGACATACACAGGAAACTGCTTTGACAGGCCTAGTGTGAGCTTCTCAGTGCATGGCAGCACTTCCAGAAAGCCTGCCCCTTCTGTAATGTTGCTCTGAAGCCCAGTGAGCACTGCAGATGGGGCAAGCTTGTGCCATCGGCCTGCCTCTGTGCTGGGCAGATGCAGACACTCAGTCCACTTACTATTGTGTGTTTGTGAGTCAGATTCCTACAGGGAGACCCAGCTTGTACCCGAATAGTAACAAACACAGGTGCATCTTGTTAGGACGGGCTGGAAACAAGGGGCATGGCAGTATGGAGGAGGGAGTGGGCCAAGCAGTTCCTTCTTTCTCTTGGGTCTGCTGTAATTGGCATTGCAGAGGGAAGTGACTCCCAGAGCCCCATTTGGCCAAGGGTGCCTCTCAGGGTTTTCTCTAGGAGAAGGATGACCCTTCCTTTTCCTAGCAAAGGGTATCCAGAACCCCATTGCTGACTCTCCTGGCTATAAGCAGGCTATGTCTGTACCACTTCCATGGCTCTGGGCAGTAGATTAAGTTAGCATTTTAAAGACTGGCTGGCTTCTTTAATTCATGAAACGCTGGCAAGCAATGACCACACATGATTACACAGTAACTGTGGCCTTATGGAGACTTTACTCCCCTATCAAGATGCTGACGGGTGTCTGTCTGACAGCTGTGAGGGTTGATCCGCTGATGGTGCCTCAGGTACAGTATGGGCAGCTCTGTCTTGATGTACCTGCACTTAAAGCTCTTCTGTTCCTTTTGCAGCCCGTCTTTGCCTGCCCTTGACTGGCAGCTGCCATCACACTCTGGTCCATATGAGCTTCGGATCGAGGTGCAGCCCAAGTCTCACCACAGGGCTCATTATGAGACGGAAGGCAGCCGGGGAGCTGTGAAGGCTTCAGCTGGAGGACACCCCATCGTGCAGGTATGGCATCTGCTCTGACCTGCCAAGACATCATGCCTTGGCACTTCTCAGCCTAAAACAGTTTTGGAGTCATAGCTAGGGACTTTCCTCAGACTTTAAACACAGTCACCTCAGAGCCCGCTAGTCAAACGTTAGCTACATAGCATGTCCCACTTCCTCCTTAGCAGAAATGTTCTTTGTCTTCAGTAAAGTGATGTCCCAGTGAGCCCTGGATGAACTGAAAATGTCGAAAAGTCAAAATGTGTTCACCATACCTCGCTGACTACACATCCTGTCACAGGCACGTCAAAGGCAGAACATCAGCCTCTCCTCTCCTCACAGAGGGGCTGGCTGAGCAAAATGCCAAAGTCAAAGGGTTTTTTCCGAATGGTACCACTTTCACACTAGCATCAAGTCAAAAGTAAGATGCTAAGAAGGACCACTGTGAATCAAAGGCTGTCTGTGGGTACCATACAGCGCTACATCTATAATGGTCTTGAAGGTTTGCCTAGAACAGCCTTACTTGCAGACTAGGCTCCATTGCACCAACTGTTCTGCAGCTATCCTCTTTCAAAAAGTCTCTGCCCCTGGAGCAGATGCATGCTTTCCACCCACACCATACACGTGGAATTGGTAGAAGCGCCAGGTCTCAGGTCTACAGAGCAGCCTCTGCGTCGTCAGCCTGCCTGGAGGTGTTAGGGGTAAGGTCTGAGAGAGCGGGGTTATAAGATGGAGTCCTGAGGGAAAGGTGGCTGAGATGTGCACAATCACACCTGTGGCACTTTGGGGAAGAGAATACTCAGTGTGGAGATACAGTGCTCACCAATGGTGGTCAGGAGGCACACTGGAAAGTCAGAGGCCCAGCAACATGTCACAGGTCCAGCTTGGTCTTTCTCCACCTGGACATCAGTGTAACATCCCAAATGGGCTGTGTGAGTTTGTCTTTGCTTCTCTTTGTCATACCCGTCCCCTTGTGAATTTTAGATCCCAGACATTACTGTTTTAAGTGCACAGAGAAATGCTTGTTCTCTGGTTGACTCTGGTCACATGGTGCTATGGAGAGCTCTTTACCCCAGTATCCCAACATCATAAACCCGGTGCCCAACCCTGTTATTTCAGGACTGATGCAAACTGGAAGGGGTACTCAGCAGGGCACCCTGTACTTTTACTTTATTCCATTTAGGTAAATAAAGAGCTGGCAAGGGCAGGAGGCCATGGAGACAAATGGCTGTTTGCCAACGCAGCAATCAGCCACATGGAATGAGCCAGGCGAGGTGCAGAGATGAAGCACTTTAGCAGCGCTTGTGGGTGATATTAAGGTGATATTTGTGGTCTGTGTGCTTGATGCCAATTAATACCTACTTTGTTAGCCACTTGATGTGATAAAATGCTGGGGACATCAGTACACAGCAGCTAGCTTGACATTTTAAGTTTCTACCTTCGCAGGTGGCAGAGGTCAGGTAGAACTGGCTTCAGCTGTGCTGGGTAACTACAGGTATTTACCTCTCCTTCCCTGCTGTGGTTTTCACTGAATGAAAGTGCATTATTGTTGAATGGAACAGATTTTAATAGGAGAGGAAATAAGTCTGTTAAGGAGAGGCAGGGAAAGTAAGTGGAGAGATAATGCCCCGGGCGCCTCCACTTACTTGGATCTTATAGGCAAGTGGCGATGGGTGAGAACTGGGAGTGCAAATACTGTGCCTTCATCAGGAAGACGAAGCTTCAGATGCAGGTCTGTGCTGTCTTGGGCTTAGTGGTTGTTGGTTGTAAGGATCTCAGCTGCTTTGGGGAGATGAAGCCATAAGGAGTATGGAGAGCCTTTGTTTTGGAGAATTTGTGTCTGTCAGCCACTGATACCCGTTGCTTTGTGTGTCAGATGCCAAGTAGACATGCTGCCCCTGGAGAACCAGGCTCCAGGTGTCTTGGGCTCTGGGCAGACGATATCCAGGAAATTGAGGCATTTCTGAGGAATGGCAAAATCTAAAACAGTGTTTAAGAAACACCCTCTAAATTATTTAAGGTGGTGTTAAGGAAAGGTAGCCAAACCAGGCCAGGCCGCTGCTGCTTCCACAGAACAGCCACCCCCTTCGGCAACACTGTTGAAAGGCAAAGAAAAACATCCCCTGACTGAAAAACACCCAGCTCGGCCGCGTGTTTCATTGTGGGATGTTAGCAACTCAAGGGGTTTCCTGGGATATTCTCACAAAATAAGCTCGCACCTATGCCCATGCGAGGTAAACAGCTAAAAAGAGGGCATTTTAGGGAGGTTGTTTCCTTTTTTGGATGGTGGACCACAAATTAGACAAAAATAGGATTTGCATGTAATTATGAAACACACAAAAATAGAAAAGTCTCTTGGTTGCCATGAAAGTGCTGTAACCACAAAGTTCTACCCAGGCTTCTGGGTTATTCTGATATACCCGCTAGTGCCATCAGCTCTGGTGTCTAAGTGTCTTGCTCTTGCAGGGGTGGGTACCTTACACAGCAATCTGGTGAGGTCATGGGCCAGTCCACATGTCCAGTGTGTAGCCACTCCACAAGCCAGTTGTGTCCAGTAGTCTCTGTAGCATTCCTAAGTGATGAGAGCTTCCATCTTACACGAGAGCTCCTAGAAGCTCTTTCGTTCAAACTGTCCCTGTAGTGGATCCACCATGATATTTTCCTCTGTGTCTCATGAAGTTCATCCATAAAGACAGTAGCAGTCTGCAAAAATAGGGAACCCTAGGAGTGCCCAGGAGGACAATGGAAAAAGGAAGATATACCCCCTCAGACTTGGGGTCCAGAAAGAGACATTCTGGACAACGATCCTCTTCCTTGTATGTGTTGTCAGAGACACTGACCAGACTTGGGCCTACTGGTAGAGCCAAATGCCATGCCTTTTAGATGAGGAAGGGGAGGCTGCATCTGGCCCAGCTTTGCTTTCAGTGGAAGACCGGTGTCTGTGAAGGGCCTGCCTGAACCTTTGCGTGGTGGGAGTGTCTCCTCTGGGTCAGTGTTCTCAGGGCTCATTGGTTCCCACCAGGATGATGCCACTTCTTTCCATAGAGGTCTGTTTTTCATGCTAGAGACTAACCTTTCAAAATGGCCGCAGGCTCCCTCTAGTCAGTCCATGATCACCAAGCTATCTAGGCTTCAAGAAGTCTGGCTTTATAGTCTGCCATTATCTGAAAAGCCATATCAGAAGGCACCGCCATGGATTATCCTAGAATCAAGGAAAGGCTGGTAAGGGCTTATCTATAGCTTTCCTGGCAGCTGCCAGGACCAGTTTAAGAGCTACCTTGTAGCCCCTAGGTGGACATGGTCTGCATAAAGTCTGTGGGATAGTCTTGGTGACACAGTGTCTCCATTCAGTTAACCACTGTCTTCTATCAGTTACCGAGACTAGGGCTCCTGCATTTGTCTAGACTGTGCTGTGGTCTTGCTTCTGATGTCACATTGTAACCAGTGAGAAATGGCCTAGATCTTCCTTGACTATGACACTTGCTGTAGTAGAGCAGATGTCACAAATACTCTGTCTACAGCAGGGGCATTTGTCAGGGCCTCTCCAGCTCCCTACAGCAAGTCTTTGAGTGTCATCCCTGTGCAACAAGGTTCCTCCCGACCTTGATCTGGCCTCTGGCTATCAGGTCTCTGTGTCTGTTGGGTCTTAGCCACCACTGACTGAGGATCCAAATTCTCCAGAAGCCAGGCAGGGGATGTCTACCTTGTTCTAGGCTATTGTGGCCTTGTGGGCTTCTACCTATAGGGGCCCCTCCTGCAGCTCATGCAATGCTTTGTGGTCTGAGGATTATCTCCCACCCGGGGGTCATAGACTCCAGCTCTGTTTACCAATCACCAAAATGACCTGCCTGATAGCATCTGCACATCACACACAGGCCGCTCTGCTTGAATAATTCATAGGCCACTGAAATATGAACACTCAGAAGCTTGTCAGTCCCTAACATTTAGGTTTGCAGTATAGGACAGTGACCAGTATAGCTACTGCCTGGCCAATGAAGGCCCCGGATCAAAGAGACACAGATAGTGTCCCAGACAGGTGACCCTGGACTCCGGGTAGAAATAACGTAATATGCTCTCGGGCCACAGACAGCAGGTATTTGAGGATCTATCAGAACCAGGGCAAAGTCAGAGAGGAAGCCATGACAAACCCTGGCTTGTGCTCCGGCACAGGGGCCAGGCAGAGGCCAGTGGGGGTCTCATGACATTAGAGACCCTTCTGAGGTTACTTAGCTTGCCCCCACCACATATAGATTGATGGCAGGGAGTTTTTCTATCATATAAGACATTTGACAGCTGAGGGCGTCCACTGGGAGATGACTTGAATTTCTCAGGTTGTTAAAATTGTCTTCGAGCCAAGTCCTTGTTATAATTACTTTTCTTTCTTGGTGGTGTCTTTCCCCCAAATCCCAGGGGAGATTTAGCATGTCAAAAACACTATGAGAAATCAATTACTGAGGGGTTTCTGACCTGTGGTCAGAAGGTACCTCACCATTTAGTTTAGTGGCCTAGAATGCTCTGTCCTGTGCCAGCCTACATCCCCTAGGCAGCAGGTATCGTCTCTGGAAGCTAACACAGAGTCAGGGCTTTCAAGGTGTTCTGGTCAGAGCACCAGAGCCCAGGGAGGAGCTTTTGAAATGCAGCACTTCATTCTGGCTGGGTCTATAAGCTGGTAAAAATGCATACAGCAGAGGTTAAACTGCAGACCTGACCCCAAAGGAGAAACATGCTGCCTAGAGTCAGCCAACCTGTATGAGGTCTGGATTAATTTTTTATGGATCAGTCTGGACACTGCATGGAGCCCTCTATCCTTTCAGGACATTTTGAGGCAAACCTTCTCCCTTCCTCGCTATCATGTACAGGGTGACTCTCCTGGCCACCTGGATGCTGCCCCTCCCTGCCGCACATGCACTCAGCACCAAGGTCCAGTGTTCAGGAAACATAAGAATGTCTTGGGAATTCCATGAGGGAAGCTGCAGTCTCCTGAACACACTGCAGCTTTGCTTACTGTCTAAGCTCCCGATGACAAAGCTAAGTCTCCACAGACAATTGGTAGTAAGAGATGAGCTGTTGCTCCTGCGGAGATGGCGTTTGCTTACACCGTCTGCAGCGTATAACTGATGGCCTCTGCTAAGCCCCCCTGATGTACTCAAGGCTGGGGCTTCATATGGCTGGGCTCTCTGAATCAATCCATTTGTGAGCTCATTTCAGAGCCTTACCATCCAGCAGAGTGGGAAGCAGGAAGGGCGCTGTGTGGACCGTGGGAAACAAAGACCAGTCAGGGCTACAAGCAGAAACCTCCCAGACCAGCCTGCAGGTCTGTCACCAAAACCCCCAGACCTGACTTGGAAGTTGCAGCTTCTTTGTTTCAGGCTAAGAAGAGTTTAAGTGATGCTGTCTGGGATGCAGAACCTACTGATGGTTTTCCGTCATGTGCCAGTGGTGCTTGGTCTTAGTTACGGTCCAGATGAGATCAGTCCAGCCCTCCTCTACCCTAGGCTCCTTGGTGCAGGTGAGGTGAGGACTGTGTAATTGGAGACAAAACAAGAACCAGCATTTGTAGCAATAGCCATGGCAGGAAGTGAGCCGTGTGTCTCCAGCTTGCCCATGACCATGCATGGACCCTCTTCCCGGTAACTCTGTGGCTTTCCTCAGCCCTGAAGACCCATAAGCATCACAAGTGTCACAGACTACCCATAGGCAGCTGTCCCAATGTGGACAGGATACAAATTGTAGGTGTGAAGCTGCCACTGTAGAGTGCTCTCTTGGGAGTCTCAGGAAGACTGTTGCTTTCTCTCTGGGTCTGTTGTGCAACTGTCCCTGACTCACCATGGGAGATGGGGGTGGAGAGAGACTACTGTTGTGTACCCTGCCTGGCCTAATGGCCTTCTTTTCATCTCCTGGGAGAGCACTGGGATTCTTCCTATGTGGATGGATGCAGTTTGGTTTGCATCAGCATGGATGGCTACAGGCCTTACATAGGCAGGCTCAGAGCCATGACCCCACTGATCATGTTGGTAGACGCCCTTAGCATAGACCTCAGGGCTGAGAGAAGGATTCGATTAAGGGCTGATGCCCTCTGGTTGACACACAGGGTCTGGGGTGCCATCATGGTATCAGGACAGCAGGTAGCCTTTGTGAGTTTCAAGTGTCTTCAGTCCTTCATCTCAGATTCCCAGCACCAGCTTTTGGGGCTCTAATAGTCTAACAGCAAGGGGTCAGGTTCTCTTCCATACACTCCATGGATGCTTAATGCATGGCTACTGAGCCCTACGTAGATCCACACTGCAAACAGTAAAACCTGCCAGAATGCTGGCAGCTGCAGGCCGGACTCTGCAAGGTGGAAGGGTTGGAGTTCAGGACAGCAGCCATATTTTCTGGGCTTTCCCCTACATTTCTGGGCTCAGCATCACCATGGTGACAGGTTGTGATGCACTACACAGCATGGCTGCTCCTGAGTGGCCTCTGCCCTGTAACGCTAGCCTAGAGTGTTACCATGGAGTCTGGATGATTCCCAGGAGAGTGTACAGGTGGCGGCTTCTCGAGTCTATTGTGGCCTAGTCTATTAGTGCTGAGGGAGGAGCCTGTGTTGGGAGTGTCTGTACTCACTCGGCAGCTTTACAGAGGGAGTCTGCTGGCTTTGGTGCCTCTTTCCTTGGATTTGAGTGGGCAGAGAGTGGGTGACCGCTGCCGTCTGCAGGGACAACCTCGGGGATGCTAAATGTCATGTTCAACCCAGAGATGATCCGGGTTGACACACATGGGGGTAATTAGGCTGATTCCTGGCCATGCCGACAGTCTTTGAGAACACTGAGGCCCCAGCGGCCCTTAAAAGCCTTCTTTGCTGTTGCCAGGAGGTGGGTGCTAAGGTCCGTCCCACCTGCATGTTGCCTCAGTTTGTGCCTCTCTTTCTCCCGTGGCTCCTTTCAATCTCTCAGGCTTGGTGAGAATCAGTCCCCTGCAACAAGACCATCGTCGTGCAGAACAGACGGATCCTGAATCAGCCGTGTGCCCTTGGTTTAAAATTTCCACACTGTCCTGCCCACATATTGAAGGAAGATCCCATTCACTTCTAACCAAGGAGCCTTCACGTAAGGGGTGGGGGAGGTTCCAGCTCTCCCGAGTCAGCATGCAAGGCAAATGGCGGTCCTCTGGGAGAAGAGCAGAGGTGCTGGGCTAGAGACCATAAAGCATGTATGGACTGCAGCCTCCCTGAGGGCAGCCTCCCTGAAGGGGCGGCCTATGATCCACACTCAGGTGCACTCTGGCTGGGGCTGTCAGCAGTGTTCCTTAGATGTCCACTCTGACCTGTGGCCGTGGGTCCTGTCCCGTGTGGCACCACAAGTTAGAATTCACATCGGGATGGAGGTCTGAAGCTCAGGAAAAAAAATGCCAGGAAACTGGTTTCTCTTTAGCCTGCCATGTCCCTTTTTCTCACCTCCTCTCTGCCTCGGCCTTCCTCAGCCTAGGAAGGGAAGCACGAACTGTGAGTGAGCTATTTTCTGGGATGAGACTGAAGCTCGCTTTCTGGACCCTCTAAGAAAGTGAGTCTGGATTCTGACCTCATGAATGGCACAAGATGGGCCTTGATGCATCTGCGCATGTGCAGAGCCTCTGGGTACTAGAACGTCCCAGGGTTCTCAGCTCTGATAGGTCCATTGGCAGGAGAGCCCGCAGAGCTCGCCGTCCCTTTCTGAAAGCTGCAGTGTGGCTTCCTCCTTGAAAACCGCACTAGGACCTAGAAACTGCTCCAGATGCTAGGGACAGACAGGCTCTGGGAGGTGGGGACAGATTCCAAGGTCAGGAAGGAAATCATGCTTGATCCCATAACCACGCACATGCCTGTTCCTCAGTGCTTGAGAAGCATTAGACTTTCTCCACGGCAGAGTATTTGCTGTATTGGAGATAAAGCTTGAGTCTTTGGGTATATCAGACAGGTACTCTACCACTTGAGCCCCAAGAGATATTTTGGGGTAAATTAAACAACTGATTACTAGAGGCCTGGAACGGTTTCAGGCCTCCAGCAAGGTGGAGTGACGTTTCCAAAGGAAATCAAGTCCCCATGAAGGTGTAGCATTCAGTCTCTCAGTGGACGTCTGGCAGGCTTCGCCAGTGTGTGTGGTCTCTGGCTTTTATGCCCTAGTAATATTTACATGGATATACCTATTTTGTTTTTATTCTGTTTTTCACTTTTCTGTGGAAAGGTAGAGAAAGTTCGTACATGAAAAGACCTAAAGTTGCTATGTGAGCTTCTCCCAGCTTCTCTGTGCTTCCCTCGGCTTCAGATTCTGGAAGGCCATTGTGGACTGCCACTAGCCTTAGGATCGTGGGGACACCACTAGAGCAGTTTTGTTTGTGCCTGTAAACACGGTTTTGATCAACAGCACAATAATTGTCTTCTTAGAAAGAGTCTTCACAACTACGTACTGCCGTGGGCTCGTGACACATATGTGCACACACGAAATCAAGTACTCGCATTCTCACAAACATGTGCTTGCTCATCCAGGACACATGTTCATGAATGAATGCACAGGCTCCAAAATACTATGTGCTCATACAATACAGGCCCAAATGCAACACACATACACATGCACACACACATGCTCATGCACATTCATGACATACACATGTACACTGTTCCCACACTTACGTATGTACACCAATTCATAAGTGTATACATGCGTAGGCATACACATACATGGTTGTATGCATGTCATATGTATCAAGACATGCACACATACCTACATACCTGTAATGCTCTGAAGTCAGGGATTCTTTTGTTTTGTTTTATTTCTTTTCAGACAGAGCTAATCACTAGCACAAATTCTGTGGGTAGCAGATTCCACTGAACAGCAGTGATAGTAACTCCTGCCTTCTGTCCTAGGGAGCTGTGCCCAGAAGCTCAGCCTATGCTTGTCTCATGGGGAAGCCCTGGGGCCTTGTGTCCTGCAGCCCTCACTCAGAGGACCTGGCTTTCCCTGAGTTTTGCAGTTGCTGCCAGAGTTGCTCACACAGTGCAAACCTAGTAGTGCAGAGTGCCCCTCCTGGCTATACAGAACAGGACAAGCCCTGTCTGCTTGCCATCCTCCCAAGTGCTCCTGAGTGTGTGAAATTGGTTTTGTTATTGGTTTGGTTTTGCAGTATATGCTAGACAGATTCTCTACCGCTGACCCACACTCTTAATTTCATTCTTACCTTTTCATTTTGAAATAGCAATCTCTCTGAGTTGTCCAGGCTGGCCTCGAACTCACTCTGGAATCCATTGAGCCTTTGAATGTGTGATCCTTCTGCCTCAGCCTGCATGTCTGGGATTCTAGGCCTGCACCACATAGCCTGGCTCTCAGGCTGGGCTTTAACTCTCCTCCTGAGCATCGGTGAGAGGTCCTGCCCTCGACTGTCATTTCTTTCCTCCCAGACAGATACACAGTGCCATCTGGAGTGATAAACAGTTCCACAGCTGGTGAGGTGTCCATGCTGGTTGTTCTGAGGGGGTCACCCTTACCAACAGCAGCAACTCCCCAGGGTCTGTGCCTCTAGCTAAGGCTGGTGTGATAGTCCCAACTCACTAGAATGACCTTTGGTCCCTACCCTCTCAGGTTGTGGGCAGGAAGATGGATCAGATCTAGCTCCTGTGGGTGCAGTGAGGCCTCCAGGGTATAGCTGTGAGTTCCCAGGATGCCCCTGTACCCTGCCAGGAGACCAGTACTCTGCGGTCTCCAGGAGAGGGAAATAGAACTTCCAATAACAGAAAACTCCCCGTGTCTGGGAAGAGATATCTCCAGGCAGTGGTGTCTGTAATGAAGAATTGGAGATGAAAACAATCTGAGGTAATGAGAGTCCGACACGAACTCTTAATTAATCGAGTAGAGGGAATTTAGGTTTAAAAAATAGTGAAAGCCACCCTGGGTGCAATCGCCAGCCAGGAGGAGGGAAAGTGAGACCAATTTGTGAGCCGATTTCTCTTGTCTTCTGGGATATCGTGGGATGCTAATGTTACTCGGGGTCTTAAAAGCACATTTCCCTTTAAGTTGATTATTTCAAGTGCGCATTATGTCTTGGTGGAATAATGTCACATGATGATGTCCTTTGCTTAGTAACCAAGTCAGAATGACTGGCTGAAAGGCAAATGGTTTTCATCAGTTAATTGGCTCTGTTAATTCAGACCTTCCTACTACTGTGTATGAAGGTGCACATGTTGGGCCAACTCCTGCACTGAATAAATTTGTCCTCCATTAGTCTGCAGGGCCTGTCATCTCCCTGTGTAAGTGCTGAGGTGGCACAGGAGCTAAAAACAAACATTTTAATGTGCAGGAAACTGGGGGATGCTTACACCTTGCAAATGGAACAATGCGTTTTGTCTCGTTTAGAGGAAGCAGAGAAGACTTGGGTCTGACAGGTAACTTTATAAATGTTGTTCTGACAGACACTGTGAGGAGCCAGAGGCAGAAGGTCCGTGCAGGGGATGTGTGAAGTAGCTTAGATTTCTTTTCTTAAAGTGAACTTTGTGCCTTAAATAATAGATATTTACCTCCCAGGTTAAGCCTTAAATATTCCCATTTTCACTGAAATGGCATGTTTCTAAAGGATAAAATTATACTGTATACACTGCCTTCCATGCCTTAAGAAGCCTGTCGTAGCAGGGGTCCTGGGGGAATTTTGAGATGTCATTTTAAAGTCATCTGACCCGAGCCAGGCTGGGCTAGAGCCTTGGGCCACTCAGCCTTGCCCACTGAAAAGGTTTTGGTCATAGATTTATTTATATATTCTTGGTTAAATTTCGTAAGATAGGAGACTAACTGGCATACTTTGTCTCTGAATTTCTATCTTTTTTTTTACATTTCATATTGTAAGACCATTCTAATCTAAAATAGATTAGTGGTTTCTTAGTAGATTCACCACACTGTAAGAGGCAAACGTCTGGCTCCCTGGTGTTGAGGGGCCTGGACCAACAGACTTGGTTGCTAAATCCTGTTTGCAGGGGACTTCAGGGTTCACACTGCTTTGTAGTCCCTGCAGATTAAGACACGTGCTAGATGAGATCATTGGCCCGAGGGTGGCAGAGGTGGCTCTCCGAGCTGATGGCCACGGATGGAAGACTGGGTATGTGGTATCTGCAATATTCTTTTAGTCAGCCAGGCCCACAGCAAATGGGGGAGTTCGGGGGGAAATACCCTGTGCTTTCTGGCTCCACCAGCCTTAATCAAGGCTGCTGTTGTCTCAGGTGACTGGGTACCTGTGATCAGCAGGCACCCTTCACACTGACACGTGTGCCCTTGGCACACAGCCCACAGGAAAGTATCTGCACAGGCGAATCTGATGTGATCCAGCTCACAGATGCTGTGACTATGGAACTAAGTAGGAGCAGGTGCCTGGCCCAAAGCTCTTTACCCAAGCCCAGAGAGAGCCTTCCAAGCTGACTCAGCATACAAAATACACAAGGTGCATGTCTGTGAATACATGTGTCTAGTCAGGAACAACACTGCCACCTGCACCTGCCACACACACTGTCTCACACAGGGGCTCCTCCTTGACACTCATAAGCACCCCCGCCCCATGATGGTCATCGTCTCTGCTGGCTGTGCCCCATACGTTCAGGGCTCGCCACAGGACATAAGCATTAATTTTAAACATTAATCAGCAGTACGTGTAATGCTGCCCAGAGGCCTGAGGAGGCAAAGACTCCTTGGAACCACCTCCTGGTGTCAGAGAGTGGGAGGGCAGTATATTCAGGCCACCACAAGAGTCACCACCTCATCTTGGCAATATAGATTCTTGTGTGCACAATAGTGACATCTGCTTGGTGTTAACCTCAGGGACCACTGGGCTGGTTTGATCAGCCTCTTCAGCATACAGTCTGCTGTGAGTTCTTTATCCAGTGCTGTCCTGTCTGGTGTTCTCAGCCAGTGTCTGTCAGCTTTCCTTATACCTCCAGATGTGAACTGGAGTAAGCCTCATCTCAGGCCCTCAGCTTCCTACCTGTCAGTAGTGAACCAACCAACATACAGTCACTTTAAGGGAATCAGATGAGGGTCTGCTTCTTTTGAGTGTGGAAAGATGGTTTCTGTGGATGAAGCTGTGCTGTGGGTTCTCCGGAGTCACCGGGTCATTTCTTTCTCTCAAGTCTAAACTCTGTGTCTGTACTGAGGAGTCTCTTGGTCTGGGAGGGAGTTTGTGGGCTCACAGAAAGTTGTTCCAGCTTGCCTCACAGGGCTCTGAGTTGGGAAAGGAAAAGGGTTTTGCTGAAGAAAAATGGTGGCTCCAGGGTCAGCCTCAGATAGGGCTCTCATTTTTGCATTCGCCGGTGTCTGTCACCTTGTGCCAACTCGGCAGGAAGAGGACGGAGTTCCTCCCGAGCCCATGCGGAGGTCTGCCAACCTCCATGTGGAAGCAGTCTGCTTTCATCCCAGCCGTCAGAGGTGAGCAGTACTCCACCTGGCCCCCTTTGCTTATTAAGGCAGCGAAGCCTGGGCCTCTGCCCCGTTAACCTCTGACGAGTGGGAAACACATTTTTCTTGCTCCTGTTCAATGAACGTGAGCATGCAGGCTGTACCTGTTTGAAGTACAGTCCTAGTCCCCAGCCCTTTCATCTCGAAGTAGGGCTGGCACTGACCGTGTGCCACATGCTGGTGGATCACAGGACCTAATGAAAGCCACAAAGTGCCCATGCTTCTCCTAATGAGCCACTGGCATGGATCAGACCAGAGGTGGTGGCTGAGACCTTTGCATGAGGGACATGTGAGAGGCCCCACTGCCTTGTAAAACCCCGATACCCACGGCCCACATCAAAATCCAGCAGCAGCTAATTGCACTGTCTGATTTTCTGGTCCCCGCTTCTAGGTTTCATTGCTTTTTTCCAATGCTTTAAAATGAAAGGCATAATCCCCTACCATCCCAAAAGGCTGGAATTATATCATCAGAGAGACAAGCAGTAGCGGTGGAGCCTGGGTCCTCTGTACTCCTTCCCTCATGCTGGATACCTCCCTTTCCCTTTCTAAGAATCTGTGGGTCTACTTCTGGTGCCTGAGTCTCCCTCCCATTTCCACCACAGACCTTCACCCCTTTGCTGTGGAATTCTTGAAGACTGCTCACTGCTTTCTGGTGGGTGCTGTCCACTACCCTCCTGTTTAGTGTTGCTAAAACCAAACACCTAAGCAATCCCGCAACTCATCACAGGTTTCCACCTCGATGTCACTCTTGGCTCTGAGTTCCAAGTTCCAGCCCTCATCCCTTCTGCCCACCCGGTGGCTAGGCCATACCTTTGTGGCCTGCATGAGGGCTGTGGGCTTCTCCATTGGCAAAATGGATGACAGCAACCAGAGGAGGCTATAAGTGTCATCGACTGGGTCCTGGCAGCCTACAGTGTATCTTATCCAACCCAGGCTTCCTTCATGGCAGCAGGGAACTATGGGGCATTGCAAGCATGGTGTATGAGGTGGGTAGCTTTCAGGATTCTAAATAGAATGATGGGGTGAAGGTGGGGCTTCTAGGAGTGAAGCAGAGGAGCCAAAGTCATGCGGGCAGGCTGACTTCCTTCAGCTTGTATGAGTCTTTCCTTCTAATAGATCATTCTAGGATCCTCTGTGGTTGGGACCAGGGCCACCCTGTGCAGGCGAATCACCTGTGAGGGGCTCTCATGCCTGCCTGAGGAAGAGGCATGTCTGAATGTTCATCGTGGTTGATGGAGGCTGTAGGCTCTTGACCCTTGGCTCGATGGCCTTTTGGTAGCAATGCTGGTGTTTGTATACATTTTGTGGCTACACCTTGCCTGAGGAGAGAACAGTTTGACTCTGTTGTTGTCACTGTGTCAGAACAGTGGAAGAGTGAGCACAGCCTACAGGAGCAAGCAGTTCTCAGCCCCTGTGGCATTGGAATATTGTCACAGTCTGCCCCCGTCCTCACAGAGCCTTGGAAATACCTCCCCACCTGCATGAAGGGCCCTCCCTTGTCCACAGTGTCCCTGAGAATAAAATGTCTCAGTCACAACATTTGTTAGCTGATGGTCAGTGCAGTGGTGGACATGGGGCACACAGTGCCAATGAGTAGCCATTGAAGGAAGAAAGACACATTGGGGTCAAAGGGCAGCAAGGTTGACACCTAGACTGATAGTTCTGGTGACCCCACTTCTAAACTCTGGTTGTTTATCTCGAAGGGTGGCTGTCTCCTAGCACAAGGGCCACATTGTAGATATGTAGGTCACCCACCTGTGGCCTGGAAGAGTCACGGAGTTGATATGTTCTTCTTTGAGTTATTCAGATACAGTGGGAAGGACGGTGGCTCCCTGCATGGGGCAGTTTTACTGGGTGCTAGAGTCTTGTGGTCCTTTGTCCGTAGCTTCACCTGGAGAGACGGGAGCGTACGAGTTCTGCATTGTCACTGGCGCTTGTAGTGTATGAATGGTGTGTAAGCTGCCTTTGTGTATGTGCACGTGTGTAATGTTGCACATGTGTAACTGTGTATGATTTTTTATGTGATGTATGTACAATGTTTTATGGGAGTGTGTGTATGATAGGGTGCAAGTGTACACATTTGCACATTGCCTCTAAGTGTGCATGTGAACCCATGTGCACACTACCTGTCTGGTCAGACATGTGCAAGGACATGTGTGAAGTGTGCATTTGTATACTGGCACATATATGCAGACATGTGTTATGTCTGTTTGAAAATAGGACTAAGATCATTCAGATCCTAATCTGCATTCTAGGGGCCTTTAGGATAGTGAAGCTTTATTTACTTATTTCATTTTATTTTTTGAGATAGTGTCTCATTGAGTAGCCCTGGCTGTCCAGACACTCTGTAGACCAGGCTGGCTTTGAGCTAAGAGATCTGCCTGCCTCTGCCTCCCAAGAGCTGGGATTAAAGGTGTGCACTACATGCCTAGCTGCATTTTATATTTATAGTTTCAAGAAGTCTAATTTTACATCACATGAAGCTGAGAGATTGGACACTGGGCACTGGGTACAGCTTTCCTTTTGAGCCAGAGTCTGTTGACAGTTGGTTCCCAGCAGTTTATGCGCATGGTGCTTACTTACTGGGAATCTTTTGTTTTCTTGCCAGCTACATGGTTACTTGGAAAATGAGCCTCTCACGCTTCAGCTGTTCATCGGGACGGCTGACGACCGCCTGCTGCGGCCCCATGCCTTCTACCAGGTCCACCGGATCACGGGGAAGACAGTCTCCACCACCAGCCACGAAGCCATCCTGTCCAACACCAAAGTCCTGGAGATCCCACTGCTCCCAGAAAATAACATGCGCGCCATGTAAGCGAGTGGGGGCTGTGCCTGAGGGGTAGGCTCCTGCTGCTCTGCCCAGCACCCAGTGCTTAGCCCTCCAGCTCCCAGGCCCCCAGGCCCTGTGGCTCTTGAGCCTGAAGAAACTTTACAGATATTTACCGTGACAGATTTGCCTCTTTCTGGGTTCTCAGGTGCTGTGTGTTACGGCACCTACAAGTGTCTCAGTCACACAGCCATAAATGCTGCCCCCAGGGCCCTCATTTAGTTCCTAAACACAACACCGGTTTACTTCTGGATGCAGCCCCGTTCATTCAAGGAATGGTTGAAATAAACACTAAAAAGATAGGGTGGGTAATACCTCTGGATTGTTTCCACTCAGAGCTGCCGATATGGCTGACATCTGTGTGCAAAGTCTCTTTGGCACACAGTTAACTTAGAAAGGATTTATTAGATGCTCCCTGCACATCACATAATATCGAGTGGGGCTCTATGCCGTTCATCCCATGATTTGAGTATCCTGAACTGTGAGCGGAGCTGAGGAAACACATATTCTGATGCTTCCCATGGGAGACACACTGCATCTGACATGGTGAGGACAGACAGTAGCACACATAAGCAGGTCAAAGGGTAGGCAGCCAAGATGAAAGCATGCAAACAAGCGAGACTAAGAGCAGGGTGGAGGGCCTGACGTCACTCTCAGGGAACTGTGTGTATGCAAAGACGGCAGTGCATGAGTGAGTTTGGGGGTACAGGTAAAATGTAGGAGATGAGGCCGGTGGGTGGGGCTGTGTCATGTAGCACCTTGTGTGTGCTTTGATAAGTTCTTCACAGCTTTAAGCCTTTAAGTTAGCAACAAAAGGGAAAGGATTCTGTGTGTGTCAGCTTCTCAGAATCTGAGGGTTTACCCTCCAGGAGTCACTGTGAGCCCTTGGGTTTTCTTCTCCAGTTATATAATCCAAATTTCTCAAGGTCAGGACAGAGCCAGAGAAGAGGTCTTCCTTTTATTATATCAAGTTATATATATTTTTAACACATGGAACTTTTACCAGACTATAGATTTGAATGAAATTATGAAGTAAAATGAACTTGTGTGAAAAGTTTCACAAATCATAAAAGGTATTAAAGTGAACACGTGAATAATGTTGGAGCCCCGAGTGACATAGCGCTGCAGGACACACAGGAGGCACAGCGTTGAAGGCTGTTCCTCTCTGAGCTACTCTGACACATCCTCTGCAGGGTCTGAGATGTCTGGCCCAGGAGGAGACTACAGCCTACTGCTCGGTTCCCACCCGGCTGGCATGTATGGATGCTGTAATCTTCCCGTAGGCTGGGGTGCCCAGCAGGAAGGCTGAGGCTTAGGTCTGGCCTGGCAGGCCAGTGCTCCTCTTACTCAGTGCTGGGCCATAAAGTCAAGCTATGGCTTTTGTTTCCTCCAGCATTGACTGTGCGGGGATCCTGAAGCTCAGAAACTCTGATATCGAGCTGAGGAAAGGGGAGACAGACATCGGAGGAAGAACACCAGGGTGCGGCTGGTCTTCCGCGTTCACATCCCTCAGCCGAACGGCCGGACGCTGTCCCTCCAGGTGGCCTCAAACCCTATCGAGTGTTGTAAGTAGCAGACCCTGCTGTCATGTTTGCACTGAATGGTACCATCAAAGGTCTGTTTCAGTGAGCTTCCTGACATCTCTCTCAGCTGCGCTGGCTGGGATACGTGTTCCCCCACACAGCTGGGTGCTGGTTAGAATTGACCAAAGTACACAGCATCCTGGCAACTACATTAGTAAAACACAAAGTCTGTCATGAAGCAAAGTTATATTGACTGTATCTGTATTTATTCCCTGTTTATTGTGAGGGAAATTTAAAAGAGGAAGTTTGGCTCTGTAGCCACCAGACTAGACAAGCAAAACAATTCCTCCCCTTTATCCTTCTCCTCTTCTATTTCCCCCCTCTTCTCTCTTTCCTACCCAGTTCCTCTTCTCCTTTCCTCTCTGCTATTCTCTGAAACTTTCATCTCTCTTATTCTCCTTCTCTTCTATTCTCTATTCCTCCTCTTCAGTTTGTATGTGTGTGCGCACATGTGTGCACATATGAGCACATGTGTGCATGCATGTGCATATATGCAGGTGTGCATGTGTGTGCACACGTGTGAGTGTATGTGTGCATGTGTGCACACATGTATGTGTGTGTCTATGTGTGTTGTACATGTGTACTCTGCTACGGATGGAACTCAGCCCTATGCATGTTAAACAAATGCTTTGCCAGTGGTCCATATGCCCTGTATCCCAAATCTGAATTTTGTAACTCATCAGACTATTCATCTTCCCTGGTGGTGCTAAGATTTGCTTTTAATGTGTGAGGTGGCCACCAAACATGGCTAATGGCTCCTTGGCCCTAGGAAGGAACAGATATGGCTACCACCTTTCTCTGTCCTGCTTGGCTGGTTCCTTTTTAGCAACCATGTCACCAGAAACCTGTTGGGGTCCATCCTCTCTCGGTCCCCTGCACCCTGATGCCCTCCCCCATCTGAGGACTGCACTCATGGGGCATCAATCAGACCTCTGAGGAGACACAGTCTTGGCCAGCCCTTGCTGCTCACTCCCAGTGCCATCAGACTGTGTCCCTTCTCCAGCTATTGTGGCTTTGTCTCCTAAGAGACTCCCACCATGGGGCCTTTAGTTCAATGCTGAACTCCTGAGTTCTACACACCACTGTCAATGTCCCCTGGAACGTGGAGCAGGTCCACTTGGGTATCTGACTAGTCCTTGCTTCCCCTGGAACAAGCTGAGTCTTTCTTAGTCACACACACACTGAAGCCTATGGCCCTGCCCTCTGTCCCTGTCTGTCTCAAGCCACTGGGAACCTGACTTTCTGAGGCTGGATCCTCTCCCCTGCCCTGCCTGTCTGACTGGAAGGAGTCTGAGGAAAACTCATCTGCCACAGGTGCCCAGAATGTCACCCCTCCCCCAGCCTCTGTAGTCTCCCTTGCAGAACCACACTCATGAACTTGCTGATAGCCCACTGGACTCTCCCAGCTTCCTGTCAAAGAGGTCCACTCTGCCCCTGCCTCCAGACACAGTCTAGGAGGAGGACTCTTCCTATCCAGCTCTTCCAACAGCCGTACTGCCTTCCAGTCCAGGAGCCAGCATTAGAAGTCAGGGTTCCTATTGCTTGCAGCTTCTGAGGAGAATGCTCCATTCTTACTATGGATCATGTCCTGATGCGTTGGCTACACTCCTGACATCTATGGTCTCCACACAATATGGTTTGAGACCCTCTGCAAAGTTCAGGGCTTGGTCAGTCCCCAGAGAATCCCAACAGTTATGTCAAATGACAGCACCTGGGCCCCAGCGTCCCAGCTGCAAAGCATCCTCCAGGCAGCAGAGATAAGGCTCCACTCACTGTCGCCTCCTCTGACACAGCCCAGCGGTCGGCCCAGGAACTGCCCCTTGTGGAGAAGCAGAGCACAGACAGCTACCCGGTCATTGGCGGGAAGAAGATGGTGCTGTCTGGCCATAACTTTCTGCAAGACTCCAAGGTCATTTTCGTGGAGAAGGCTCCAGGTATGTTCTTCAGTATGGTCTGGATGAGATCCTGCTCTCAGTGCTGATGGGAGCTGGCTCCTGGTTGGCAAGATATGAACCTTTCCCCTGCATATGTGTGTTTGGTCATAGCATGTCACCTGACAGATGTAGCCATCAGCTCACAGGGGCTCTGAAGAGCTCATGATTTCATCCCCTTTAGTTTTTGTGTTGCGGAAAGTCAGGTCAAAGTTCAGCTTTGGCGGTGTTCAGGGCCAGACTTTAAAAGTGTGTGTTAGGACAACCTGCAGGCTGGGGTTGGGAAACACCTACTTGCTAGGGTCGTCTGGTCACCTGGAGTGGGCACCAGGCCTGGCACCTGTTTTGAGCTCTGCCCAGCCCCTCATCCTGGCTTTTCCTCTCTCCCTCCCTTCCATGAGAGAGAGCACTCCCTTGGCTTCTCTGAGAAGCCAGTCCCCTAAGCAAGTGCCAGTGAGTACCAGAGTGGATATAAGTCTGTACCTGTTGACCCTCTGTGCCCATTTCATGCACACCACAGCCTATTCTCTATAAGAGAAGGTCCCTTTGTCACTTGGACCTTCAGTGTCACAGCCTTGTGTGTGTGTGTGTGTGTGTGTGTGAAAGACTGTGTATAAGTGTGTATATAAGAGTGTGTATGTATTACTGTGTGTGTATGCATGTGTACGTGTGTGATCTCTATCTCCATAGACCCTCATACCCCAAAAAGATCTCCATGAGAAGACAGAACATAGCACTGCCATGCTCAACGGTAGCTTTCTGCTCACAGTAGCCCACAGTGAAACTGTCTTATTGTTTGCAGATGCCAGGGGTGAGCTCAGAAGGGCTGGCGTCCTGAGGGGCTGTGCATTTTCTTTACACCCAGGGCCATTGTGTCTACATGCCATTGGGGGCCAGGAGTATAGCCCCATGCCACTTCAGTTAGACATTGATCTTGGTTGCTCATCCTTTCTGGACCAGTGAGGACATTTCTGGCTACAACTTAGTAGAACTGTACTGACAAGAGAGGCTGTTGGGCTCCAGAACACGGGGAAGGCTGGGCTACAGCCTCTTGGGTGGCTGTGGGCAGGCATGCACTGACCCAGAGGGAGTCTGCCCTCAACTGCAGTAACTCCTGCACAAAGGCTCTACAGACTTTCGAATTTTTGGACCCATAGCTTCTTCCAGATGGGGTTTTTTATTCGGGGAGGGGTGCCCTACCCTTCTCATGAGGGTATCGGGGCAGTATCTACTCAAGGCTAGTGATTTGGAGGCATTTTCTGTTTTTCATTGTTACCAATTGGCCTTTTTTTGGAGGTGGTCAGTCCATATTTACCCTAATCATCGAAAAGCACTGAGGCATTCAATAGCCTCCATAATGGGGTCTTGATTTTGTACCATTCATGGGAAACGTAAGCACTTCAATCAACATAGGCTTTGACATTTAACTCAGCTTGCCTCTGTAATCATGCATATAATTGGAAAATATGTTGTAAATTATAAAGAAAATCCAACTAAGTGCAATGATAAAGAGAATTAGCAGTGCCCACACCCTTCTCTGGGGAGGTTAATTCTGAAGTCATTTGACCTTTTGAGCCTCAGGCATGCCTCCCTGTTGGACAAGAAGCACTAGACATAACGCTTTGCACTCTGCACTGTAAGATCTCTGTACTCAAATCGAGGGGAGCCCAGACCCCTGTGGCTTTGTCACAAGGCAGATCCAGATAGCTTTCCTATCTGTTTATGGTTCTTTAAGATGGAGAGACCTAGGGAGGTGCCTTCTACACAATCGAATTGACCACAGCTGTAAACTTGGTAGGTCGAAGCTGCAGCCTACAGTAGGCAGCCGGGTCTGAGCCTGGCATGGTTCAGCAGTAAGGTACAGTGGCAAAATGCATCTTCCTGACTACTACTGAGTGAGCAGCCCACCACCGTTGACCACAAGCCCCTGGCTCACGCTGCTGGAAGCCCCATCTCGCCTTCACTGGATTATTCCTACCGTAAAGCTAAGCTCCTGAGGCTGCAGAATGGGTCCCTGACCTACGCTCACAGGTTACAAGTGATGTCTATACAAAAGGCCTGTAATAAATGAATAATGTCACACATACCGACAGCACGGAGAGCTTTGAAATGTGAGAACACTACAGTTCTGTGTCTAGACAACAATGTTTCGTTTTTTTTAAATATATAATTAGATTATTTGCATATGTACTCAGGTGTGTACATGCAAATGATATTTTTCTGAAAGAAGGAAACCAATATCTGCATGATTCTCTTCCTTTGCCTTTGGTTTTCTAAGCAAATGTCATCCCTAACCTACCACACCATGCAAGGTACGTAGGGATGAGTTTTTTCTAGATGTTTCTTTCTGACAAACCAGTAAAGCTCAATCTGAATTACAAGGACAACTGGACTCTCATCTTCTGATAGTGTGTCTGGTTCAAGTTCTGTTTTTAGGCTGCTGCTTGCAGAAGCCAGCATTTGGATGTGAGGAGAAACAGATGTGTGGAGGTTGTGAGCTGGGCAGCTAGGGCTGGCCTTTCTGGAAGGGGCCATCTTTGTGGCTCTGACTGTTGTGAATATTGTTGAGTCAGGCAATCAGGACTATAGCCAGGGATTCGGCTCTGATGTGTCTTCCCTGTGTGATGCAGGATATCTGAGTCACAGGTACTCTGTGGACCATCATCCAGTGCTCTGGGTCACAATGTTCAATGACTCAATGGTTCTATGCATCTGTTGTCAAAAGAGTTCCCCTGCCAGGAGGGCCGTGGGAGTGAGTGCTGCTCTGCTGGAGAGACTTGGGTAGGCATGGGTAGCAGAGCCAGTTGCTAGCTTCTGCACTATGCATACTGCACCCTGCCACTTTACTCAGCAGCTGAGGAAAGTTTCTGTAATAGCCTCTGGAGCTAGCTCCTTCCTTGGTCATCTGCTAACGATCTCCAGGTGCCGGGGGTGGGGGGTGGTGCCACGGGGCATCAAGCAGCATGGCTGCAGCTTATCCATAACGGTGAGGTTATGAGTTTTCTCCGACCTCCACCTCCTGCCAGGAGTATCGATTGGTTACTGGCTGGAATGAGACTTTCTGTCAAGGGTGAAGGTCAAATGTTCATCCCTGAGCGTCAGGGTGCACTGAGTGATGATGGAAATCCTTGCAGAATATTTTTCCAGGAAGCAGACGTAGTAAGTGAGGTCTGAGGGCACTTGCCACACAGGGCCACATGTCCCATCAGATGCTCTTGCAGCGTTTGGGCCCATCCACTCCAAATGCCACAGGTGTCTGGCATGAGAGATGACAGGCCAGCACTTCCCCTAAGTGTGGCTGCCGTTTTCAGCTCTGCAGACTGGATGGCATGTTTGTATGTGAGTGAGATCAAGTCGGTGCCTGAGCAGTGGAATCATAGTCATCCTCCTGAACTCGCCTCAGTCTTCTTGGAGACTGACCCAAGTGAACAGAGGGAGCTGGTTTCTAAGGGAACGCCCAACTCTCCTTATTGGCATTGCCTGTAGCTCTATTTGAAAGCACGCTGAAGCCTATTTGGGTGTCTATTACTGCAGTGAAGCCAGAACCTAGGTCGCAAAACCCCAATGCGGATCGGTGACACCCGACCTTCCTTACTTCATCTTCTACACTTGCTCTGCCATCACAATGCTCTCTGGGGTCCTGAATTAAGTCTGTCCTCAAAACACAGATCTGGTGTGCTTTGCTGCCCACAGATCTGCTTTCCCAGACTGACCCTTCACTCCCTCCCTCCTTCCTTCCTTCCTCCTTTCCTTTCCTCTCCTTGGGAAGGTTTAGATGCAAGGGACACAGGAGTGGGTTGGTTGGTAGTGGAGCACGCAAGCAGAAGGGTAGCAGTTTGTTGGAAGCAAAGGTGTCACTGGGCATAGGAAGACAGGATTGGCCAGTGGGATGCCCGTATCCATCCCTCTGACATAGGCAGGTGCTTAGATGGAGATTCCATTTCTTTACAAGCTGACTTCCCCTGTCCTTGCAGAGTAGGGTGGCTTGAACACCTGTAGAAATGGTCTGTGACGGTTTCAGGGTAGCTGCAGAGCCTCTTGACTGTGACCATGTATAGCAGGAAGTACTCTCCAGCCTAGCCAAGGGGTCTGGGGGACACCTGCCTGATCTGGAGAGTGGGGCACAGACACTTCATCCTTGGTGTGTCTCTGGGGACACACCTGGTCTCAGGGCTTGCCAGAGGAGAAGGTGCTAAGCTGGGGAGGAGAAACCTCTGGGCAACTGAAAGGCAGCAGGGCCCTGAGAGCTGGGGACCTAGACTTTATGTGCACAGTGTACTCTGAGTCTCCCCTTGGCTTTTCACCTATTTGTTAATTGTTATGATTTTCAAGGGACCCCTGTGTGGCAGCACCTGCTTCTGGCAAGAGCATAGTGTAGCATGGTCAGGAACCCTGGGTCTCCAGCAAATGCAGTATAGCTGACAGGTCTTTGCTCATTTCTGTTTGTTTGTTTTGTTTTTTAAGTGTGAGCCTGTTCATGACCACAGACTTCAGAGCACACTGTCCCATGACAAGGAAGCAGTCTATAGAGAGATCAATAGCTTCAAGCCAGTTTAGGGGGATTGGAGTTACTATACAGAGTTGTGTCCCTGCATGGGGTGTGCGTGTTACTGTGTGTGTGTGTGTGTGTGTGTGTGTGTGTGAGAGAGAGAGAGAGAGAGAGAGAGAGAGAGAGAGAATTTATGCATAACTGAGCGTAGGTGAATGTGTATGTATCTATCAATGTGTGGGTGCACATGCCTATCTGTAGACGTTGGTGTGGTGATATTAATATGTGCTTATGTGATGTAACCAAGTACTCCACTGGCCCCTTGTAGAATGTCCCTGCCCCTTGCAATGCTGAGCTGGGGCACCTCGAGTTTCCTGAAATTCCATCATGTGGCCACTATAGTTAGAGACGACCAGCCATGCTTCACCTCCCATGGGATGGAAGTGAAATCCCCACAGTGGATTGGTGGTCAGTCTCCTACCATGTATAATCTATGTGTCTTGGGCCATGTGTTCACAGAAGCATCTTCTCATCTGCCTCCTCAAGAACTTGTGAAATTCCCAGATGCAGCTGACTGGGGTTTTTTAACCCAAGGTGTCTTAGGGTCAGCTGTAGGAGCACACATACCCTGAAGTCACCACCAGCTGTAGGAAAATGCTTTCTTCTTTCAAGTCTCTGGCCATGGTGCTGGGGTGGGCCAGACCAGATAGTTTCTGCTCCCAGACTCTGTAAAAATACCACCATGCTGACCTGGTCAGGCAAGGTTCCATGTGGCTTCCATGCACAGTCACTCAGCAAGATTTGGGGAGAGAGCACCCTTGAAGTTCCACCTTACAGACATGCCCGGCTCTATGTTTCATATGGTTCCAGAAAGTACTGACCCAGTGAAGGAAGTAAGATGGGGACTGGACCCATAATTCCTTTTATGGAAGGTATTTCTTCAAGTCTTAGAAGGAAGCGAATATGGAAAGGCAGTGATAGACCCACCCTGGGCATTGAGAAAGTAGACTTGACCCAAAGGAGGCCTGTATGGTAGGAGAAGTCTGCCTCAGATCCTGGTGCTGACAGGCTGGGTCTTCCTGTAGGCTTCCTGGGCAGCTGAACTCACCATTCAAGATGGAAGCCACATAGAGTCCCTACCAATAAGCTGCTGGTCCTTGACAATCTGGTTCCTCTTCTTCCTAGACTGTTTTAGGGTTACATTTGACAGTCACAGTCACAATCCCATGGACGGCACCTTCCTGCCTAGTTCCTGCAGTGCATACACATATAGATTTCCCACAGGGGACAGTTGCAGTGGCTTTGCAACTATTTGCTCTGTGCCCAGGATACTCTAATCTCCATGAAAGAAGTCCCTCTTCCACGAGCACTGGCACAGTGAAGGTGTGGCTGGGTGTGGCTCTGAGGTTCCAGTACTGGAAGTACTCATCATAGTGGCTTTGTGGGAGATGCTGGGGCTTTCAGGGTGGAGTCTAGGGAGAACATGAGGGGTGTGTGTGTGTGTGTGTGTGTGTGAGAGAGGGGGGGGGCAGGTCACTCTGCAAGAGACCAGAGTGCTAGTTAGCTGAGTGACCTGTTGTGAAGGGCAAGCCTGGCCCTCAGCCCTCTGGCATCCTGCCTAACGGTGGAGGCTTTTCCACACACTCCTACCACATGGTGCCATTGCTACCACCCCCCTCCTCCCTGGGGACAGAGTGGGTGCTGAATCATGCCCAGCCTTGGGTATTCTATTTTAGCCACAAAGAGCAAGAGAAGTAAGCTGTCAGCTCTCCCTTCCCTTCCTCATCCAGATGCCCGCCATCCCCTCTCCGCACCTTGTGGAGTTCCCTCAAAGGGGTACATTTTGTCAGTAGATGCAGACCGTGTCTGTGCTTTGCTGTCTGGTGACTTTCACCAAATGGCATTTTATCCCTGTTGGTAGATTCCAGTGCTGTTCGTGTCGATGACTGACCGGTACCCCCGTGTGGCCAGGCCGGATGGGCATGGGTTGTTCCACTCTCTGTGATGATCATGAATGAAGTTGTTGCAAGTGTTCATAAACAAGGTTCTATGCATGCCTGTATCTTCCTCCTGGCACACACCTGGGCGTGAACCTGTCCTCAGCTATCCAGTGCCACCAGACTGTTTCCCAAATCGCTGCGGGAGGGGGATGTCTTGTTTTACCTTGGGGTTCTGCTGAGGAGTGCAAAGCTGCCCTCCTAACCTGGGAAAATCAGGCTTCCAGGGCACCAAGGGTGAGAGACCCCACATACACACACCATGACTACACTCAGAGCCCCTCTGCAGTCCAGCTCTCAGAGCCTTTGTTGTGTTCATCTAGCCCTGTAACATCCATCCCAGTGCTTCACAGTGATGGTGTCTGGACCTGCCCCTCCCTTGAGGCTGATGGGATGCAGACACAGGGCTAGAAGGAAGAAGCCTCCTGCCTCACCCCGAGGAGGAGGCGAAACGCATCTCAGTAGGCTTCTTCATTCCTGAATAAACTCCAGCTGCTTCCAGGTGTGGAAACAGTGTCTCAGCCCCTGCCTTGGCGTGTGACTAGCCTGTGGGCCTGTGGGCCTTGGTGGCAGCAGCGTCCTGCAGCCAGTGGAGCGGCTTCAGACCTGCAGGCTGGCTGTGTGGAAACCTTGGGCGGGTGTGGTGGGGAAGCCTTTCCGATGACTCACTCTGCAGGGAATTCCCTAATGATTTGGAATATTTTTACTTCTGAACTGGAGCACAGTTTCCTACTGGGAGCACAGGGAGCTCCTGATAAGATGGGACACAAAGGCCCTTTTAGGATGGCCGGCTGGCTCCCTGCCTGGTAGAGACTGAATTCTGAACAGCACTCAGTTAACTTGCCTCTGCGCAGGGAGGAGAGAGGGTGTCTTAGCTGAGGATTCTGTGGACTCATCCGATGGTCTAGGGCACCCCTCATGACTGATACCCTGATGATTCCCTCAGGAGTATAAAGGGGCCATCGCCACACCATTTGGTCCCCTGGTCTCCTGCCAGAAGCAGCCTGCTATGTGTACATTCAAAGGTCCACTCAGCTACTGTCAGAGTGTGAAGGGTGGAACAGAGTCACTGTTTCGTCTATTTGACAACTGCAGCTGGAGGACCTGGGTCAGGATGGGACTAGCGCTTTGAATGCCTGCCTGGTCTGGGAGAAGATGGTTAACTGCAGCACAGATCTTGGTGGCCCCAAGGAACCATATTTCAATGGGAAACAGAATCTGATGGGTGTTGTGTCTTGGTGTAGCTTAGGGATGGAGTTCGATCTTGTCTGCTGGTGGTTGGCATGGTGCTGGATGGGAGCTGGGCAGTGTTGGCATGGTAACTCACAATGACCCTTTCTCAGCCACTCTACTGGGACAGGGGAGCATCCCTCACAGGCAGCTGTGACAAAGGAGGGAAAAGACCCTTTTCGTTTCCATACCTAGGCCCTCAATGCCCAATCCACCTGTATGTCTGCATTTCACTAACTTTTTAACACATGATTTGAACATACAAATCCCCTCCTCAGGGATTTGAACTTCTCTCCATTTTCAGAGGTGACAGGGCCACTGAGAAAACTCTTACTTTCCCTCCACAGAGTGTCTCAGTCTCCTCCTTCCCTCTCCGAGCATACCTGATATCTCTCCTCCTTAGACACAAAGCCAGTACCTTCTCCACATGGTTCCGAGTCTTGGCAGGAGCTTTCGAGATGACAGGGGCCACACTACAGTTAGCATGCCTATATACAGGCAAAAAAACTGTAGATTCTAAGGGGCAAGGGGCGGAGAGTAGCCTTGCCCTGGGAGACTTTAAAGCCATGTTCAAAGTAGTGCAAATATTCTGCCTCTCCCTTGTGGAGGGCAAGTCTAACACAGCGTGCTACCTAATCACACACCCAGAGCACGGTTAAAGAACCATATGTGGGTACTTCCAGTTTGACCCTTGTGGCTATAGTTGACACATGTGGCTGAGGTTGAGGGCACTTCTCAGCTGAAGTCCCTGAGTTGCCAGAGTCTAGGGGTTCACTGTTTCTGACATTCCAATGCTCTAGGGGTGTCTCGTTGTTTCCCTGAGGGGCATGGATAGGGATGAGTTAGAACCCTTCATAGGCTCATCTGATGGCATTTGCTCAAGGCCTGGAGTGTCTTGGAAGCTGATGTGGCCTGGTGAGGCTGGGTGGTTCTTGGAGCCTCTGGTGACTCACATTTCCACTCTGTGCCTCCACCCTCCACCCACCACCCTGTCCAGCACGGAGGGAAGGAGCTAGTGTTTGATTTATCAGTAATGTAGGGTTAGTGACAGACAAATGGAGTGTAAGCAGAAACTAAGCGTGTGCCTGAAAGGGCTCATCTCAGGAACTGACTTCATTTTGGAGGAGATAAAAGCCAGGATGGATAGCTGTCAACTCAGTGGCCACCCAGCTGTCCCCAGGTCATGGGCCTGTCAGCAGGACTGGGGACTCAGAGTCTGTGAGTGGCAGACACCCTTCCTCTAATCACTAGGTCCACACCTCATCGACAGCTGAGAACAATAAGTTCTTTCACTGTGCCTATGAGAGCCTTTTAATATTTTTTTTTTTAACATGCAAACAGCCACTGGGCTAAGGTTAAAAATACCACGTGTTTTGCATTTCTAGGTCCTGATGTGGCATGAAATAGCCAAAGAAAGGCTTTTCTTATCTCAGCATTTCCTCTGGGCAGAGGCTGGGGCATTGCTCTGACTTCTCCCAAAACAAATGTGACCTACCATGTGGTAGAGTAGAGCTGTTCTACTGGATTGCTGGTTTGGGGGCGGAGCTGGGGGCGGGGGGCGGGGGGGCTCTCCTTGCCTCTCTCTGCTTTTCTGTGCCTTGGGAGAGACTGAGTAGGAAGCCTTCCCTGATGTGTACTGTGGCCAACAAGATGATGTAAGGGCACAGGGATGGACCATTAGAAACACTCTTGATTCTGTGGGCCCTTCTTAAGAAGGTACACAGGACATAGTCTTTGGATTCACTGAGTCCCACAGGGCCAATACTCTATAGCAGGTCAGTACCTGCCATCTCCTGTGTGGGCAGGATATCTAGGGGACCTAGAGCACTGCCCTATGACTTCATCATGTCTTCCCACTCTCTCCTCCCTGACCCTTGGTTTCTGGGTCACCTAGAATGATTTAAAGATATACTATCCCCAAACAAAGTTACAGATTTCTTCCTGTCCTTTGTTCCAGATGGCCACCACGTCTGGGAGATGGAAGCAAAAACTGACCGGGACTTGTGCAAGCCAGTAAGTATTTAATGCAGGGACTAGGGGGCCAGTCTGGGGCTCCTGTTTGTTAAAATAAAACAATACTTTTTAAAAAAATCCAGAAAGACAGAGGTGTTGAGAAAACACAACTGCAAATCCCTTGCCCAAACAAGAGCTACTAGGATAGAATGGAGACAATAAGGATGACCACGAGGACAGAGGCTGGACAGAGCTTGAGGCCTCTTTATTCTGGGTGTGCTTTGCGTTTTAAAGGTACCAGGTCCCATCTCCTCTCAATAATGGTGTGGCTATTTGAGTATACATTTGAGTGGCTACCCCTGGGAGATCTTGGTGTTGTAAGCCTCGTTCATGGGCACTCAGCACCTGCCTGGACATGCCACCCTGCCTGTGTGATTTGCCACCACCCTCTCCAGAGAACGCCTCAACTACCTCGCACTCTTGTTTTTGGACTTGACGTGGTCGAAAGGGCAGACCGAACCGGATAGCTTAGCTCTGCTGGTTGGGTTTGCTTTGGAGTGGCGGTGAAGGTGTAGCATCGTCTGTGGGTGACATAATTAGTCTGTCTCCCTCCTGCACACACATGCACCTGCCCGTGCTCCCTCTTCACCTTCACATTAAGTCACTCTTGTTTGTGATTGGCTAATTTTGTCTCAGAGATTCTGCTTGCTATGTCTGCAACCGTGGCATGTTTCTGGCTGTTGGTGTGGTCTCATCATCTGAAGTGGCTGCCATTGGAGACCACATGGAGTCAGGTCCACTTTGCTGACTCCAGTCTGTCCTCACCATCCCTCTTCAGTTCCTCTCAAGAAACCTTTCCAAGTACTTGTCAGGGGAAAGGTCCTCTCTGGTCAAAGTGATACCTGTTCACTAAGATGAAACATTAAACATTCACCCACAGGGCCAAGCTCCCTCCCTCCCACTGAAGAGGACTTCTCTGCCTCAGTCTTGTCTCTTGACTCATCAAGTTGTCCTTAAGGAAATATTGAAGGCAGTGGCATGTACACGCTTGCACACGTGTGCACACACCCACAGCACACATGGAAACATACTTGCATACACATTGTATTTGTAGATATTCTAAAGATGGGTTTCTGCTGTGTATGTGGTTATGCATTGCCCCCACCTGAGAATATGAACTTAAGACGGTGGGTTTCCTAAGGCCTGTGCTGGCTGCAGCCTTTACTGTCTGCAATCACAATGCTGACAAGCTCCCAACATCTGATCACAGGTCACACTTCCTCCAGCTTCCTCTCTGGTGTTTTAGAGCAGAGCTCCTGCGGAGGAGGTGTGCTTGTGATATGATCTGTCTGTCATAGCGTTGAAATGTGTTGATCTGTGTCCATATCAAGACACGACCACGACCCTCTTTGGTCATGTGGGATAAGCAAATAGGCCAGGGACAGCCTATCTCTTTGACTCTTTCTGCGTTACTTCCATGGGCCTCAGAGGCTTCCCACCCCCCTAAGCATCAACAAGATGTTGCTGTGTTTTCTCCTTTCTTCCATCTGAAGAACCATTTTCTTTTTTAGACTCCATAGTAGCTGCTAACCACTGGGTGCCAGCTCTGCACAGGCAGCAGTGATATTTGTAGTCCCCTTTGGTGTCCTAAAGACCACTGTGGAGTAGCCTCTTTCCCCTCACCTGACTGAATCAAGCTTTACATCCAGACCACTAAAAGCTGGACACAGCCCAGGCCTGAGTTGCCACAGTTTGGGGCCACTTCCTGCAAAGGTGAGCCTGCAGTGTAGACAAGCATACTGTAGGCTCCATCATCCACCCTTTACTTGCCCTTCCTCCACCCTTGTTTCTTACAAAGGAAGTGAAGGTAGGTGCAACATCTGTAGCAGGTTGATGGGGTGAGCATGTCTTGGGGATGAAGCCCAGGAGATGGAGCCCAGAGGGTACCCTAGTCAGTCCTGCCCTGGTGCTGGTGTCCAAGGACTGTCCACGCCAGGCTCTCTCTGTAATAAAAGAGGCTGGAGCTGACATTCTTCTGGTTTCTGTTTCTGTTTTGTTCTAATGCTGAAGTTTTATTATTAACATAACTCAATAAAGTTTGCTGCCATTGATTTACTACCATTATAACAAGCTATGTATGGTTAATTACTTTAACAAAAGAAATGATACCATGGATTTTTCTAACACAGTTTCCCTGGCCTGTTAAACTAAACTCACATGAGGAAAGAAAGAATGAAGAAACTTATGGATTTGAAATCCCCAGCAGAAATCAGGTGTAGCACTCAGAAGCACCGACCTTCCTTCCTCCGGGTGGCTGCACAATGCTGGGGGTTCATGTAGGGCTGGGCACCCCTGGACTCCCCGACTCACTGTCCTCACTTGGGTGTTCCTGCTCAGTTCCAAGTGAAAAAAAAAACTTGCAAAAGGTTTATTTCTGTTTAAAAACGGGAAAGAAAACAGCAGCCACCTCAAGCTGTCCTGTTTTGTCTGCTCTGTGTTCTCAACTGTTCCACTGCCCTGGGCTGAGATCTGCTGTCTTTATTATGAGGACATTAGGGATTCTGGTGGGACACTATGACCATTGTCACAGTGCCACTCTGGACATTATACACAAGGAATTCCACCATATGTAATCAAGAAGCGCCTACTATAAGTAGGCAGAATGCAGTTTTTTGTCTAAAGGTCACTGGGCCTTAGATGTTGGGGCAGTATTGGGCCTTGAAATCGGCAGCTCTGCTCTCTGAGAGATGTCTATAAAGTTCTCTCTTTTTGCATTAGTTCCACCATAAGGGTCACCCAGCCTCTAGCCATGTGAGAAATCAGGGTGCCACTTACCTGAAGAGTGAGTGCACACTACCTATGGGCCAATTTATGATCAAACATGTGAGCACATGTGCACACACACACACACACACACACACACACACACAAAAGTCACCAGTCACCATCAGAGGCCCTCTCGGTGGCCAGAGACAGCTCTTTGAGTTGATAGTGATGCTTTGGGACAAAGCGTTCCTGGTTTGTAAGGTCCTGACTGCTCCCTCTTTGCTGTTTTCTCACCAGAATTCCCTGGTGGTTGAGATACCACCTTTCCGGAACCAGAGAATAACCAGCCCTGTCCAAGTCAGTTTCTATGTCTGCAATGGGAAGAGGAAGAGAAGCCAGTACCAGCATTTCACGTACCTTCCTGCCAATGGTAACTCTGTCTTTCTAACCTTAAGCTCTGAGAGTGAGCGGAGAGGAGGCTTTTACTGAGCATCGAGGCTGTGAGAGGATGTTGTTATAAAAGCAGTGTGGCTCCTTCACACGGCGTGAGAGCCTATTCACAAGACCAAGTCGCCCACCCCCTCAAAGACAAGCGAAGCCTGGGTGTGTTTTCCTGTGACTGGTGCATGCTGGGTAATCACGTGCTAGCCTTTTGCAAATACGCCGCGGCCTGAGCAGCTCTGCCGCACTCAGGGGCTGATGCGTCTGGGTATATGTCTAACCTCTGTGAGTCTTTGGGTTAGGAAAAAAAAAAAAGTATTTGTTAGAGCAGTTTTGTAAGTAGCTTCGAAAATAAGCCTGCCGTGGTCATTGGGGAGCATACATGATGTTGTCCTCATGGTGATGGTTCCACACAGCATGCGGTGTGTCTCCACTGAGTAATGCCGTCCCCTGGTGACGTGAGACTTTCAGATGGAAGCGCTTCTGCTCAAGTTTACTCATTTGGGGAATGGCTTCTTTCATTCAGAAATCATCAGCTCACCTTTTCAACTTTCTAGGGTGTTTTATTTAAGAAAATACCTTTTTAAACTCCTCCCCCCCACCATCCCCATCCCCCCACCCCCGCCCAAGCTTGTAGAAAGGTGTGTCCCAGGCATCCAGGGTTTCCTGTGTGGTGCGGGCTATTCTCCTGTGGCAGGATGTGTGCACATGAGCAGAGTGGGTTGTTATCCTGAGTTCTATTGTATTTTGAGTAAGCTCAGCTATGTCAACAACCTTTTTAAATTGCTACTTTTTTCCCTCTAAAACATTAAGGTATTCATATAATTTAAGAGGGGAATTATACAGTAAATACTACTCGTGAAAGTAGCCACGTTGCTCTCTTAGTAAAATCAAGGTGGTTTTGTTGTGTTTTTGTTTTTTTAAGGTTTCAGTTTTTTTTTTTTTTTTTTAGTGTAAAGGCATTTGGAACAGCTTAGACAGTAAAAAAAAAATTGGTATTAAAATTCTGAAACCAACTGTCTTATTTCAAAAACCCTAGAAATGCCCTTCAAAACTAGAACAATAACTTGCTTACATTCTCATACAAGGGCATCAGTGTAATCAACTGTCAGTACCTTGGGTGACCCCAGAACAGCTCCCCCCAGCCCCTCCCAGCCTGCCTCTGCTCTGGAGTTTGTTTCACAAGCCTTTTCCTTTTGTGAAATAATGTACACTCTTTCTTACAAAAACCAAATATTTGGTCTTTTATTTTTTGAAAGTGCTAAGATTGTGTCCTACCCATACTTCAAGCATGTCTGATCTAACATTTAAAAGGTCTCAACTTTATAAAGAAAAAGCAAACATTCTCTAAAACAATGTGGAGACATCATGAGGATTAATTTCCCCTCCTTTGATGTACACCTGGGTCCTTGATGAAGGTTTTGTATGGTGCTCAGCTTTCGTAAAGAGCACTGTGTCAGAGGGGTCTGTGGAGCAGGCATCCTGTGAGGCCCCAGGGCCTGGTGGCTGAGTATACCTCTGTCTCCCACGCTGCCCTCCCTCGGTGACGCAGCACCCAAGCATACCAGCTGTTTCACACTTATTTGCTCTGCACCGTCTGCCTCCCCCAGTCCTCCCTGCCCATCATCCTTATGTGCGGCGCAGGTCTTCCTCAGCCCTTCTGGGTTCACCCATTTGCTCCTGACCCCTCTTTAGCCCATTCATTCTGCCACCCTGACTCTTGCCTCCAACTCCAAGATGGCTGCCCACCACCAGCGTGGTCCCGGGGACCAACCGTGTTTCCACACCATTAGACTGTGAGCTCCTTCAGAGAGACCTTGGCCACCGTAGGGTTGGATTTCAGCATTACTCACTGTCTGATGCCTGGCTGGCTACCAACATGTGTTGTTGTTTTTTTAAAAAAAATAAATAAACACACAGATGGAGAACCCCAGCTCCCGTGTCCCGTGTTCTGTCTGGTGCTCTCCCTCCATGCTCCGTGGTGTCTGTTGCTCTGGGGTGTATCTACGAGAACACCGATGCTGACCAATGGTTGTGTTCCTAGCTCCCATGTTCTCAGATTGCTGCGTTTTGAGTCCTGGAGACTCTACAGGGCACATGAGTGGCTCTTAATTAACCTGGCTTCATGATTCTTCAGCTTTTCTCCTTGGACACTGGCTGTGAAGTTAGCAGCCCCCCCCGAGTCTTTCTGTATTATTAAGTGGGTTTTATGTATACTCGTATTTCACATATCTATGACCACCATGGACACAGGTTCTTACAGTCATCAGATATACTGTATTTGAGAAAGTAGGAATAAATCCTTTCAAACCTTACCTGTGAAATTCATTTTTATCTGTAGATATATAAAATCGAGACTCATTCAGTTTTCCTTTCAACTTAGTTGTGAGGGTGTCTCGAGGGGGCTGCATCAGACTCCTCCTCTCCTTCACCCCTGTGGAAGGAAGGGCCCTGATCTTACACAAAACTGTCTCTTGCCCTAGGCTCCTTTGAGTTTCAGAGTGTTGAAAGTCAAAGTGTCCAAGGCATTCTGCTGCGTATAAGGCAGGAGGGATGCTGACTTTGTGCCCTCATTTGTCACCGTAGCTGTAGACCCTGATATCTCTACAGCAGCTTAGCTCACGTGGTTGACACCCACCTTGGGCCATCCTTCTTCCTTACTCTCAGTTAACTGTGACAGTGGTCAGGTGGCAGGAAAATAGGGCAAGTGGCTGGGACCCCTGGGTTCTGGGCAGGGGTGTACTGATGTCTTTGGCACATGGTCTATGGTGACCCTGGAAGGGCAGCTTGGCCTCCTTTCCTCCTCCTGGTGTGTGTCTAACAGGGAAAGTTTCCACTTGAATGAACAGCAACGTGAGCAGACTGTGCACATCTCACTGGAAACCCTGCAGCAGGCCCTGTGGGTCTCTGGGATAGTCATCAGGCACAGATGCTAAAAGCACCTGCAAACTGAGAAGAGACTTCAGAGTGCCCAGATCCAGCCAGGGAAGGCCTCCTGGGCTTCCCAAGACTCTTGTCTGCCACTAATTTTACTTTACTCCCTGAAAAGAGACTGTACTATCTTCCTCATTGAGCCATGGGGGCTGGGGCAGACAACGTCATGAGATGAGGGCTATGCCAGGAATGTCTAGGTCTGAGCCCTCATTCCAACATGTCAATTATAATTCCAGAACGATGAACGGTTACGGGGATGTCTCCTGTTTGGGTTCCAAGATGAGCGTCTCTGCCAGTCCGAGACCTCTGACTAGCTCTTTCTCCTAGTCACTCGTGGCAGGAACTGGTTACCTGCTCACAGGCACAGGGGTACTTACAAAGAGAAGAGAGTCAATTTATTGTAAAAGCACATCCTAAAGTCAGTGTTTCTGTACAATGAGAAAACAAATCACAATAAACTATAGGATTCTGAGATTCTGTCCCTTCATCTGAAACTGTTTTAGCTAGTTAGGAGTCCTCTGGCCTTCCCAGCCAGGACAGGACTGTGAAGGTAGGGGTGACTCTTGTCCTGAGTTCAGGAACACCTACTCCTATCTCCACCCCACCCTAGCACTGGATACCTGTGTGAGAACAGATACTCACCTGGTGACAGAGACTAGTACATGACTATAGGACAGGAAAAGCATTTCAACAGGACCGATGTCAGTCAAGCAACCCCTGAGCAAAGTTCACAAAGACAGGTCAGCCCCAAGGGCCAGGAGTCCTTGAAGCTCTAACAGCCCTCCAGCCCCAACACACTTCTTTGCATGAATTCTGGGGGTGGAGACATGAGTGATCTGGAGAATAAAATACCACAAAGAACTTTCTTGACTCCTTCCTGATTATTAGTAAGTGCATCTAAGATATATTTCCATCTCAGAGGAAGAAGAGGAGCGAAATTACTTCTGCCAGATTCTTGGATGTATCACTAGAGTCTGGAATCATAGAGACTTGTATAGACTTGAACAGAAGACCTGGGCCCTCCATAGAAGCAGAGCCCCCAATTTATAATGGATTCCTGGGCATCATGGGCTCTGTAGCTCAGTTAGTGCCCTGACCACAACTCTACTGAAAATACCAGGCCTCAACTTGTAACTGCCCAGTGCAGAGACCATGATGGCATGTCAGTATTGTGCACAGCCCATGGCTGTCTGCCTGGACACCCACTGCCTATCCTATGAGAAGGCTGGGCCCAGAGAGAGGGGCTGAGGGCTGCCCTACTCCAACGTGTCCTTTGGAGAGATCACAGAACATAGTGGCCTGTTGGGATGAAAGCCAAGACAGTTTCTCCCACTTTCCATCATTCAGCTTGAGCCTTTCCTTCATTAAAGAGCCCACGAAGGCTTCAAATGGCAGGGATCACAATGTGGTGTGTGACATGTACAGTGATGTTAAGTCTAGGGACCCTAGCTTCTCCATTTTCTTCCTAAAAGCTAATGACGTCCACATGGAGAGAGCAGAGGTCAGGTTGGGCCACAGAGAGCTGTCTCTGGCTCCTGGAGCTGCAGGTGGTATCTGCCTTCAACTTCCAGTCACCTCAGCCATCAACTGGCCATTGTAGCTGTGTGCCTCCATGTTCAAATGACACGATCAGTAGACATTTAGGAGAATGGTCAAGAGCTGCCTAGACCTCTGGATCAAGGAAGTCCTTGTCCCTTAAACTCTCAAATCCATCTCCAGGGAGGAGAGAGTCTGTTTCTCACACCAACACTGATGTATCAATGATAAGGGGCTAACGCTTGCACCCATGCCAGTCCCGCTGCACCACGAGGAAGGTTAGGCATCAGAAGAAGCCATTTCTGCGCTGTGTGATCTCTCAGGTCTTCCTAAGTATTAGAAGGCCTCAAACTGAAGTGAGGGCATGCTTGTCTGGGTGCTAATGTGACGGTGCCAAGAGATGCAGGCCTCTGAAGCATATGCTGCATCCATGTGCATGCACACATGTTGTGCTTCTGTGGACTTTCCATTTTCACATAGGGAAGGAGATGAAGGGCAGAAGGTTGCCTGGGAGATAATTGACAAGAGAGAGAGCTAACCATGTGGCACCTGGAGTGCCCACAGAGGATGGCTGTGGCTGGGATGTTTGGGCCTCGGCAGAATAGAAAACCTGCAATTTACAAGGGCCTGAGAAGGAGGCCAAGGGCTGCCTTGCCCTATGTCTTCTTATGGAGCGATCACAGAACACAATAGGCCATTAGGATGAAGGGCAGGAAGGTAGTTTTGTTTAGAAATCAAAGGGCCATGTGCCACCAAAAGCAAACAAAAGTGTGAGTCAGAATGAGCTGAACACCCAAGGAGGCTGAACGCGGAGGAGACATGCATGGGCAGGAGGGTGGGCAGGAGCCGAGAGCTCCGCCTGAGATCTGCCAATAGAACGCATGCCATATGCTGCCACCCGTAAGGTACTTTCAAGTCCCTGGCTGCCCCACCCAACTATGTTCTAGGTAGTATGGCAGCCTCAGAGCCCCAGCTGCTGGAGGGGGAGCTACTGTCAAAGGACAGAGAGCAGCTTCGGCAGCTAGTGGATAGAACGTCGCCAGTGGGTGTTTTCAGTGTGGATGGCCATCCGCTGCCATCAAGAGTAAATGTTGTTTGTCGGTCTTCACCCGGATGTGTCCCAGCTGGTTCGTGTGGGCTGTGGGTGAGCGTGCACAGGCAGCAAAGCCATTCCCTTCCTTCTCTGGGCCAGGATCTGCTCTACTGCTGGGAGTTAGGACCCTGTGGCATGACTGACCTCTGTGCTCACCTTGATACTTCTGGAAAGGGGGTATTCCCAACTCTCACCTGCCCGCCGACAGATGAAAAGGCCTAATGAGGTCCTGTACAAAAAGGCTGGAGCCCGCAAGTCCTTGGTATGCTATTTCCAGTCCCCGCGGGCTGACCTTTCTCCCTTCAGGATTTTGTATTCTGCCAGGAACATACCTCCATGGAGTCCTCCTGCTGCACCAAATACATCCCTTTGTAGATGCTGCAGGTCTAAGCTGTCTGGGAGACAATCCTTATGCTCTTATGCCCCTAGGAAGCTGGGTACCACACACCTGCACAGCCATTGTACATGCTGAGTGACAGGTGTGCCCTTCCACCCGCGGCTCACAGGTCCTGCACGGATCTGAGGATGCTCAGTGGGAAGATGTGTAAAGCCTTTCTGGGCTGGGTTTGAGAGGCTCTCGCATTCTTAGCCCCTGGAGTCCTCTCTTGCCCCTGACTTATCATTGCGGCTGTCTATGTTGATCGTGAGACTTAGGCTTTAATGTCACTCTGCCATGAAGACAATCTGACTTTTGTTTTATAGGAGTGTTAGACTGTGAACAAAACCTCTTTTGTCCAGCACTGGAAACAGCTGGTAAAATTAATTCAAGCTACAACGCTTGGGTTTACTTGAAAATGCAAGTGTGAAGTAACAGGACATGGACGGAAGACAGCCTCACTCATACTGAGCGTACTTCCTGCGAAGGCCGTGAGAAGGCATCAGGTCACTCAGTGCCCAGTCTGCCTGCAGCTTTCACTGTGGACAAGAAAGGGGACCAGTAAGGGTACTGACCACCTGCCCCGCTACAATGACAAGATGCCATCAGCTGGCTAAACATCAGTCACTAGCAACCCTAATGGTGGCCTAAAAGCCCCGTCTCCAATTGTCTTGTTGGGGATTGGTACTTCAACATGAGTATGGGGCATCCAAGTTCTCCACATTCTCCATATGCATAGCTTAGGAAGCAAGGTACAGGCCATCTGGTAAAGCAGGCTGTATACCCACAGCTCTGCCTCAAAGTCTTTACACAGCTCCTACTGTCTCATAGCTAGTGAAGCCTAGGCTGTAGGGATGAATTAACCCAAAGGCCATGCATTAGTCATACAGGCTCTCGCATGTGTTGTGTGTGATGATGATGTATCTGTTTTGTATGCGTCTGTGAGTGAAGGATGCCCACTCAGTATGCAGGAACACTCTTCACAGTTAGGTCTGAGCTGGGCAAGAATCCTTAGACAGAAACCCAACAAAAGCACCATCTACACAACTGTGTGGTTTCTCTTCACACAGTCACAGATGGGGCAGATGCTGGGTCGTTCTGGCAGAGCAAGGGGACTGGAGGCACAGGTGTCAGATGTCAGTGAAACTTGATTGGCAAGGTTGCTCAATTGTTGTTGTTGTTGTTGTTTTTGCAAGTTTTCATAATTCCCCCCAAATAAAATGGTTGGATGTCTGAGGTGCTGATAACTGGTGGTACCTTGAGCTGATACCCCAGAATGCTGCATTTACAATGGGAACCATTTGGTCTGTCTGCACAAAGGTCCATGGGATATTTGACTGATGCCAGGCAGAGATGTTCAGGGCCCGTCTGCATGGCTCTCGTCCATAGTAGACACATTCAGGCTCCCTGAAGCACAGGCACATGGCCTGCGTATCGTCAGCCCCATTTTGTGGGCAAGAGGAGCTAAAAGACATGTCCACATCACTCCAAGAGAGAGCCACCTTCTTCCACCTGCCCCACTTAGACGAACATCATACTCTACTCTGCTTCCTGTTCTGGCTGTCCTAGGCAAGCATTCTTAACCACTGAGCCACAATCCAGCTCTGCTGGAGGTTACAGAAGCCAGTGTGAGTCTCTGCGGCTGAGCCTTATTAGACTCCTCAGAAAGATATGCACTATGAATCTGAATGGGAACTGGCCATGCCTCTCTTTCTCATCTACGGAATCAGACTTAAGGTTCAAGGTCAAGCTGTGAATCAAGAGCATCCATCTTTTCCTGGGTCCTAGTGAGGACCCACTGGCTGCTCTTGTCTACTCCACCCATTGAGTGTTTGTGAAATATATGCCCAGATTCCTGGATGGGATGTAGGTGGGACGAGTTAGCTGTCCACCAGCAAGCTTGGATGCAGGGCAGCAGAGGGAGCTGGGGTATCTGGACAGAACTGGTTAATTCTCTCACACTATAGATGGCTTCAGAAGGGCCTGTGGCAGACAGAGGAATGTGGAATCTCCCAGGAGCCTTCTGTGTGTCCATACTTACATCCTCAACCCCAGCAGGTGCTCAGCGCAGACTTAATCCTTAGCCACACACTGGAGAGGGCCTCAAACCTGAGCCACAGAGACCCTGGCTCTCATTTGGACCTAGTGCACAGCAGGCAACCTTTGGAGAGTGCCTGTAAGCCATTGTAGAAGCATCATAGCTATCCAGAAAGAGCTCCCCAGCCTGACCTGGAAGGAAAAACGCAGAGGTGAACCTCTATGAGGCCTAGGAGAGGAGCGTCAACCAAATATGGCCCGGCCAGTGGCTCACAGATGAATGGCCTCACTGGGAGGCCTCCTCAACCTGGTATTGCCATGTAGGAACAGAAAATGATTTGCTAGGCTTAAGGCTTAAGACTAGAGTCAAGGAATGCTCTTTAAGGCTCCTTGGTCCGTAGACCATCATTGCAGGGGCTGCAGGAGATGGGACAGAGAAGGAACCTTCCCCATCACACAGCTGAGCATGTGCCATTGATGATGTTATCCACACTTGGCTGGAGAAATCCTGGAGGCCAGCAAGTCCCAACCTGGGACACAAACTTTGAGCCATCTCCAGGTCAAATCCCTCAGCTGTCCTTAGACTCTGCAAGGAGTGGACTCACCACACCAGCACCTGCATGTGATCCCTGCAAGGGGCTGCGGTGTACAAGGTTGCTGGGTTAGAGCGGATGCTGTGGCTGTCAGGTGCACACAGTGTCAGGCATGCATGATGACACACACCTCCCATGGCCACACAGACCCAGCATTGTGCTGTGCTGGGTGTAAGGGATCAGTCACAGCAGGAGCCAGCAGCCCACCTTCTTCATGAGGGCATGCTTTGTCTCTGACAGCTGGCCCAAAAGATTGTCATTAATCCTTCATGTGCTTGCTTTCCGTAATAAACTCTGTATTATAAACTCACGGCTTTGCTAATGTGATGTTTTCAGTGTGCCATTCCATAGCATTGCGGTGAGCTCTGCTGCACTGGATTCCCTTCCCTGCCCCCCCACCCAGCCTAGCACGGAGACATTGCGTCACACACTCCTGCTTCCCTCTGGCACAGGAGACAGACCAGCGCCTGGGGCTTCTGTGGAGCACACGTTCCATTTCCTGACTAATAGGAAACAAGAGGCCCCATCCTACAAGGCTCTGGGCTCCACATGAGAAATGCAGACACAGGCAGTCTTGAGATGTATAGCGCTAGGGTTTCTGCGGACACTGTGAGGGGTGGCATATAACTTTAGTTGAGGAGGTACTTATGGGGAACCTCAGAGAAGGGCCCTCAGCATCTGACTCTTGGATCACTCCTCTGCCAGACGGACAGGCCACTCTGTCTCCAAGCAGTTATCAGCTGTACTGAGTGACCATCCAATGATCAGGGGCCTCTGTCTTTGAGTGGAGCTGCCTCCATCAGGGATTGACATCCATGTCAAGTGTGGGACTGTGACAGGGTCCCCTGGACAGGAAGCAGAGGCTTGCCACCTCAAAGTCAGCATGTGGCAGGAGACATACACTATGTCTTCTTTCCCTTTGCACTGACTTATGTGACACTGTCCCCCAAACATTGAGCTCTGAAGGCGAGAGACCTGAGCATAAGATAGTGTCATTGGAATGACAGTGTTCAAGTCTCCATCCCCATCTATCCAACTGAACAGGCTGTGTCCCCCAGAGTGGCATCGTGATAATTCTTGAGTAGAGCTGCTGTCCCAGTCTTAGATAACCAGACAGAAGGAGGCAGAGTAGAAAGGGATAGCCAATACATTAGAGGGACAGCACAGGATCTACCCCAAACCCCAATCCTGGTTCATTTTGCACCTCCAGAGATAGAAACTTGGGAGTCCAACTTAGAGCATCTGGACTCATGTCCTCGTGAAGAATCTGAGGTGGTCAGCAAGACACTGAGCCAATGCAGGGCAGATCCTAACAACAGAATCTACAGGGCTCCCTAGAGCAGCCACCACACCCACTCCCTGCCTGGCCTCTGGATTGCTGGCCCAGGTCCAACCAATGCTCCAAGTCCCTGCCCCTGTGTGGCAGGTAAATTACATTCTCTGGCATTTACTGGGCAGCTGTGTTTGGGACTGTGCCTTTCATGTCATGCTGGGCAGTTAGGGCTGGGTTTTACAGATCTTAGAGGCTGAGTTACAGGAGGGTTGCATTGGCCTTGGGACCTGGCTGGGGACCCAGTGTCGTGAACAGTGTAGCTCAGTCTGGAAATAATTCACCTTCCAGTCATGTACCTTTTATTAATTTATTTTTTTAAGTCACAAACTCTGAAAATGACCAGTCTCATTTAGAACTGAACCTTCACATTCAGATACTGGCTTTGAATGGAAAGACTCATACCCAGGATTATTCTTGCCGGTGTAGATTTTGTTCTTAGTGACATCGGTGCCTATTTTGGGTCAGGCCTGTGATCACAGAAACGGCTGCACACAGTTCTGCCCCAGGTGCCTCTCAGGGTCTGACTTCTACCGGGTTCTTGCCAATTCTGAATTTACAGTGTGGTTGAGCCAGCTGGACGGATACTGAGTGGGGGTCGTTTCTGAAGCATGGCTTACCCCACAGAGCCGTCTAGACGGGCTCGTGCCTGGAGCTGAGTTAGTACCTGTATAACACATTTCATTGTAAGCCGTAGAACCCAGATGGCCAGGGGCTTCCTGCTCCTCAGCAGCTCCTGGAAGATACAGTCCTCAGGAAGGGTGGGGCCCATAGCTGATCTCATATATTCAACTTTCTAATGTCAGAGGGATGGGTTTCCCTTCCTTCTGTTTTAGTTAAATGCCAGGATGTCCACTGTCCTTCTTGTTATTAGCAGTGCCTCCCATCCCACAAAGCAGTCTGGGGACCTGCCCAGAAAGGAGCCTGCTACCTGCCTGAACCTACAACTCCCATGGCTTAGACAAGAGGACAGATAGGGTGGTTGGTGAACTGAACTAGGTCTTCACTGGGAGGCTTTTCCAGGAAGTGCTGCGTGTAAGGAGTACTTGCTTTGGGGCCCTTTCCTCCTTGTTTCCTTTGCCACCACAGCTCCAGAGGCAACTAATGTCTGTTGGGGCTATGGACTCAGCTGCTACAGATGGGGAGCATAGCAGGGAGAACTTGGGAGGACTGTTTCCGATCCTCCACTGATCAAATCACCAAGTGCCTGCCTATAGGCAACCTGGACCCTGAGGCACTTCAATCTCAATATGTGCCTGGCCTTCTTGTGTGACTAGGTCCACTCCCCTGTCCACCCAGGGGTGGCGTGGAGGTCAGCCCCACATTCCAGGCAGGTGGACCTTTATAGACCTTGTTGGGAGGTAACCCATAAAGCACCCTGCCAGGGACCTATGTCCCACCTCTGTGGCTTCTGACTCACGGGAAATGCTGGCAGCCCGCGTGCGTACGGCTCCCGTTCAGCCACACAACCACCCTGATCAAACGTATGTAGCGTCTCTGGTAGGAATCCAGTGCAAGCAACCTGGTTTCCAAAGCCGTGACAGGCACCCATGAGCAGGGGATGCACAGCCTCTCTTGGAGGGCTCCTGAAGCACCATGTGAAGATCTGTTAGCTGTTTCCCTGGGCTCACCTGCTCAAGTCACTTGAATGAGCCACAGTGGGGTCATCCTGCGGTCACACCTTGGGTCACCTGGACTTGTATGCACAGTACTGACCTGGAGGACAATGCTACTTCAGCCAAGAGTGGCTCCTGGGCTGGATACAAGGGTCTCAAGCTGATGGCACTGTCATCCTCTGACAGAATGTCTGTCAGCTTCCTCTGAGACTCAGCTATTGGAGTGCCTGCCTCGCCCACTCAAGCCAGGAGAAGTCCTAAAGACTAGGATGAAAGAAAAACGGACTGAGGGAGTCAGCAGCAGTCAATGGCTCTGTAGCCTTCTGTAGAGGCCAAGCCACTGGCCCTTGTGGGTCATGTGACCTACCCCTGAGAGATGAGGAGAGGGCCCACAGAGCAGCAAGTCACAACTTATCCCCAGCCCAAGTCTGGGGCAGAACCTCCAGGCCTACAGTGGGGGCCGCTCTGTGCAGGAGGCTGCCCTTCCCAGGAAGCTCCCAGTGGAGCCAGGCTTCAGAAGAGTTCCACGTTCGTGGCTCACAGCAGCTGGTGGCGCGGAGGAGGCCTGGTCCTAATGAAGAACAGATGCACATTCCTGCTGGCTCAGACCATAGCTAAAGACTTTTCCTCAAAATGCAGATATGCTTTCATTTATTCACGGAGAGGCCGGGCCTCCCTCTGTGACATGTGTGTTTGTACGTGGAGTGTGTGTGTGCCTCTTAAAGAGGCCTCAGTGGTTGGGCAGTCCCTCACGTGGCTGACCCGCTGCCAAACCCACCCATGCATAGCGTGTGAAGAGGAGAGACATATTAGAGACATCTGTATGCTCGTCGTGCACATGGCTTAGGCGGTACAGTGCTGCTGAGGGGTCACCTGCAAAGTTCCTCAGCCACCCAGATGGCTCTCTGATGGAAGAAACGAACAAGAGAACAGTGGCCAGGAAGTCAATGGGGATAGTGGGGTTCCAGGGTCTACTTGGCACTTCTTCCTCTGCTTATGACACTCCCATCATCCTAACTCTCTTGTTGAAACCAAGTCCCTAAGCAGAAACTTGGAGTCTGCTCTGGCCACAGCCTGGGGCTAGTTCCAGGCCACAGAGGTTACATCTTCTCTGTGGCTCTTCCCTGCACTGGGGGCCTTCTTGTTAAAAGTGGAGAGGGAGATCTGGGAGGCCCTGTTTGGGGCTGTGGGTCTCCTGGGACTGCCAGGTCTCCTGGGACTTCCAGGTCTCCTGGGACTGCCAGGTCTCCTGGGGCTGGCTGGTCTCCTGGGTCTGTGGGGTCTCCTGGGTTTGTGGGGTCTCCTGGGTTTGTGGGGTCTCCTGGGGCTGACTGGTCTCCTGGGGCAGGCTGCAGAGTCCTTACTTGGATGTGTGAGCCAAGAGAGAGATACATGGAGACACAGTGTGCTTGTCCACAGAAAAGTGTCCTTCTATTTTTACGTGTCCTGTTTTCTCTACTGTCTCAGATGGTCATTCACCTCTGGATTCTCACTGAAGCCAACTCAATGCATGCTCAGTTTCCACATTAGCAGAACTTACTAGAGTCGTCCAGTAGCCGCGTTACAACAATACCTCCAAGCTGAAGTTTTCACTTTGATTGCTACAAATCCACGGGCCCTCGGGTCCAAAGCTCCTACTGCCGTTTGCAAATAGATTTTTATAGCACGCTAGTGCTGGGGGAGATTCCAAGGAAAATAGTCCTCTTCGTATTAGAACCAGCTGTGACTTTCTCAGCCAGTGACGCACCCTGTTTTTAATTGGGTGGGAGAACCGGGAGAGACAGAGGGGCTCAGTCAGAACGCTGTTTGTTTTGCATGGGGTATCCTAGCCACAGCCTAGCCTACCCATCTGCAACTTATGTTTATTTAACTTTTTCTTTCCTCCTCACAGTTCCAATTATAAAGACAGAACCCACGGATGACTTTGAGCCAGCTCTGACCTGTGGACCAATGAGCCAGGGACTTAGTCCTCTGCCGAGGCCTTACTATAGCCAACAGCTCACCATGCCTCCTGACCCCGGCTCCTGCCTCGTGGCTGGTTTTGCCCCCTGCTCACAGAGGAACACACTGATGCCCACACCTCCCAATGCAAGCCCGAAGCTGCACGACCTTTCCTCTCCTGCCTACACCAAGGGGCTCACCAACCCAGGCCACAGTGGTCACCTTGGACTTCAGCCACCAGCTTCGGAGGCCCCCACCATGCAGGAAGTGCCGAGACCCATGGCCATCCAGCCCAACTCGCCTGAGCAGCCCCCATCCGCCAGGCTACAGCCGCAGGTGAGTCCACATCTGAACAGTAGCTGTCCCCTTGGTCGCCAACAAGTGCTCTGTCCCAACAGCCCTTCTTCTCCACTTCCATCTGCTGCCCATGAGCCAACCTGCTTACAGCCCTCAGCTCTCCCTCCTGACATGGGCCACCGGCAGCAACAACTGCAGAAGGCTCAAGGAAATGAATCTCCAGCCGTACTGCCAGAGGTGCGTGAGGACAGTGACCATAACTTGGCCCCTATTCCTGTAGTGATCAAGCAAGAGCCTGAAGAATTGGACCAGTTGTACCTGGATGATGGTAAGTGCCCACAGCTGAGCAGGTGTGTGCACAGCCATTGAGTTGGGGAAGGAAGGGCGACATGGGTGTAAGACGGTTCCTACGCTGTGCCATGTATTAAACCGTCTCCAGCCAGCAGGCTGCACATCAATCAGCAGTTCTACCCTGGTAATCTTGATAAGCCCCGCCGCCCAAGCCAGACTGGCTCAAATTGAATTTTCTGACACTTGGTATCAAAAGTAAAGCAAATGACTGCCCACATCAACCTCAGGTAGTCTCACAAAAAAGCCCTCCCCAGAGGTGTGGCCTTTGTGGTCCGGGCACCTACAAGCTTCTTAGAGAGAAGCGTCTAAGTCAATGCCTGGTTCAAGGCAGTGGTACTGTAGGTGGCCATATACAAATGTTCAAAAGGGATGGCAGTGTCGGGGGCTGCGCGGATGGGAGAGATGCCAAGGGGCCTCTCTCCACAATGACCTTTGTCCTTCCAGGACAGGACAGCTCATGCTGGGCAGCAACAGACATGAATGTAGGGTGTCTAGCTGTGCCTAGACTGCTTGTGGTAGACACAGACTCTCTGATCATTTCTCCGTGATGACCGAGTGTGCCTTTGTTGTTCCCTATGGGTTTATTACTCTTCTCCTGGACACCTTGCTGTCCCTGCTGAGTAACAAGAGTCTTCCTGATCATATGACTGCCACAGTGGCCAAGAGCACTGCCCACTGGAGTCGGTTCGATGGTGTTTTCTAGCTTGCTCGGGTTGGTTGTTTGTGGGAGTTGGGGATCCCTCTGAGCCCAGCTGGTCTCCCCAGATGTGGGCTGTTTCCCAGGCCAGGTGCAGAGCAGCTGGAACAGGTCCAGCTCCTCACTGCACCTGGAATCAAGTGAGGCCCAGGATGGCGCCAGGACTTGCTCTTCACCCGCCTCTGAGGCTGAGGCTGCCTCTCAGCCACCCTCCCGTGACTCTGCCTGTGAGCCTGGCGACCCTTGCATTCCAAAGGAAGCTTTGAGAAGAACATTTGAAAGAGGGTGGTATGTCCTGGCTTCTGTATCTTCTCCTTGATGCCCCAGGCATGGGGTAAGCTGGCTTAGGGATGATAGAATAGCCACACTCCCTGTGGACAGGTCCGGGGTTGCCCCACCCCCACCTCAGGCACTTGGTTGACAAGGAGCTTATGTTCCAGGGCTGTAAAACTTCTGATTGATATCTCCCTCCGTACTCATAACTTAAAGCTTTGGGGAATGATTCATGCCAATTTTTTTTTTTTTCTCAAAAATAGGTTCAATTCTTGAACCTAGAACCGGGTACTCCTCTGTGATACATTTGCTGGCCATGTTCTTCCGCCTCTGAATAAGCCCTCAGAGACTTGTGGGAGGCTCCTGGCCTCCTTGGGTCTCTTCTGTTTGGATCCATGTTGGAGGACTGTCGCTCCTCTGAGTAACCTTGACAAACTTCATTTGTCTTTGACCTACTTACACAGAAGTGCAGGGCCGAGATCCCAGGGAAGATTCCCATGGTCACTTCCTTAGCATGAAGAGTCTATCTGTGTTCCTGGTGCCTGCCCAAGTGGACACTGTAGCCAGGATGGACACTAGAGTCTGTGTCTAGAGTCCTGCCTTCTACTTTGCCTCAGGGAGTGCTGGTCTGGGCCTGTGGGAGCATTGTCATGTGGTCAGAGGCCATGTGACCAGCCAGCCCAGAACTCCCACATCTGGGCAGTGCCCTCTGGCCCAGAGGCAGGAAGCCGGTCTTAGCCAGGTTTCCCACTGACCCAGAGGCCACTGTGGCCGACGTCAGACCGGCTTTGTTGTGGGCATTGATGTGAGCAGGTGAGCCTTCAGGGAGGAGGGGACACTGTGTCCAGGAAGCAACACAGCAGAACTCAGGACTAGGGCTGCCCACACGTGGCACGAGATGTACTTTGTTGAATTTTACTGTGTACCCTGAGAGAACAACTCAGAGTCTCCCCTGTTGGGGCACAAGGGAAGGATGCTGACCTAGAAAACAGGAAATGAAGGTTAAGAAGAAGAGCCAAGTGTTAGGCATGGGGACCTGTCCTGGATGCTGTGTCTTTTCCAGTAGGTCTTAGTTAGAATTCCCCAGGGAAGGAGCAGGCATGGGGGTGAGGGAGACAGAAACCACCTCAAAACCTAATTCATAACGTCAGACTCTGCTTTCCCCAAATTCTTGCTTAAAAGGCAGTCAGTCTTCTTCAATTTCCCCAGCGGGGAGACATACACTGAGGAAGATACACTTTATTTGAACGTAGGAAGGTTGGGGTGATCCTCTCCCAGTCATTAGGTTGGAGGCAAGGTAGAACAGGCCTCAGGCTTGGCTTTCTTCTGGAATCTCCCTCATCAGATAGGAGGCGGTACTCACAGCCCTCTCCACAGTGCTGTGTGTCTCCCGGTACAGAGTCCCTGTTGGGAGGAACGCGGGGGCGAACCGGTGACCTGAAGGTTCCCGAGCTGTAAGGCACAGAGTGAACAATCTAGGAGGCCGATCCCCAGCCAGTCCTTCAGCATCCAGGGGCCTCCTCTAATTAGTCTGCCGGCTTCAGGGGTTCACACGACGCCTTGTCATGGCTGCCTTGCCTGAGAGGCGGGAGGAGGAGTGGGTTTTAACAGAGACTAGTTTTCATGTGGTTTTTGTTTGGTTGGTTGGTTGGTTTGATTCTAGGCATTTTGTTTTTGTTTTCTGGGAACACGGAGAGAAAGGCAGTTCTAAAATAAGACAACCAGGCTTTGAGAGCCTGTAGCCCTTCATACACATAAATTCTCAGTATTAGCATCGTGAGACATCAGGAAGTCAGTTTCTGTGTGTACAGTGCATGGTGTGGCCCACACTGGGTTTGCAGAGCCACACGTTAGAATTTGAGGGAGGCACACTTTCCAAATCTCTCCTAATCTTAAGGAGCAATTTAAATTATTGATAGAAAACAAACCCTTTTCCAGGCGTCTTTTCTGTTTCTACTCTTAAGTCTTGCAGAAAATGTATCTGACCCACTCACAAACCTCGGTAATAACTTCTTTGTTCCAACAGCCTGCATAAGATTGAGGATTTCGATTTAAACTTTTCATGGTTAGATTTTGAAGGTGTTGGTGCTGTGGCTCACACGTCATTTTAAATGCAGTCTTTTTTTTTTTTTAAAGTTTCCACCAAAGCTGAACATTAACTGTTTCTGTAATGTTTGCTTAAATTGCCTGTCACGGGACTGAACTGCGTGACGTGTTCTTCTGGGTCACACATATGAGCGTGAGCATCTCCCTTGCACAAAAACAGCTTCCACTTCAAGCAAGCACATCTGGAAACTCCTACAGTACCACGAGGCATCTGTGCAGATGGAACCCTGCCACAGAACTGCTTTGCTGCCACGCAGCCAGCCTGCTGCCAGCTTTGTGGCTGGAGCAGCCTAGAGGCGGTACTGTCTTGGTCTGTTACTGTGCCTTCCCCCCACCACACACACACAAACACACATGTATGGTGACCGCCCTGTGGTCCTTGCCACAATCAAGCCTTTCAGCTCCATCAGTGGCTGCTGGGTGTCCAGAAGTCTAGATGTCATTAAAACAACAAGCAGGTAGACAAGGCCTCCCAACTGTGTCTGCCGGCTGCCTGAGTTTCTTTCACTCTCCCTCCCCTCCTTTCCTGAGCTTAAGCTGCTCTGGAAGAGAACAAAAAGCTTTCCTCATGGAAAGTTTGACTAAACTGGCAGGGTGCCCAGGCCCAAGCCTTCCCCGTTGCTAGCAATGATGGCAAGAGCCTGTATACAGCGATCAAACACACCAAGCCATGAATACTGCGGACACAGGCCACCCCATGACAGATAGGAGAAAGAATTCAGCCATGCATATATCTCATTGGGTCAGTCCCTCATGTTCTGGGGTGCCTGCCTGTGAGTTGGGAGGCACAAGATTATACCACACACCACCAGAGCTGGAGACTGCTGTAGGCAAAATTGACCAGGAGGCTGCACAAGTAGCTCTTTGGAGTCCCCAAGGGAGGGTTCTCCCAACCTTCATGAGTTCACCAGACCCAGGCCTGTAGCTGCCACCCAGTGGGGCTTCCAACTGTTCAGTTCGGGGTAAGCAAACCACAAAAGGCTGAGTCTAAGCTCTTATGCATAGTACAGGGCATCAGGCAAGCAGATGTTGGCTTAAATATTCCAGTATATTCTATACACTCCTGTAGAGCTGCACTCGATGTCAGGCAAACTCTCCCAGGAAACTTGCTGGGAAGTTCCAGAAGGGTTAGTGTGTGCTCCAAGACGGAATAAAATAAAGCAGGGCTCAGGCACAGGACTTCTGCCATCTGGAGCTCTCTGCCCCTTTCATGCAGGCAAACGGAGGCAGGTGGTGAGGGCTCTAAGCTGTCTGCTGAGTCAGACCTTCTAAATAGGGTGTGTTTGGCCACCATGGACCTGTACTGGTGCTTCTGCAGCCTGTAACCTGCAGGGTCATGATATGATTCTCTGTGCTTTCTACACAGCAGGAAGGCAGGAGGAGGGCTGTTCCACTGGACAGCTGTGTCCTGAGGGATTAGGTTGGATGGTCTTCTGGACTCTGTGCACTCCTAGTTACATAGCTTGGACAGTATATGTTATATATAGGGTACTTGTGCCACCCCACCATCCACGTATTCTACTCCCAGGGGGTAGGGGGTGGGCGTTTCGAATGTATCACTTTCAGCCATGACTAATCGTCTGCCAAGCTTGTTTTCTTCCTTAAATGAATAATTTGTGACATTGTTCATTTGAAGGAAGCCAGTAGGGTAGAACAGAAAAAGCCAAAGGCAAGAGCTAGAAAGATTCTGAGAGCCTAAAGATTATGCTGGTTAATGCCGAAGACCTTGCAGGAATCCGATGCCAGGAGGATGCTCAGACACATCTTTGAGGTGGCCGTGCTGGCATTTTCGTGCCACTTCTATTTCTCATGGCAAACCCTGAACGGCAGCCACATGTTCATGTGTGGCTGTTTTTCTTGTACGGAACACCATTGTCCTCCTCTAGACAGGTTAAAAACCCTTCCAGAAAATTCCTAGGGGTGTTACTCCACATCTGCTGGTTTATAGAGCAAAGCTCTGAGATCCACGCGACGTCTTTCCCTCACGTTCTGATGATTCTGCAGATCTGGGAGACAGTGAACAATGTGACGCTATGTTGGCTCCAGAGCACAAAACCATCAAGCATGGGTGGCATTTAGAAGTATGTTCATCACATTCCAGGAGGTCAGAGGCTGGTAGCCATCAAGTGTGGCTGACGCCCTCTGCGATCTCTGTCGGAATTGTTCCTGGAGACTGGCAGGGCCCCTTACCCACCAGGCATTTCTGTTTCTGGAGCAACAGCACTTGTCTGAGGAACCTTCTCGATGCTTCCGTGATCCAGAGGACCCAGGTGGAGAAGAACTCTGGTGTCTGGATGCATAGTGAGGGCCCTCCCATCGATGCCAAAAACATCCTCAGTCCTGTTTGACACATGATGCTGACACACAAGAAACCCAGTGTCAGCAATGAGTACTGTGGAACAGCTGGTGGAACTCTTCACACCTGCCCCTTCCTGCGAGAAGAAGATGCCATTGTTTCACCTCTCTGGGCACAAAAGGCAACTGAAGCTTCAAGATATGTCATCTGACAGTCATGAGTGGCAGATGCAACCTGTTGTCTCCCCAAGGCTCAGCTCCACCATGGACTGTCCCCCTACCCTGAGACATGCAAGCAGACTTAGATCTCTGGCATGAGCTGGCCTGGGGAGCTATGGAGGGACCTGCTATGTATTGTTTTTTTAACCAGAGAATTCCTTCTGGTTCTCTGAGGTACTCTGGTAAGTGACAATAGCCAAATGTAAGTGGAAGTTCTGAAACAAAGGGAGGGGATCTCAGCATGTCAATTGTCCCCAAAGCATCAACAGTGCTGGGAACATGGCAAGTTGAAAAGCATATGCTCAAGGAACCTGTTTAAACTCCAGGTCGCCTCCCCCCATCCTTGTCCCATAGAGCAGCACCAGGAGGAAATGACATCTTACCGAGGTGGGAGAGGGTGGACTTCCCTGAGACCCACTGCGTAGTCTGCACTCAGGTTGCTCCCTGAGCTCACTGGACAAGTTACAGTCTCACGTATGTTGGAAAACAGTTGCCACTGGCTGCGCTCACAGTGACAGTGATGCTGGAGCTGATCAAGACTATGACGTCAGTGAGCAAGCAAGAGACTAGCCAAAGGAGCCAGACAAAACCCTACCATCCTCGGTTGCCTGGATAACTGTACATGTGCAGATGGGTGTGTATGCTCAGGAAAAGAGGCCAGGTACTCGCTTCTGCTGCCTCAAGACCACACAAGCAGAAGAGAAGTCATGCTGGCCCACATCCCGCGGTTGAGGGTGTGGCTGAGCAGGCAGCATTTCCTGATAAAAGCTGGAAGATGTCATGGCTCAGCACCTAGAAAAATGTCATGAGTGACTGACCCTCCACAGATCAGCAGCTCGTCAGACCTATGTCTGATCCCCAGGAAAGAGGCCTACCAAGCAAATACTTTCTAGAAAGGCAGCAGAAAGCTTAGCATCACCACATGGCAAGGAATACAGAATCTAAAGAACTAGTCTAGGAAAGTCAGCAAGCACATAAACAAAAGGGAAATGTCTTCACAGCAACAATTCTTGAAAAAACGAAAGTTTTGTCCCAGAATTGCTGTTATATGTTACCTGTGGTGCCTAATTTTAAAAAGAAAAAAGTTAAAGTTAAAAAAGAAAAAAAAAACTATGCAAACTAACAGAAAAATATGTCTCATATATAGGAGAAAACCACACCAATAGACACTATCCCTGTGAGGTCTCAAGTCTTCAACTATGTAGCAGAGGCTTTAAATTGGCTATTTAAATGTGTTCAAAGAACTGAAGGAGAAAATATTTAAATAATTACATTGAAGTACGATGACCAAGTCTCACCAAATTGAGAATATCAACAATAACAGAGACTAAACTTTAAAAATACCCAAGTAGAGAATCTTGGATTCTTGGATTTTCAGAGGTCAGCATTCATACATTTCCTCAATTGGCGAACAAAAAAATTTCAGGTGGAAAAGAAGAGTCTACAAAATTGAGGAAAGATCAAACCGCTATTAACTCTGAAAGAGTGACTAAGACTGAGCAGTCCCTTGGCTCAGTGAGTAAGGTACATGTGCCACCAAGCCTGACAACCCAGGTTCCAGCCCTGGTACCCACAAGGTCAAGCAGAGAACCGACTCTTGCAAGTTCTCCTCTGACCTCCACAAATACATGCTGAGGCACACGCATGCCCCACAACCTCTGCACACACAAAGTAAAGTCATAAATGTGAAAGCTATTGTTTTAAATAGAGACTTGGGGATAATCTAGGCATACAGACAAAAATGCACACAGAGAGGGACAGGGTCTGACTTATGATATTATTAAGAGGAATAAGATGCTTATGAATAAGTTGACTAAAGTAGTGAGGGCCACATAGTCACCAACACTGCTGAGGGGAACTTCAGTTCTGCAAATGCAGATAGACTATGTGCCCATCAGATAGTGACAACATGGTAGCCTTCTTCAAGCCAGTCTTAAAATCAACACAGCCTCTACCAGATCACAGAAGGATTGCCACTAGAAACTGATATAAGTCTGAAAATTGGAATTTCCGAAAGTCAGAATAGCTCAAAGAATTTTGAAACTGGAAAACAAAGTTAGAGACCTCACACTTGTAGACTTCAAAACTTGCCGTAAGCTATAGAGGTTGGGACAGCAGCTCAGTGAGTAACGCTTGTTATACAAGCATGAGGACCTGAGTTCAAATCACTCCAACTCCAGACATAAGATTTACACACCGGTGGAATGGGATCCAAAAGTATATCCTTACATTTATGATAAAGTGGTTTTTAGCAAGGATAGGAAACCATTTGATGAAAATGAAGACTAACCTTTTAAACAAATGTTACTAGGTCAGTTACATATTCATATACAAAAAAAGCAAACAAAACCAAACACATCATTGCATGCGCATACAAGCACACAAACTCAGGATCGATTGTATACGCAAAACTTTTTAGAAATTTTTAAAAAAAAATCTTAAGACTTTCATTGATTAGTCTTAACTATGACATTAAAAACTCAGACCATAAAATAAAAACCTGACAAATTGAGCTTCATTAAAATTCAACACTGTTGTTTTTCAAGACACCACTGAAGGAGAAAAGACAAAGATGAACAATGGCTGCCCAGGACCACACAGCAAGCTGGTCAAACTGTCCACAAAAATCTATAAAGAATGCTTACAGTTCAGCCCAAACTTCCAGAGATCCGAAAGCCATTTCCATATGCAGTCATGGGCCATAAGACGACAATGGTCCACAAGGTTATGTCACTTGGGGATGTGATACTGTGGCTCCTACATAGGTGCATTCTATAATGTCCTCACCAAGGTGAAAGCTACCCGACGACACATTATTCAAAATATCTCCTTATGCCATCAAGTAACACATGATTACATATCACTAGTCATTAGGAGATACAAGTTAAACATCACAGCAAGATTTCATTAGTGTGGTTCTTAATAGCAAATTTTGTAGAAGACATTGAGAAAACGGACTCCTGACATATTAGTAATAAGAGTCAGGTAGAACAGAGACTGACAGTTTCTTAAAAGCTAAAGTAAGTTTACCATATAACCCAACCGTTTACTCCTAAATGGTACAAGGGTTCCTTGGAGTTCTTTAGAACAACTACAACATCCAGTCACTGGTGAATAGTCAGAAGTGTGGTCCTCCCACAGATTCAGGAAGTGGGCACTGGGTCATGTTGGACTCAGATGGACTTGAAAGCCTGGGCTGACTGAAGGATGATAGGCAAATGGGTCAGTGCTCCATGGTCTGTTTGTATCAACTGTCTTTGAAAGGACAGTGGACAGTGAGAACAAGGGAGCCTCTTCAGGGATCTTCCGAATCACTTATCAGGATCGTATAACTTTCAGCTGGATGAGGTGGCTCATGCGGTAGTCTAAAAGGCTAAGGCAAAAGGACCACTGTGAGTTCAAGGACAGCCTTGCCTACACAGGAAGACCCTGTCTCAAACAAGAAAAAAGCAAACAAAAATAGACTTGTCATTTACTAAAATATTATTGAACGGTGCTTCTGAAGCAAGAGAATCACACTTTATGTAAAATATGCTTTCGAGAGTCTAATGGGACCGGGGTTGCAGTTCAGATGTGTAGAGAAGTTCACTTTGGCCTTGTGTGTGTGGCATAGAACACCTTCCTGTGGTCCTGCTGGGAGTTTGACAGCTGTGCCTCATCATCTGTGTCTTTCCCCATCCTGTTCTCCGTGGGGTCTCACGCAACCAGGTGGGAACCAGTGGGAACCAGTGGGAACCAGTGGATGGAGAGAAGTGATGTACAGCCTCTGAGTGCTTTTCTCTCTTCCTGGATGAGCTGAAACCCGAGCAGTGTTGTGAGCTCTGTCAGCCTTTGCAAATGCTCAAGGCCAGAAGAACATGGCACATAGACAGTTTCCATGCAGTCTCCATGCACCATACTTCAAAGAGAAATGTCCTCATAGGGTGTGAACCAACTTTGATGGCAGACATTCTCATAGGGAATGAGTTTGGGGGTCGTCATCACAGAGTGTTGGGCTGACTTAAGGATCGCTTTGGGAAGCTAGGCAGAAGCCTGGGCTCCTCAGCCTAAGTCCCACAGTATGGGCTGACTGTGAGCTTTCTGACTCCTGTCCTGGCGCCTCGGTAATGTCACTTTGATCGGCTGCAAGGTATTTTGAAAAAAACCCCTTTACTGTGTTTGGTTGTAGTCTTGAAACAGGGCTCTTCCTTCCTTCCAGATTATGGAGTGGCCACTGACACTCAAGGGTGTCTGCTCCAGCAGCTCCCAGGGGCAGCAAGTCTGATACACAGGACAATAGGCCAGGCATCCAGACCCCCTAGAGGTTATCTATCACCAAAGGCTTTGTTCCCAAGCTACAGGCAGCACAGCCCCTGGGAGGGGGAGTCTTATCAGCCCCGTTCCCACACTGTGAAGTCTTCTCAGATGTAGCCTGCTCCTATCAGGTCTTCCAGCTGTTGATTCAGATATGGTTGGAGGTTGGGGTCTGGAAAACCCAGGAGGCCAGCCTCAGGCTCCTCCCAGAGCAGGGTGGGGGTAAGGAGGGAAAACTCCCAGCTGTGCCTGATTCAGGGAACTGGGAGTGGTCTCAGCCTGTGGGTATTGGGCCCTTTGATGGTAGCGCAGGTCATCATCGGGGCTGTGCTCCAAAGAGCCAAGGCTACATTCACACTCAAAGACAGAGCTGCTCTGCCCCTCTCCCCAGCCCAGGGCTCATGCTTTTAAAGCCACTGGTTTGTTAATACCTCTTCTCTTGTTTCTGCTGTAAAGTAGATGGGTCTATGGTTCAGTCTCAGTTGTCTCCACAAATGACTTTACCAGGCTGTAAGTTCACCCAGCAAGGACTGGAAAATACATGGCAGAGGCTCAGGAGCAGAGTCCCTGCAGCAGATCATGGCAAGAGTGTTTGAGTGGGAGGAGCCCTTCACCCAGAGACGGGGTGACTTGCCAAATGACAGGCGGACTTGGTGCTGCATTCAACTGTGCTTTCAGCAGAACAGAGATTGGGGAAAGAGGTGTGGTGTGTGTGTGTGTGTGTGTGTGTGTGTGTGTGTGTGTGTGTGTGTTGTGTTCTGCATGCTATTTGCTCCTTTGGCTAGGCTCCCTGCTTTCACCACATCAAACTTAGACTCTCCTGCATGCACCCTTTCCATTTTTTTTCCACAGTAGCTGTTGCCAGCAAGCTGCAAACTACTGTATATCACTCCAGTTTAAGAACCTAAAGTTTAAAACAAATTAAACTCTTGTTGACATTGTAATAAAACTCAGAATGAAGCTGAATGGCTCAGTAAAAGTGAACTTCAATTATTTTTGTGGATTTCGGACGGTTTCTTGGGTTTCCTAGACTCCAGCGTAGAGAAGTCATTTCCTCTTGGCAGATGGCTGGACAGAGAAAGAGAGAGAGAGAGAGAGAAAAGGTGAAGGAATGGCTGGGGTGAGGTGGCAGGCGCTGGCGAGGGCTGGAGAGGAAGCCAGTCTCAGTCACCTGGATATTTACTCTGGCCTGATCCATATTGTCTAGAGTTAGGGGGATGGGGTGGGGTAAGGAGTGATGGAGCGTGAGTCTTGGTGAGTTTTAACTGAAGAAAGAGGATGGGAATGTTTGTCAAATCCTGTGTGTTTACTAAGTGGTCATGTGGAATTCAAACTTAAAGGCAGTCTGCCTGCCCTTCTTGCCCAAACCTCAGTGAATGGATGCAATGGCTTCTGGCCTCTTCCCCCTCTGCCTCTCTCTGCATCTCTGTCTCCTTCTCTGTGTATGTCTCTCTCTATTTCTGCCTCTCTCTGTATTTCTGTGTCTCTGTCTCTCTGTGTCTCTGTCTCTCTGCATCTCTGTCTCTCTGAGTCTCTATCTCTCTCTGCATCTCTGTCTCTCTCTGACTCTGTCTCTCTCTATGTCTCTGTCTCTCTCCCTTTGCTTCTTTCCCCCTATATCTTGTCTCTGACTCTATCCCCCTTTGTCTCCTTGTATCTCTTACTGTCTCTTTATTGCTGTCTCTCTTTTCATCTCTCTGTTCCTACCTCTCTGACTTTTGGCCTTCCTTCTCTTTTCTCTGTCTTTTCCTATTTCTCTTTCCCTCTCTCTGCCTACCTCCCTCCCCCGCCCCACCCGTCTCTCCATTCCCTACACCATTTCTTTCATCATCATATTAACTGTAACGTTTGATTTATTTATTTATTTATCTATTATTTATTTATTTATTGAAAAGTATCTTTCTCTTGCTGAATGGAAACAGTGCTTTCCCCAGGACTGCGGCCCATCTTTCCATCCTTCATGCTGTTTCCTGTCGTGGGCATGCAGAACTAAAGTACTGCACGGCCCATGTGGATGGAGGTCGGGAGATGCACTCATTTAAAGAACATCTCTTGAGAGGTATGGCGGGGAGGTGATTCTTACCTGAGTTCTAAGCCAGAGGTGCTGGCCTCCATATGAGACCCTTGTGGTCTCTTCCCCAGCAAGCCATTTCCTGTCCCCTCCTTCTGTTTCCTGTTTCTCTGCTTTCAAGGCCAAGCTGGAAATGGGGTTCATGACCTTCAGTTCATAATGTTCCTGAGGCACCAGCCATGGACTAAGCTCCACTCACAGCTGGTTCTGGGTCCAGGTTGCCACCTCTCCCAAATCTAGGAGTTGGGCAAGCTGAGAGCTGGCCATTCAGACAGGGAGCTGGCCATGGGTCAAAGGTGGGCTTGCAGCTCAGCAAATGCCCTGTGTACCCATCTGGAAGCTAGGAGAAGGCTCTGGGACTTTCCCCACACTTTGTTCCCCACATGGTCTATGCAGACATGGATTTCTCTGTATGCAGCCTGATGACCAGGCCTTGATTCATTCAGAGATGTCTGACAGATCTTCTAACCGTGCTTCAGTATGTGAACAAACCTTGACGTGGTGTCTCCTGTTTGTGGAGAAGGGGAAATGGAGACCGAGCCTCACAGGCCCTGACTCCTCTCCTGGAGTCTGTCTCCTCACGTGGCAGGTGGGATTGCATCCCTGTCTTCCATGCCTTCTTACCCAGAAGTCCCTGTACTTACATTCAAAGTTTGTTTCCTCACTTGGGGGCTCCTATCTCCCCAGTCTCCTCAGAGATCCCTTTCTTCACACTGGATCTCAGTCAGGGCAGCTAGCCACTCACTGTGTGTGACCGGTAGAAGCTCCTATGCTACCTAAGCCAAGGTAACATACTCACAAAGGCTCTCAGAATAACTCTGGACCTCAGACCAAGTCCAGGTAGCCTGTATACTTATCGTTTGCTGTCTGCATGTTGGTCTTTATTCTGAAGATGTGTTTAAGTTTCCTCAGATATCAAATTTAAGGGAACAGGGAATGCTAAAATTACAGAGCACTGCCAGTAGACCTTCAGGAGAAATTCCACAAATGGAGGCAACACATAGATGATGGAGTGGCGATTGCACCCGCTTAAGGAGATAGATGGATTGTGGAGCCTTACTCGATCTCTGATTCCGAGTCTCAAGGAAGAAAGCAAGTGAGATGATCTGCTGCAGCCCTGACTTCACCCCTGCAGTATTGCCCACACTTTACCCCTGCACTGTTGCCTGTATTGCACCCACAGAGTGGCCCACAAACAGGTGCAGTTACTACATATCAGTTACAGAACCAAAATCCAGTCCTGAGAGCTAGCTCAGTCAGTTAAGCGCTTGTGGAGAGGATCTGAGTTCAATCTCCAGTGTCCATGTAACAAGAGGCTCATGGAGATCCCTGTAATTCCAGCACCAGGGAGGCAGACAGACAGAGGGATGCCTGGAGCTCACTAGCCAGCCAGCCTGGATTGCTTGACAAGTTTCCAGTCAATAAGGGACCCTGTCTCAAAATAAGCTATCATTCAGGATAGCTGAAATTGTCCTCTGACCTCTGCATGTTGTGTGTACACATGTTGATGTGCACACACTCACACATACAGGCTTCTCAAACCTATTGTAGGTCTATGATCTGTCAGATCTCTGGCCCCTCTGGAAGCCTAGTGGAAGTAGTGAAACTAGTTTAGAAGTTCCACACCTAAAATAGAACAATGGGTGACAGGGAGGGCCATACTCACTGTCCCTGTGAGTCAGGATTAGGGCCAAGCTCTGGCTTTTGGACATGAAGGATCTGAGATCACAACACAACAGGCATGCTAGGTGAGTGGGTGGGCTTCCCAGTAATACCGTCTCCCTTTAGCCCCAGATCCCTGTTGGCACGGGGACAGGGGCTGTGATGAAGGTGGCTCTGGGGACTGGTTCTCTCCAGGCAGGCTGAAAAATCTAGGAGCAATGGATGAAGATTTTCCTCAGAGGAGGTATAAGAAAATTTCAGGGCAAGTATGTCCCAGCCTAGGGCCTCTCCATATGATTTCTCACTGGTCCCTGAGAACGGTGCTCAGACAAGGCTTGCCCTATAGGTGGGGCTGGAGGTGGTCCTTAAGACCTGTGGTCTTCGGGAGTCAGGATCTTGCAGTGAGCCTGGTGTTGGGCAGTTGCTAGTGGCGTGCATTAGCACACAGAGTCAATTAGAGCAGGTGCACACCAGTCCTGTTGATTTGATTTAGGTCTGAGGAAGGCTCCAGTAATGTGCAATTACAAAGAACTTAATGGCCCTTTATACTGAATGCAACTTCCATGGCACCTAATATACTTTGATGAATTGCTCATTATGTGCTGTGTTGGAATAACCTTTGTAAAGATTAATAATTGGATAATCAATACAAAAAATTCAATCTTGGGATTTTTTTTTCCACCACTCCAGGGTCAATATGTGCTCAAGATCACAGGGTCTCTTTTGCCTGCTTGTTTCTGACTCTTTCTTCCCTCTCCTTGATTTCCAAGTTAGGAATCTCTGCTTTCTGTACAGGTCTCAGAATAATGAAATAGGGACTGTGACAGATCACACTTGTCAGCAGTTGGTGGCTGGGCAGATTTGCCTTCCAAGTGGCTTCAGATAGGGCGTGGAGGGGCACACAGGACCCCTGAGGATAAAATCCCCACTGCTCACACAATATGGGACTAGGGAGCGAGATCTGCATGAGCGTCATTTGAATTCCCATTCCTGAGGATGGCCCAGGCAAGCTATATCAACCCCCACAGACTCAGAGCAACCAGGCCCAGCTGCTGCCCTGAGGTGACCCATGTTCAGTAGATGAGCTCAAGTGGCAGCCTCAAGTGGTCCCAGAGCTTGGGATCTCCGCATTCAGTGTGTGTGCCAGGCTCTAAAGCTGAGGGCTGGAGGGTAGCAATGTCCTGCTCAGCTTAGCCTCTGTACAGGGATTGAGACCCCTGGGGAAGCCAGCATCCTCTTCAGCCTTCACACTCACCCATCCTCCTTCCCTAATACCATCTGCTGCTCCATCCTGAGAATCACACACATCCCCAAACCCTCAACCAAAACATCACCTTCAGCATCGCTATTTCAATTTTTAAGAAACAAATTCATGGGGCCAGAGATACGGCTCAGTGGTTACAAGCACTGGCTGCTCTTCCAGGTTCCCAACATCTACATGGCTGCTCACAACTATAGACAACACCAGTCCCAGGGGATCTGATACCTTCTTCTGGCTTCTGTAGGTACTACATACACGTGGTACAGAGAAACATGCAGGCAAAACACTCATACACATAAAATGTAAAGGAAAATGGAACAGATTCATAATCGCTTCCTGGGATTTGGGCAATATTTGGAATATTTTCAAAGTGGGGAAATGGAAAATGTGTTTTCCTAGAGGGCGTACGCTTGGTCTCCCATGGAGCAGCAGAGGAGAAATGTGTTTAGGACATCTTGCTGAGACCTAAGAACAGACACAGCTTCAGGCTCTCCTGGTTTCCTCTGGAGACAGTGTCATGATTATGGACCAGCCAGAACCTGAGTGCTCTGACTCCCCTCACGCTCGTAGAAGGTACGGATGGAACAGAGTCCCCCACCCCAGCCTACGGTCACTGTGACCAACTGGGCTGCATAAGGAATAGGGGACCTGTGGCTCAGAAAGGCTGAGGATGTCAGGCCATAGGGTGGTGCCAGGTCCTAGAAGTTACAGGCATGGTGCCCACATTGTCTTCACCTCATATGGGAAATGGGTCAGTTACATCAAGAGGTAGATTGAGAGGAAGGTGTGTGTTGCCAATCAGTGTGTGTGTGTGTGCGCGCAAGCGGGTATTCCTGAAGTCAACGTTAGGTGTCATTTCTCAGGAGCTACCAACTTTATTGTTTGAGAGAGTCTCTCACAGGCCTAGGACTTTTTGCCTGGCCAGTAGATCCCAGGCATCCTCCTGTCTCTGGCTCTTCACCTCTTCATCTGTTGCACACTCTAGCACATGGCTCTTTATGGGGTCCTGGGTTTGAACTCAAGTCTTCGTGCTTGCATGACAAGCACTTTACTGACATCTCCCTAGCACACAGATGCCTTCTTGGAGAGGTGCTAATCTTCAAATGGGAGTGGTCCCAACAGACATATGACAAGTAAGGTAGATTCCCCCCTCCCATCCTCCCCACACTTCATGTTAAGGACAGATACGAGCCTACTTCATCAGCCTGGCCAAAGGCCAAGGCTGCTGGGTTGTCAACATCAAATCCCAACGTCTTTCTCTGTACCTTTTCATAAGTGACTGTTTGCTTACACAAAAGAAAATGATCACACTTGACAGAATTACTGATAATTCTTAGATAATCTGAGGCTCTAGTTCAAGGTCAGATGAAGCAGGCTTCCCTCCCTCCCCCATAAGCATAGGAAACAGGCAGCCTAGAGCTGTCTGCTTTGCTGAATGAGCAGACCTTCTGAAATCCAGCACCCAACAGACACCTCACACTTAGCGCGGCTAGGGACACTCAGCTGGGGTCTCCCCAAACTCCAGGTGAGATCCAGGCTACTGAAGTGTGGCTTCTGAATCTTGATGCAGCTACCTTGACTTTTTCTCACTCCGTATTTCAAAACAGCACTATGTGAATCCCACTGTTTCTTCCAATGTGCCGAGAAGGAAGGAGAGTCTGCCATTGTCTTTGCGCCAAGCCCCTGGCCCGTGCTGAACAGGCCAGAGCAATTTGGAGACGCCAAAGTGGAAATTCATACTGGTCGCTCTTCAGGGTCACAGGCTTTGGTTTCACTTAAACTTTTTTGTTTTCTTTTTCAATTCCATTAATTCTGTTGAATGGTAATTTCATAATTTGGGGAGATATGTTTTGTGTTTTCTAACAACTCAAGGAAAGCCCTGGAAAAAAAAAAGTACTTGCTGGTGGTTTAATGATGCTGTTGAGTAATTGCTGAATGGAGTTTGGCACAGATAAAATAGCAGCACAGATGATATGGAAACATTCTCCAGCCTGCATCAGCTGGATGGCCAGGCCTGTGGAATCTCCCGCCACGTGGCCAGCCCCGCTGGAGTTTCCACACGGCTGTCTGCGTGCTCGGGAGTTTTCAGGCTAAATAGGGAAGCAGGCTACCTACGGTAGGAAAATCATTCCGTCTTAACGGCTGACAGTCCCGTGTAGCAGCAGCGCCCGTCAGCTCGAGCCCGGCTCCAGGTGGAGGGTCATGTTTTATTAAAACCGTGACTTGTTGTCACTTGTCCTTCCGCTGTCCCTCTCTCCCCTTCCAAAAATAGCAAGCCCCGTGGCGGTGGCTTATTATGATTAAAAGATAAAAATAAGTGGAGGCTGAGATAGGCCGAGGAAAGACGAGCGTTTGCTTTTTAATGAAAGTTGAGAAGCTGTGCTACTTCTACTACTTCCCAAAGCAAGTTTGAGAAAAACAGAAGCGGGGACCACATACGGACATGCTGAAAGTGTGCGTTTTTCATGCTGAGGTGGTCATGACATACATTGATAACACATGTCCCCTGCCTGGTTCACAGACATGGCACAGACCCAGCCCCTGGGCAGTTGTGGGCATGCAGACTGCTGGATAATGGGATAATGGCCGGTCCAAGTGTGCATTTGTGAAGGAGTCTCCACAGTAGACTCTCAAGAGCACAGGGGCTCAACCTTCCTGATGCTGTGACCCTTTAATATAGTTCTTCACATTGTGGTGACCCCAAACCATACATTTGTTTTGTCACTACTTCATAACTGCAATTTCACTACTGTTAATAATGTAGAGATCTGATATGCAGGAGAGTTGATATACAATCCCCAAAGGGGTCTTGACGCACAGGTTGAGAACCACTGTTCTAGGAAGTTGTGCCTTCTTGAGAAATCTAAAAATTCTAGGAGCGTGGACCAAAGCCACCCCTGGATGGCATCAGTGGGATAAACATGTCTCCTCTTCCTGCTTCCTGCCCTCTGACCTCTAATTCACATGGCCTTTTTCTACTTAGCTCCTATGTAATGCAGTACTCCATGTAAGACCAAAGTCTGTACACACAGGATCTAGAAACATCAAGAAGTCTTCACCCAGCAGCTCGCTGAGAACACAGGGAGGCAAATACATGCATCATACGCCCTGGAGATGAAAGTTAATGCAACGGAAATGTGTGCTCACTGAGAGTTTCAACTACCGTAGTTACAGGCCTCTCTCATTCCAAGAACGGGTACATTGTAAGCGTTCAAGGTGGCCAATACAAGGTGCATCTTAGAGGTTAGAATCAAACTCAGCCTTAGTTATTTCTGGTTCTGCTCAGCTAAATCGCTCTCCTCTTAGGCTCCAGGTCTAAGTTTAGCTACAGGTTTTAGCTAAAGGTGCATTTTCTGGGAAGGTTAACGAATACTTTTTGTAATTATCTTTTAGTCATAGGAATGGGGAGAATGCCCTTCCTGTTTGGTTTTACTCTTTACAGAGTTATTTTGGCTTCTCTTAAAAATAAAAATATTCTCAATGGCTTGAAGTCTGGGGAAAACATGCATTTTTCTGTCCCTCAGAGGAAAATGGAGTCAGCAAGTGGCCATTGCTTTTGTGGTGTGTGTTTATTTATGCAGTGTGTCAACCCATGTGGGAAGGTCCATGGGACCCTCACGTGGTGTAATGTGGGGTTCTGTAGAAAGGATGAAGATGGAGCTCAGAGGAAAGCCCTCTATTCAGAAAAGAAGGTGCCTTCGTGCATGCAGGCGGCCCTTAGGTTTGTGCCCTGGGTTCCTGAGACTAGTGGGACAGCTCCTTTCCTTGTTGGAACCAACTTCACTGCTGAGGGGGCGGACGTGGTGTCCCTGAGTGAGCAGTGTCTGTGCTAACAGAGAAAAGTGTTTAGATACCACAGCCACGGTGTTTTGTTTTAAAAGCATGGCCATTATCTGTGTTTACTAAACATTTTAAATGTGAAAGTAACGCCATCACATGGGCTGAAGTTGATAAACCAGAATTCTAATTCTTGAAGTTTGAATCTAGTGTCTAAGAATGAGAATCAGGCATCTGAATATCATCAAAAATATTTTTTACCTGTCTCTCCCGGTTCCTCATTCCCCAGGCTGAGGGCAGCCCCCTCCCCAGCGCGGTGGTATTCAACTGGCCTCTTAACCTGTTTGGGTCACTGCTCAGCCCCAGATAGTCCCACCAAGAAAGAGACAAATGGAACATGTGGGCATGTGGGAGACCAGGTAGAGGCGGCTCAGCTCTGCCAAACCACCGTTTTTCCAGTATGTCCAGATCTCATGCCTGCATCTGACAAAAAAAGAGGCTTACAAAGCTAACCTTAGCACTAACCTGAAAACCAAGCGCAGATGTGTGCTCTGATAACCAAGACACACATGTACATGGCTAAGAATGTGGAGGATAACATACCCAAGCCCAAGGGGAGGGTGCAGGAACTTTGGGTGGCCATTTTGAGCCCTGTGCACAGGTTCGGCTGTGGAGTACAGTTCTGTTCTGCTTTGCATTCGATTCAGACCTCGTGACTTCCAATCCACTGCCGGGGCTTTTCTGCCTCCTCCCGACAGTCAGAGACTAGAAAATTCACCAGAGAACACTAGCACCCTGTGACTGTTACAGCCGAGGACTTGGATGAGTACAGTGGGTATGCACCACCATTTTATCCTAGAAAACACTTCTATTTCCTAAGGAGGTCACAACCGATCATCCCACGACACTGGGAGCTCACACACCCATGGGCTGCTTCCCACCTGTCCTACCTTCCCTCTCCACTTGAGGACCAGTCAGCCTGACCACTAGGGTTTGTCTTCAGAGTAAGATTCATAGTGACATAGGACTCCTGTGAGCCATACGAGATGAGCCTCATGAGTTGGTCATCCCATACATGGTGGGCACTCGGGGACATTAGATGAGTTAGTAAGTTGGTGAGGCTAGGTACCCTTAGTGGAAGCAGGCAGCCATCATTCCTGATTGGAGACATTCACTCAGGGCCATTTCTTTCTCCATTTGATGATGGATGGACATAAAACAAAACAAAAACGGGAGAGCCTGGTGCCAGCTGCCACCTTCACTGCCTCACCTCCTAACACCATTTTCCCAGGCCCAGGGTAGGTTTTCTGAAGAAAGGTCTTGCCACAGGCTACTCACATTTGAGCGAAGCCCCACCTAGTCTGTAGGTGCTCCCAGGAAATACGTGGTAGGACTGTGCCTACTGCAAACAGTGCCGGGTATTTTCTCACAGGCATATGGTGGGTTTAAGCTATCACCTTCTTCCTAGGGTTTTTTCATACCCCCGTTCTGGTTGCAGGACATCCTGCATCTCGGTGATAAGCTGGACTTCAGATCTCAGGCTTTACCCTGGGACAGTAACTTTCTGCTGCAGCTCACAGCGAGCTTGTTGCTACTCTCTGCAGTGGGACTCCACCATGGTCAGTTTGCAGGACTGTTAATAAGGTGTGAGAGGAGGGAGTGGGTTGAGCCCTCAAAGGGCAGGACTGGAAGATGTCAAATTTTACAATGAGGCAGGAAGCAGAGGTGTTCCCACTGAGAAACGGTGGGATCCTGTGTCCTGGGAGCCTCCTTTTAAAGCTTCCCTCATCATTGCTTCCTGACTGTTCACTCCTCCAGACTTAACCCCTCCACACTGCAGCATTCTGAATGAAGTTTATCAGAGAGGATGCCAGCAACATCTTCTCCCCAGTTTAACTACCTGCATCTCTGGGGTGTACTTGTTCGCTGGCTGTCTGCCCAATAGAATCAAGATACCGACTCTAGGACTGTGTGACAGCTTAGGCTTCATGTGGTCCTTTGATTGCTTACCTCAGTCTGCCCACCTTTGACTTAAGTATGGGACAGCTGACTGAAACAAACCAACGACCCAGCTCTTTAGCTCATCAGAGGCCGGTGCTCATTGTGAGCTGGCAATGGGGGCACAGCGGACACTCGGTGCTTTGTTCCAGTTTAAGAGATGCAGTTGGCAGGGAAAGAAGGTAAATATAAGCCTTGCCTCAGAGACCGGAACTCTGTGCCCTGGGGAGCTCTGCAAGTTAAAACCTTGAAGATTGGGGGGTAGGGGTGATGAGAGAGGGTTGGGAGAGTGGAACTGGCACAGGATCTCAGAAACCTGTACCCCCTTTGCTCTTTATCACTTTCTCAGCAGGCCCTGAGCAACCAATCTAGGCTTTTCCTGAGTTTCCTGGTGCTCTGTATTTTTAAAATTCTCACCTAGCCCTGTAGACTCTGCAGTGGGGACACAGGCAGTAGGAGAGGAGAGAGCTGGTGGGACTCCTCAGGGTGTGGGAGGCACAGACCCAGACCCAGCTCCAGAGGCCACAGCATCCTTACTGGCAGTGGGAGACCAAAGGCCAACAATTACCAGTTGACCTTCTTTGGAGTCTCTCTGTAACAGAACTGGTTACTTCAGTATCTGCCTTGTCCCCCTACGATTGCTGCAAGGACCCCCTCCCCAGTACAGACAAGAACTTGTACTTCACAAAAGGTGAATAAATGGCAGCCAAAAATCATTGCTCATTCCTCCAATTTAGGCCCTCCGTCAATTCTAGAACCAGGAGTTCATAAAATATCAAGAGACTTTACCTAAAAGCTTTTTCCTTCAGAGGCCAAGCTAGAGGCAACAATGTGTCTGCTCTTATGAACACTGGTTGACTTTCAGTCTTCTCGCACTTACACAAAAACCCACAGATAACCAAAGATCTGGCTCTCTTGGGCACCTGAGATTGCTCTATAATAAAAAAGAAGACAATAGCTGTGCCCAAGGGCAGTAGTCTCACCTGGGGAGGACTCTGCCTCACTTGGGGAGGACTTTCTGCCTTGCGGGTGATTTGCACAGCTTGTCAGTGGCTAGCCAAGAAGCCTCTGTGCAAGGCGTAGAACTTCATGAAGATTTACAGGTGCTACCAGCACAGGTAGAGAGCTACGCTCGCACTATCAACTCTTTAGTTTTGATACTTGAAAAAAAAAAATTGCTGACTTTCCGTTTCACTCAATTCCAGGCATGCACACAGGGGAGGGTTTGAGTGAGCGTGGGTGTGTAGATGTGATTCGTAGGGACATACACAGCCTGTGGGCACATCCCAGGTTATGGTACCAATTCAAAGTGCCACATGCATACTTTAGAGGGAGAAAAAAACAATAGTTTCCACCTTAGGAGCATTTTAGAGAAAAATCAAATATAAGGGAAAAAACCTTCTTACTTATTAAATTGAATTGTGGTCTAACAGTTTGCCACATCCTGTTGAGGGACATCTGACTAAGTGAGCAGAGGTTCCTCTTTCAGGCGAGTCGTAAGGGTCACATGTCACCTGCAGTTCAAAACACCTCTATAAAGAGAAGCCTTCCTGTCAGTGGAAAAGCTGAATAAGAAGATGGAAATTATCAGTGGAGAGAAGACACGGTGGGAACTCGTGGGTGTCATGGCCACAGCTGTATCAGAGAGAAAGCCAGCCCAGAGGAACCAGCAGAGCCAGGGATACGTGGGCTGACAGGGACCTGGGGTGGTGACCTCATGGAAAAGAAAGTGGTGGCAGGGGAAGAATGGGGGGGGTCAGTAGTTGGTCAGGGAAAGAATGTGGGGGCTCAGTCACTGGTCAGCCATCTGTTAACTACATCACCTCAGCATCCCTTACCCACCTATAAAATGGAAGTACAGGTGACTTCACACACACGTTCTATAAATAGTTGGGTGGCATTTCACGGTTGCAGCACTATCTCTCCCGACAGTCTGGAATGCCATTAGAAAGCAGGTGTCCATCCTCAATGTCCCACTCAGTTCCGTAGGCAGCTTTGGGGAACATCTTACACTGAAGGATGTTTGTGTTGGTGGCACATCACAATCCTAACTGGACACTGCGAGTCAGGGAAACCGTGGGATGTACTTCTGGCCACAGGCATTGGGATAGACAAGCTGGTCAGTGACCCGAACCCATACGACAGGTGCACAGCGACACAGGGGAGCTCTCCTGAGAACTCAGTGCTTAGCCCCAAACAAGAGAGCCCAGTAGACACTGGGTGGCTTACTGCTGCCTCCAGCTGGGGACCTGTTTGGCTGAGACCACTGAGTAATTTCCCATCTCTCAGTAGGGCTCTCCCTTTGAGGCTCAGGTGCCCCAGTGGACAGCAGGGGGAAGCCCACACCTCATGTTTCTTCCTCTTTTACCTTTAAAGCAATTTTTGTGGTCTTGTCAGGCCCATGAGTAACTAGAAGCGTCTCAGCTGCTCTGCTCAATGTCTGACCATCCAGCATCCTCATCCCTTAGAACGCCCATCCGTCATGGTTGCTCTTCAGACCTTGTTTTTGACCCGTTGTTAACACTCCTCAAACATCTCTTGTGGGCCACCATCACCTACCTCAGGCCACACAGTTACTCTTCAGACTTCCCTCCTTCAATTGTTAGAGCTACCAGGCTTCTCTCTTAAATTGTCTTTATTCCACAGAGCTCCTTGTGTCTTATATCTTAGTGTTTCTTGGACTACTCTTCTCTCATCAGCAGCATTCCTCCTCAGTCCTCCTTGGTTGTGTGTGTGGGGGGGGCAGACAGAGACAGAGAGACAGAGACAAAGATGTATATGTGTGTGTGTGAGAGAGAGAGAGACAGAGAGAGACAGAGAGAGGGAGACAGAGACAAAGATGTATAGTGTATGTGTCTGTGTGTGTGTGTGTGAGAGACCGAGACAGAGACAGAGACAGAGACAGAGAAACAGAGAGAAACAGAATATATATGTATGTGTGAGAGAGATAGAGAGACAGAAAGAAACAATGTGTGTGTGTGTGTGTGTGTGTGCACCTATGGCATGTGTGGAGGCCAGAGGAATATTGGGATAGCCCTCTTTATCCCCACCTCCCTCCCATGAAATAGGGCCCCACTGAACCTGATCTAAGCTGGCAGCTGGCCAGCCCTGTGATCTTTCTGACCCCGTACCCCACACTGTTGGGGTTGCAAGTGTGCAGCCACACCTGGCTCTTTCTCATGAGTGTGCTGTGCTGGGGATTTGAACTAGAGTCTTCATACTTGAGCAGTAAGCGCTCTTACTCCCAGAGCCTTGTCTTCAGCCCCCTGCCATCCTACCTTGTCTCTCCTCATGCCTTCCTGGTTCTCCTCCTCACCACCCTTGCTCCTCAGATCCCTCCATCCTCGTCACTACACCTCAGGCTTGCCTCATTCATCTCAACCTTTCTCTTCACACCTGCTCTCATTACTGTTCTTCAGACTCCTCGCCACCATCAAGCACCACTAACGGGAGGAGCAGTCTGTTGTTCCATCTATGCGACCACTTAAATGAGCAACACAATGCTGGTTCTCTCCAAGTAATATGTTTGAATGATGCCTGGCTTCTTGCACAGAGTCCAGTTAAAACATATCTGGATCCCATAATACGTTTCTCCCTCACTTCTGCCTCTGAACAGTGGTTCTTCTCCTAGTCTTGGCATTTCATACTCTACAGACATCTTTCCCAACCCCACATGTCCACCCGCCCCCCTAGCTCAGAGACAGTCACCAATTCAGAGCCCCAGGTGAGAGTACTTGTCCTAACTCTCCCCCTACCTGGGAACCCAGTCTGGACAATGACCACCCAGGGCCCTAATGCACTCAAGGCTTGGGGACAGTGTGAGACAAATGGGACTCCCTGGCAGTCAGACGAAGCTGTCACCGGAACAAAGATGGGTGTGGCACAGTGGAGGCTGCTGCGGCTTGTCTCCACCTCCACACAGAGAGCAGAGAGCCTCTGTACATAGTTCTGAGCTCCATCAAGTATCCAAGCCCTTCTAACTTGGCCCCAAGAAATCCTAATTTCAGGCAAGCCCTTTTTTTCACTGTTAAAAATGAAAAAGAAAGAAACCCTAAAGAAATGAAATTTGTGGTCTTTCTTGGTTAACTGTTCTTGGATTGGACTCTGAAGAAGTCGAGTATAAATTAGACAGGAGCCCCTTGCAGGAGGTCTGCCCTAGTGGAAGGGGAAGAGAAGCTAACCGCCTCTTAATGCTGGCCGGGGCCTGGGTACCCCTGACTTACACTGGGGAGCCACACATGAAGCCTGAAGAGGCTGGCAAGAGACCAGTAAGGAAAGCCTGTGGACTCAGGAGGGACTTAGGAGAGACCTGTGACAGCGGCTTGTACTTCATAGAGCAGACAGCCCTTGGTCCTCCTGGGGTCTCTGCTGCCTACCTGCTCCTCATTGCCCCGCCCCCACACTCCAGTATCATGGAAAATGCTGGTAGCTAAGGAGCTCCCAGGGCGCACTCCAGGGACAAGTTGAGTCCTGATTGCTGGTCCCAGACCAGCCTGTGAGCACCTGGGCCTTGTTATTCCTCATTAGTGGCTGAGAAGTCACAGGGCCAGAGGGAGTGTGCCTACCTTCTGGTATTTTCCACACCGAAGGGTGGGCCCTCTCAACAGTGTACTTGATGCTGTGGTCAAGGATCGCTCCTGAAGCTCCACAGAGGGGCCCAAGAGTGCCCGCCGCCCCTCCCCACCCCCAACAAGCTGACCAGGAAGCAGCCATGGTTCTTATTTGTAAGTGTGACTTTTGAGGGAACAGTCTCAGGAAACCCACCGGGCATCCTGGAGTGGCAGTGGCCCTGGTATAGGGAGCCCACGGTTGTTAAGTCTCTTGCCAGGCAGCTCCTTTGGGGCGAGCTGAGCTCTGTGTGTGTGCCAGACTTCCTTCTGCTATCAATTCTCATGACACAATTCCTGGTTTCCCCAACTGCGTTTTATTATTGTTATTCTTAAAACTATTGCTGAGGGAGGGGTGTTGAAAGGCAGCTTAGGGAAGGGAGTGGTGATGAAACGCACGCCCCCTGATGGCTCCAGGAAGCGTCCTCAGACAGTCTGGGGCCTCCGAGGGTGAGCTCCAGGGGCTTATCTAGGTGCAGGCGGGGGCTCCAACCCATGGGGAAGAGAAGCCCAGGCGGTTCCGTGACGTCAGCGTGGGTGCCCTGCCTTCAAACTCTGTTAGAAAAATGGGACATGGTGACAGCCGCCCAGTGACATTTCCTATCTCAGTGTGGATCAGGTGGCTGGGCAGAGAGCGTCAGGGTGGAGAGGGAGGGATGTTGTGCTGTTTGCTGGTGATGGCCTTCCCTAGCTTCTCTCATTTCCTGTCCATCTGCCAAAAATCACACACTGATAGTGGCCATCACTGGCTTGTGGGGGCCAGTGTGACTTGATCTGCTTCAGAAAAACAAATGAAGTGCCCCAAACAAAGGGAGGCCCATGGCCATAGTAGGTCCCACCACCTTCTGTCTCCTCCACTGAGCACGTTCTAGGAGATGTGATGGTATGTCAGTGTTTTGTTTTACAAACTTAGGGAACATCCCGGTGTTGACTCCTGTTCTGGAGATGGTGTTGTGCAGCATCTAAGTGTCACAGACGGAATATAACCCATTAGAAATGTGTGGTTGTTGGCATCCCTGCTATTGACTTGGAGATTGGCAGTAGGCACCATTTCCCTAATACTCTCTCCTCTCGTTTTCTTGCAGTAAATGAGATCATACGTAATGACCTCTCCAGCACGATCCCCCACTCCTAATTCAGCACATCGGCGCTGGCAGAAACTGTGAGGAGTTGGCTCAGCGCAGACAACCGCACTTCAGCAAGCGAGACTTTGATGAGATAAACTGGACCCACATCTGGTACCACTCAGAAATCCCAACTTACCAAACGAACGCTAGGAGCTTATGTCTGAAGAAGTAGCTCTCCAACAGGGACGGAGGAACAGGAGAGGGGCCCACTGCATCTCCAGAAAAAAACCACCATCTCAAGGAAAGAGAAGTGAGGCCAGGGGCAGATACTGGCTCACCGTGTCGCAGACTGGCCCCAAGCCTGACCCTCCTGCCCACTGGATTAAAACACTGGAAGTGCCTTATTTAGTCTGATCACCACACCAGGGCATATGGAAGTGAGCATTGAATTTCCTACCATGAGAGTATTTGTGGGAGCCAAAAGCTATTAAAGAATACTTTCTTAGGAGGCTTTATCCTTTGTATTAATTGATAGGATTCTGATGAGCTACAGCCTCCTGCTTGTCTCTAACTTTTCTGGCTGCCCTACACAATTTGCCTGCCTTATCCAGTGCGTTTTAGAGGTCTTCCAGTCCGTCTTTCATAATCAGCCCCCTCCTCTGTGTGACTGAAACCGCGGGTTTGTTAATAATAGCATGCTGGGATTCTTGTTCTTAATCCAGCTTCGAACATAGTGAAGAAAGTTGAACAGTACAAGACAGTCCTGGACAGAACAAAACCTGCCTGCTACAGGACAGAGCTTGTGTTTGCATGCATGTACATATAGGCATATATTTATGTATAGATATCCAAGGACAGAGGTGGCAGTGGCCAGTCTGTGCCCAGCAGGGACTTCCATGTTAGCAATAACCAGTATCCACCTTGAGAATGCACCTCAGAGTCCAGACCCGACTTTCCATCACCTTCCATCAGGGTCTGTCACCTCTGTACAGGCAAGTGGCCTTTTCTTGTCTCGTGCAGTTACTGAGCCCTCTAGAGCTGTGCTCAAATGCCCGTTGGCTACCAAATGGCAAAATCTGAAAGTGGTTGTAAATAACCATTACAAAAGAAGTGTAATATATTTGTTCAATTACAAGATTATTATTTCACAGAAGCCTTATAGCTCTCTGCTTCATCTAAGAAACAATTACCAAAAACAATGTTTCTAAATGCAGTCTGTGGATCGTGTGTTTTCAGATTAGTTACTGGTAACAGATAGGCTGGTGTCGGCTTTGTGTAATTAGCTGCTTATTACAGTTACTAGCAGTGACCTATTATTTCTTATAACCAAAAAAGCATGGTTTAATTAAAACATGTTTAATGATCGTGCCTTAGGAGTTAATGCCCCCTTATGGAACATGCCTGAATTGCACCTGTGGGTGGAAGTTTTAAGTTACTCACAGACAGACGGACTCATGACAGGAAAAGTTCTCTCACAGGAAGATGCATCTTTAAAATGTCCGTCTGTACGATGGTGGCTTACCTTTTCCAACTCACAGAAACAAACAAATGTCTGAAAGCCATATTGAACGTTTTCACACGACTGTGAAGAGCTGACGAGTGCCGCCATGTACACATATAGCTCCTGGCCGCCTGCAGGCTGCCTCCCGCCTGCCTCTAGTATGTACCCTGTGTTTATTAGCATCATGGAGTTGCATGAACCATTCTTAGTAGACTGTCATATGAAAGCAAGCGTTTGCTATTTGTGTCGGCTATCTTTGTAGTTAGGAGATGGATCCAATAAAGCAGTATTTTTTTTTCTTTTTTTCTTTTTTTGCTGGATAGTCTGTGTGAGCGTCGTGGGTCACTCTGCTACACTGTGATTGAACGTAGGGATCAGTAACAAGTGTTTTTGTAATATGGGTCTGGCTGTTTCTGTGTCATCTAAACACAGGAAGAAGTGTGTCTTGCCCTTCCTGAGAAAGAGTAGGTGTTTGGTGGTGTTCTCAGAGCATTGTAAACAAAGCACTTCAAAAATGCTCATCCAGGCTAGGTGGGGAAGGAACTTCTGCTTACGCCAAAATACTTTCACTCAGAGAGAGATTCTGGGTGAGGCTCTGACCACCCACATCTTCTCATGTTGCTTTAGTAGGAGAGTGTGTGGGCTTCAGATGATATAGCCAGGGCCTTCCCTCTCCACTTGCTATACCGCTACTCTTCTCTTCCCCACACGGACCCCTCTTTAAGCCCTGGTAAGTAACTCTATTGAGAGTCTCACAGACCACAGAGACATGGGACTGCTTAAATTAGTGTTACCAACCTTAAGTGTCTCCAAAACAATATTCTTCCTCCAGGACTCCAATGCCTAAATCCTTGCATCCTTTACTAAGAGGTTGACAGAGTGACTTACAGTACTAGAGTAACTAAAGTAACTCATATGTGTTCACCTGCCAGGCTGCTAACCTTGGGGTTATTTGAAGTAAGCTTTGTTACAAGCTTACAGGACCTGCCCGACAGAGGCTATGTGGGAGCAGATGGACAGCTTATTATATTCAGAGCTTTTGATCTGTGGGTGAATGATGAGGCTCAGGTCCAGGATTCTGGGTCTAAGGGAGCAACAGACTTGTGTGTGTGCAGAACAACTCTGAAGCTACCTGTTCCCCATCTGTTCTGGGGACTGGCTCAGTTGGGCTTTGAGGACAGTGGCTTTGTGCAAGGTAGACAGTGCTGGGAGCTGCCCTGAGCAGCGTGTGCTTTCTAAGTTCCCATTTCCCCCAATCCCAATAGTAAAATTTTATACCTCTCCAAATGCACATAAATTTACAAAATTATGGATGAATTCTGTCCTGGAATCTGGGATTCTGTAAATAATACTATTAGTTTTTGAACCTTTTACGTTGATTTTGGTCAATGAGGAAATGTTGAGGGATTCCCTTGATTCATTTGTAGCAAGCAGGTCGAGCAGGTCAGCAGGAGCACACCAGGGCAGTTGTCTGCATCCCTCTTAACTCCCAGAGCAAACCTGCTATTCTCAGGGGGAGGGAGAGCCAGGAGAGTCTCAGTTTACCTGGGACTACTAGGCCCTCAGAAGTGTGTCATGCTCTGCTGGACACTGCTTCTCACAGTGTCTTTCTTCAGTGACCAAAATCACCCAGGAGCCTTAAGGACAGGTAGATTTCCTTAGACTTATAGAATATGAGAAAGAAATACAGCAGCACAGAACAACCCCGTATCTGCCTAATTTCTGACCTGAGACTTTGAGATAAAGACTCTGTTAAGTATACAATTTGTCCTCATGATCAAGTGCAGACTGAGCAAATGTCCAGATAGTTAGGGTCCTGCCCTGGAGTCTTCCGACCTGGGTAGCCAAGGTTGATTGACAGTACAGTTCATCATCTCCTGCTGATGAACAAGGCCATCCTGAGGCTTCTGACCTCACCTGTGAGTATAGCCCCAAACCTCCTGCTTACCTTTGTGACTGTGACTGTGAATGGGCTTTTATCGGTGCCAATAAAGTGTTTGCAAATTTGTTCCCCATAGAGGGCATAAACTGTATTTGGGAGTGTCTATATACTAGGAGATCTTCAGGGAGGAAGCTGAGGCAGAGGTAAAGAATTCTTTTATAGAAATCATTCATCAGTCTTTCTCTCTCTGTGTGTATGTGAGTATGTGTGTGTATGTGTGTCTGTGTGTATGTGTCTGTGTGTGTATGTTCACAGGATGTGTGCCCCCTATGTACAGTCCCAAAATTTCCTCAATATCCCCAAAGCAAAGTCTGCACTTGGTACTTGTTCCTGGGCCCTACATACAGACACTTAGCTTTGTCCTCAGTAGATTTTCTGGCTTGGGATAGTTGACATAAATGGGCTTATATCACATTGCCCTGTGAACCTGGCTCATCTCTGTGGCAGGGATACAAGGTAGTGCCTGTCAGTGTACTGTGCCCACACCCACAGAGCCACGCAACCTGCACTGTACATCTCCCAGTGCCACTTTCTCATTCCCCACAGGCAGGCTTGACTGCTCTTCACCTCCGGCTTCTGTGAGCACTGCTATTGTGAATGCTCACACACGTGAGCACTGCTATTGTGAATGCTCACACATGTGAGCACTGCTATTGTGAATGCTCACACACGTGAGCACTGCTATCGTGAATGCTCATACACGTGAGCACTGCTATTGTGAATGCTCACACATGTGAGCACTGCTACTGTGAATAGTCACACACGAGTATTCGCAGCTCCGGGGCAGACGCTGAGGAGGAGAGCCCCTGGTCGTATGGCAACTGAATGCAAGTTTACAGGACTCCTTAAATCATCCATCCCTGAGACAGACCCGGCTCACTAACCTAATTTGGAATTACACATGTGAAGCACATCATATTTATAATTCTTTATGCCAAAAAAATTAAGTTAGGCCAAAGATGACTGAATGTTTGCTTAGACGAGAGCTGAAAGCAGGCTGTTAGCCTGCCTGGGAGGACTCTCAGCAGAGCTGGCCCATCCAGGGATTCTGCCGGGAAGCTGGGACCACAGAGCTATGTGAGTCATTCGTACGGTGCCAGCTGAGCCCCTGGTGACACTCCTACTTCATGCACAAACGAACACAGTGAAGAAAAGAGCCACGGTAAAGACTTCCAGAGCTGGGAGGAGCAAGCCCGGAGTGAAAATGTCCTCAAATGACAGTCACTGTGGAGACGGCAAAAGGAGGAAACCCAGTCCTCACAGTCTCCTTGTGAGGTTCAGAGCACTCTCTGTTTCTAGGTGGTGTCATCTTAAAGCAGTCTTACCTCCTTTCAGCCCTATAACCAACAGGCTTTCAGACATGATGCTTGCACCCTGTGTCTGACGGCACACAGGGGTCTTGCTCACAATGTGCAGAGCAGTAAGCTGTGCTGCTGCTACTGGGCTTCTAGCGCGGCCCCAGCACAACCATGGCCAGTAGTCATCCTTTTATCTACAGATAAGAAAACACAAATGGGATTCTCTGAGGCTGACATGAGTCAAAGGACCATGACTGTCTGCTTCACTATCAGGTAATTTCCCCGTTGGTGTCAACTGGTCTAGCCTGGCCTAATGAGAAATTGAGTCCTACCTATTCCCACCACCATTCTTTCCATTCACTTTTCTCAGCCATGATTCTGCCACTGCCACAGACTTCTTCAAGACAAGGATATTACCCACACTATGTATCTGGCTTTAACCCTTGAGACCTGGACATCAGTTTGCAGACAATCTAGATTCTCTGTCCACCACAAATTCTCAGAAACGCTCTACACTCACACTGCCTATCACAGATAGAGGCTGCCACACTGTGCTCAGAGACTTGTTCCAGTTTTGTCACCACTGGCTGGAGAAGAGGAGAATTGTGGCCCTATATCCATTGACTGCGGGGCCACTCAACTGCCAAGCCTTTCCCTATCTTCCTAGACATTTGCCTTCAGAGGCAACAGTGGATCTCTGAACTCCCAGGGACGGAGACTGGCTGTGGCTGCAGCCCCTGGTGCTGCCTCAGGCATGGTCCAAGTACAAAGCGTAAATCACAGTCCCTATGTAGATAGACAATTGGGATTGGATGTAGGTAACTGTACCCCACAACTCCTGTTTGCACATTAGGACCAGGGAGTGGGTAGCTGGAACCACAGCCCCTCTATGCACACTGAAGCACACATGGACAGCGGCGTGCACAACCCCTCTGTGGGTTCCGGAGTCTGGCTTTCTCTAGCCCATGCTCGGAGGCCGTTTGTAATGCTGTGGAGAGAGATCTAACTAGTGATCTTTGAGGAGACTCTCCCAGTTCCGTTTCTCCATGCAGAGACACTGAGTAGTGCTGAGTCAGGAGACTGCAGGAACACTCGCAGGGGCAGAGGGCTTAGTGGGGAAGGAGGAGCCGAAAGAAAGCCCACAGTGGAGAATCTTATCTCCTGAAAGCCCTTACCGATTCCTGGGAGTGGGTCAGCTTAGAGCTACCTCTTAAAGAAATGCTGTTGACAAGACACCCAGAGATGCCAGACTCAGGGAGGGCAGAAGAGCTTCCTCCCACGGTTATGGAGGATGCTCACGGAGGATGTTCATGGAGGGACAGCCACTATGCTGTGAACAAGTTGGATCCTAAACAAGGCCATATGAAGGTGAACACTACTGCGGGTCAGCTGACACCAGCCAAGACAGTAGGCAAGAGAAAGGAGACAGAGTATGGGCTAGTGAGTAGGCTCCAGGTTCCCTGCCCACAATTGGACCTCTCTAGGGTACACAAGACACCAGGGACCATCTGGCCTTGCCAAGCCCGACCCTCTACCTAGTAAAGGTTGTCCTGTGAACAACTTTTGTGAATTAACTTTTGAGATGTGTGCTGCATGTAGGCAGAGAGGTGACAGTCTGAGGACTTGCAGAGCTTTGTGGGCTGTGACAAAGGGTAGGCCTTGTCCTCTGGGACCAGGGACCTGCCATGGAGCAGCAATGGTGTTTGCCAGAAGGGTTTCTGAAAACGAGATGTCAAGGAGCAGAGGAGCATGATGAGAGGCGGATCAACCATCATAGAAATTATGAGGAGCAACAATCACACCCAGTGTGTCAATGAACTCAGCGATCCAGGATGTGTCTTGAGCCAGGTTTGACAGCACAGCCACCATAGGGGGATTAAAATGTAACATGCTACAACCCCCAATGTGACACTGACCCAAGACACATCCTGGACAAGCCATGTTCATCTCTGTACAGGACGGAAGTGATCTTCTGCTCCCAGGACTCTAATGTGACCATGAATGTCCACCAAGGAGTGCTGAGGGCCACCTGGGGCCTCCAGTGCTCGCCAAGGCCGAGCCTGTTCCTCTCTTCTCAGTCCCAGCTAAAGACATCACCTGCTGTGGCCCTCCTGTTTCTGAGACTCCCCTCCTCTCACTCCCGTCACTCCAGCTCACACACCCTGACTCTCCAAGTGACTAATTCCACTTCCCTTGATTCCTAAGGCTTCTTGACAAGACTTTAGTGTCCCTGCTTACAGGGAGAGGACAGAATTTCCTTGTAAAAAATTCCTCAGCTGTCTCTGTGATTTGTGACTTTTTTTTCGAGTGACAAAAGAAACACTGTAAACCTTGACCAAGGTCCAGGCTAAGGTTGATATTCAGCGGCAGAGGTAGAGCATCCAGCGTGTTGTCTGCCAAGTCCCAGCACTGTGTTCTTCCCAGATGTTCAGCAACCACAATTTTGCTAATGGCACACCCCAAACCTGCATCATCCTACTGCCTGGTCTTCCCATGCACTCAGCAAGTGCTATGTCCCAACAACCGAAGACTGGTGTGTTTGTTTTCATTTCTTTATATCAAGTCCAAGTCAAAAGAAAGTTGAACTAAAATACTGCACGCTTAATGGGACATTGCCGTTTGGAGACTTCCTTTATGTAAAGGTTTACTGTGGTGTCTTTTATGTTAGGCTCCACCTGAGAACAAGGGCAGTCCTTCTTGGGAACTGTGCACCCCTGCACAGTGTCTCTGCATGTCCAGTCATGCTGGAGCCTTCTTCCCACACCCATCCCCTTTCTTTACTCCTCCCTACTCTCCACAGCCTCTCATCCACTCTCCCTTTAAGATCTAAACTGGCAGAGGATGCAGGGAGACTCACGCGAGGTAAAGACTTGGGGCCAGAGAGTGGAGAATCCTTATACTTCAATTCTTTATCCATTGGACACAATCTGAGCCTGCCTGGCTTCTCTTAACAACCTGAGGAATGGTGGTGTGGCCTTTTGCTTCTGGCAGAAGCCACTTGCCTTTGTCTGGGAGTAACGTCATACTGAAACTGATTACACACACACACACACACACACACACACACACACACACACACACACGTACATGCCCATACCTTTAGTCCCTAGAAGTTTATACAGAGTTCAGTGGGATCCCTCGCAAAGCCACCCATGTCTGAGGTTTCGTTCGTGGGAGTATTTTCAATACAAACTCGATTACCTTAATAGTTACAGTGTTGTGTTGCTATTTATGGGTTTTATTGTTGTTTGGTTGGGGTTAGTGTGTGTGGTGTGTGCCTGGTATGTACAGATGTGCACATACCCAGGTACACATAGAGCAGAGGAGGGCACTAGGTATCCTACTCAAGCTATCTATACTTTGTTCCCTCAAGACAGGCTTTCAGGAACTCAGATCCACAGAAGCCACATAAAAAGTCAGGCACGGTCAGGAATGCCTGTAGCCCTGGTTCTGTGTGTGTGTGTGTGTGTGTGTGTGTGTGTGTGTGTGTGCGCGCGCGCGCGTGCAGGGGGGTGGCATTGCTGGAGCTTGCTGGCTACTAGTATGGCTCCAGGTTCAGGACCCAGTGTGATATTTTCCTAGCCCTTAGTTTTTGAAAGATTTAATGTTGGTGGTTTCTGACCTTTGGGGCATCTGTCCATGTCATGTAAATTGTAGACTTTATTGGCATAAAGTGCGCAGTCAGGATCCACAGCAGTGACCTACCTTTCACCATGGACCTTGGCCACTTGTTTTGGTTTTTTTCCCTGACCAATATGACAACAGGTTAAATTTTGTGGATGTCATAAAGAAAGCTGTTAGCAGCTAAGTGAGCAGATGCTCTTAGGGGAAATTTCATATATCATTAGTGTACCTTTAGAATGTCCTTTAGGGAAAAGAAACCTAGCATGCTTCCAGGTATCTCTGCCCACCCTCCTTCTTCTTGAACCGAATGGGCTGCTCTCCCGCATGAGCAAGCATAGGCCCCTCAAATCAAATCCCAAGTCTTCCTTCATTTGAGGAAGGCATCATTTGGGAAGTGGGTCCTGTACTCTCATTACCTGCTACCCATAGTTACACTGTTTCCACTCTATTTCTTGGCTCTGCTTATTCTGGCTTTGCACTCACTCACCAAGATGCAAGACATTGTATCATTATATCTTCCAGTTTCATTCATGAATGCTGGTTTTTATCCTCTCTTTTATTTCATTCTCATTGTCTTGATTGTTAACTGATAACAAGGACTAGCCCACTGTGGGCAGCACCATTCCCTAGGCAAGTAGTCCTAGTGTGTAAAAGAAAAGCATGAATCTGCAAGTGAGCCAATAAGCTGAATTCCTTCATAGTTCCTACCTTGAGTTCCTGCCCCAGAGTTCCCTCAAAGAACTGTACACTGAGATAAACTCTTTCTACCCCTAAGCTGCTTTTGGTCAGTGTTTTATCCCAGTAACAGAGAAGAAATTAGAGCATGTACTTTCTAAAGATAGGAGCTGAGGTCAGAGATCTGATTTGCCAGTGTAGGTTTTTGGTAACATGGTTTTCCTTCAAGCCTTCCTTCCCCATTACTTGCTAAATGTACTTTCACCTCATGAAATCCAAAGTCATTCCTAATTTCATCTTGACTCCTTTAACCTATTGAAAGTATACATATTTTTAAAAATGTTTGAAGTTTATCCAGATTACCAAACATCCTTTATACAATGTTTAATTTTGATAGTCATGGAGGTATATTTTACAGTGCAGAACATGGGTTATCTTGGTAAGCTTCTCAACACTTGATAAGATAAAAAAAACTGTCTGTTGAGTGTAGTTGGATGGAACATTCTGGAAATTCAGTTAGCTAAAGTCTCTTGATAATGCTGCCCACGTTGCCAGGCTCCTGACTCATGTTCCACCTGCTTGTTAAAAGGTGCTGACCTTCATACTATAGGCTAACTTATTTCTCCTGGAACTTAGATCATGTATTTTGAAACCCCATCGGTTTGCTGTTTAGGTTGTTTAGAGTTGATATGAGCTCCATAGTAATTGACGCCTTTGTTTCTGTGAGGTCACTATCCCTGTCCCTGGAAACACTCTGCTGTGAATTATCTTTCTATGGTTTCATTAACCTTTTGATCAGTGTAGCAAGGCATACATTTACATATCCATGATTGAACTTTTAACCCTTTCACATCTTATTAAGTAAAATATTTTTATAGGCATGAAGCTTAGTCTTCGTGCTTTTTAATATAATTTCATTTTCTCTTCCTCTGAAGCAGGGTGGTTAAACTACTGTACTTAATATAATTATTTGCGTGATTAGATTTAATTATATAGTCTTGATTCTCTTTGTCCATTACCCTTCCTTCTTTTCCACCTTCTTTTGAGTTTCTCTGTCAGTCGCTCTTCCTTTGCTGTGATCAAACATCTGAGAAGAGGCAACGGAAGAAGAGTTTGTCTCCCCTTACAGTTCAAGAAGGCACAATCTACAATGTATGTCATGGCAGGAGACATGGTGGCTAGAATGCACAGCTGGAACTCCTTCCTTTGTCACAGATCGGTAGATCAGGAAGCAGAGAGTGGGCAGACAGTGGGACCAGACTATAAAATTCCAAAGCCCACCCACATCACCCTACTTCCTCCAGCAAGGCTCCACCTTCCTAGGGTAATACAACCTTCATCAACAGCGCCCCTTGCTGGAGTTCGAGTGTTCAAACACATGAGCCTGTCAGGGACATTTCCCATTCAAAGGACAGCAGTGTTTTCATGACTCTGAAGTTTCTCCTTTGCTCGCTCATCATTTAGCACTCCTGCTGTTATGCATGTTGGGCACTGTGCCAGATGTGAAGATATAGGGACCCTCATTTCTGCGTGCCCACTTCTCCACACCTGGCTTTGGTGGTCTTTGTCACTAAGCACCTTATTGCTCTCCACGCAGCTGGCTCTGCAACACTTTGTACTTACTTGCTTTAAGAGTAAGTTATATGCGACAGAGATTTCCATGAGAAAGTTGAAGTACTTAGCATCTTCTTGGGTGGCACCATTCCCACAGCTGACCCATTCCATACAGGTCTGATCCCTGTTGTCCTTTTGCAGAAGAGTCTGGAACCTTCTGTGCTATGCCTAGGTCTAGTAGGCTGTGCTATTTCAGGCTTTGTGTGTGTGCAAAACAAGCTTTTATGTTGTCTCTTTCCTGAATTTTCTATTATAAAGTAAGTTTAGATTCACAAGAAGTTGTTAAGAAAACATGTGCGATGACTTATTGCTTAAGAGCACTCACTTTGGGGTCTTAAAGTTCTGAGTTCTAATCCTCAGATTAATTCCCCAACAACCACATAAAAAGCTAGGCGTGGCCCTGCATGCCTATAATGCAGTGCCATGATGGGCAGCCATGGAGGGTCACTGGTGGTTTTGGATATAAGACCTCATCTTTAGGGACTAAGACAAAGGATGATAGAACCTAGTACCTAACATCCTCTTCTTCCTTGGGGTGCACACAAGCACACGCACCACAGAAAATCACACACCCAAAAATATTTCAAATAAATTTTAACATGTCCTACTGACACTTTACCACATCCCCCTCAACACAGGAAATAGGTATGAGCGCAACTTTCAGGGTACTCTCTGGTTCCCCTGACCTTATGCAGAGTTCTCTGCCGTTTTCTTACATGTAGATTTTCATGTAGCCACAACCAGGATCAAGACCTCAGTGTCCTTATGTCCTAATGCCTGCTAACTTTTCTCTCTACACTTGCAGTTTGCTGCTTTCTGTAAGTGGATCTGGCAGCCTGCACCCCAAAACTGCTTTTCCTCCCTGCAGTCCTCTGACCCAGCCGTGCTATCTCTACATCACAGGCTGTAGTCCCTTCAGCGGTGTTCATGACATAGATGGGTCAGGTTGCTTAACTCCTCTCCTTCGGAGGGTGTTTGGATTGGGGAAGGTGTCTTTAACATCTTTAATTTTTTTTTTATCGTGCTATAGATCAAACCCTAGGCCTTTGCATGCTGGGAAAGTCATTTAACACTGAGCGGTATCTTTAGGCCTGTTTGCTTCTTCGGTTTTTGGACATTATGAATAAAGCTGCTGTGAATGGTGGTGTAGAGGGTTTCAATGAGCTTGCATTTCCATCTCTCCAGGATGAAGACCCAAGAACTCAGCACTATCTTTAGTGGATCTTTAGTTTCTGAAAACCTTCAAGTCCTTTCCAGACTGTTTTATCTTTCCATCAGGGACACATGAGTCCTTAGTTTTATTTAAGCTGTTCTGATACATGTGCAGTCACATTTTATCATGGTTAGAACTTACATCTCCTTGACAACTAATGATGTTGAGCATGTTTCCGTTCGTCTAGACACATGGATGTCTATGAAACGTCTCTGGAGTCATTTCCTCATGGTTTGTCTCCTGGTGGGTCCAGAAGTCCCTTGCCTAACCTTGTTGAAGCTCCCTTGTCAGGGCTGTAGTTCGTATCTCTTGCAAGTCTGTAGGTGCTCTCTGCAGTCCTTAGTAAGCTCTTGAAAAAGAGCTTTTCACTCCTGTGAGATCTGATCGACTAATTTGTCTTCTTCTTACACCAGCTTCTGGTGTCAAACCTAAGAAGTCTGCACTCTGTCCTAGACCCTCACTTCTCTCGTGTATTATCTTACATCTTATGTCTGAGTTCATGATCCACTCGAGTTAATGTTTTAAGGAAGGCGTGCTTAGATCAAAACTTGTCTTTTTATCTTGCACCTCTAACTAGTCTAGCACCCTTTGTAGGCAAGGCCCCTTTGTACTTTGGAATGTGGATATGTAAACCTCTCTCTGGACTATCTATTTGGCCTCCTTGATCTGGTGTCTCTCCTCCCTGACGCCCTCTGTCAGTCCCGCCATATCAGCAACATCACCCTGTTGCTGGTGGCACTACATGGCTGGGACCACCATGTTGTCACCACCACCACAAGGCCAGCGTCCCTTTTTTGTTGGGCTTTGTTAAATCTTTCACCTGCATTTAAAAAAAATGTTTGTTCATTTGTTTGTTTGAAACTAGTTCTCAATATGTAGCCTTGGCTATCCTGGATCTCACAATGTAAAGCAGGCTTGCTTTGAATTCACAGAGATCCAGTTGTCTGGCTTCCCACATGCAGGGGCTAAAGGCATATGCTACCACCCCCAGCCGACATTTTAGATTTTGACACATGTGTGTGTGTTTTTACCTTTAATTTCATTTGCCTCATTGTACATGATATCGTATATTCAATTTATACAGATGCAGGGATTGCTAGAACCTGGAAAGGGGGTTGGCTGTTGCACACTGACCTCGCTGTGTTCACTCTTAGCTCTAGGAGTTTGCTGTGGGAACCTCCACGTGGTGTAAAAAGAGCACTTTGATCCCGCCCGTATGTCTTCCATGTCTTTTTCTTTCTTCCAAAGACTGAAGGTGTGTGTGTGTGTGTGTGTGTGTGTGTGTGTGTGTGTGTGTGTAGATTTTCTGTTCATTTCTTTTCTCAGGGTTCTTTGAAGATACTGATCCTCTGTCTCCAAGTCTGCACACTGGCAAGAATTGCCACTTGCAGAAAGCCACATGTAGTCAAAATGCAGAGACGAACTGATTGTGGAGTGTCCAGTTCTGATTGATTGTCTATAACACAGACCAGACCCTGAGGCCTTCGTGAACACCAAGGAAGGGGGAGGGTGGAAAGACTGGAAGAAGCAGAGGACCAGGAAGTCTGTAGCAAGATTGTGCCTTCTACATGTGACAGGGGAAGCCAAGCCCATAGAAATCTCAACAATATGTAAGCAAGACCTGAACAACCACAGCATCAATTGACATCTTAATGTACATGGGTGAAATCTTTGAGGGCCCCACTCCTAGATGAAGAACAATAAGCAATTATCAACTGCTAAGAGGGAGCATCTTCTCCTGAGATGAACCCCCAAATGGCTATCTAATCCCAAGTAGTTAGCCCTAAAATATATACATACAAACAGTATCAAACAGACTCAGCAGGCTGCATTGATATATTTAATTGCACACACACAGAGATAAACAGACACACACATATATATATATATATATTTAAATGAATAAAAATATATAAATAAATGAAATTTACACACACACACACACACATAAAATTAAATCAATAAGAGGCCATGAATTTAAAAGGGAGAGAGTTGAATGGAAAAGAGAGAAGAAATAATATAATTATGTTTTAGTTAATTTTTTAAAATCTCCAATCCCATGTTGGACAGCTCTTTTCTCCTCACCCTGGGGCAGGCGTCCATCTCTCCCCTGTAAATAGGATGCTCACTGATAGCCATGCGGATGCCGTGTATTAGCTTAAGAAACATCCCAGTCTTTCTACTTCCTGGGAGCTCTTATCATGCACATACTCATTTCGACAATTTTTTGTATTAGTTGATAGAAGTAATTTTTTCTCTATTATGCTGACTGCCTAGACCATATGCAACTTTTTCTTTAATTTTTTTTTAATTACAATGTTTGCAATAAATAAATTTACTCGTGTACAGATGTGTGGGTGCCACAGTACGCATATAGAGGTCAGAGGTCAACTTTCAGGAGCTGATTCTCCTCTCCTCTCTTCTCTTCTCCCACGATTCCTGGGGATAGACTGAGTGTTCAGGTGTGTGCAGCAAATGCCTTCACCCACTGAGGCAGCTTAACATCCTAGACTTTATTTTTGGGAGACAACGGTTTAGACTCTTGGTGCATTTTTGCCCCCTTTGGGTCCTTTAAGGATGCCGATCTTCAAAGGGAGGAGGAAGAATATGGAGAGGGAGATGCTTACTGAGGGTTCCAGTCTTCAGTGCTTGGGGGTCAAGTGCAACGTCGTCATAACCTTTGTTCTTCCATGCATGCCGTTTGCTCTGGCTGCTGTTAAGTTTTTTTTCTTTATCACCAGTTTTCTCTAGTATTTAAGGTTCTCACAGATCTGTAGACTTTCACTTTTTATAAAATGTAAACATTTTTCAGTTGTTATCCCTTCAAGGCATCTCCATCACCACAGTGAGATGCCTCCAGTTCTAGGTTGATAGTTTCCAGTGTTCTGTCTTCAATCTCACTCATTTTTTCTTTGTAGCACGGAATCTGCTGTGAATTTTCCTTGCCCCTCTTTCCAGTGCTGACACCCTATTTTTCAAAGGTACAAGTTAGATTTGCGATTTTAGGGTGACTTACACAGAAACAACCCGCTGCCCCCCCTCACCTCACCGGCTGAACTATCCTTCCTCCTGTCTCCAGCTGTTTTGCTTGCCTGGCTAACGTGGGCATCGTGGTCTTACACTTCTGAATGCCTGTTGGCTTCGACTGCTGCCAGGAATGTGGATCCTAGGTGCAGGATCTATTTTGTGTGCTCATAAACAGGCCTAGGCTTTGTTGGACACAGCTAGGTTGCCGGAAAGTAACTGATTCGCTGGGGTCATCCTTCTTTTAAAACTTTATTAGGCTGATTCAAATCCTTTCTCAGGACATTGCTGGGTGTCCTCTGTATTCTCCTGCTTTGGGCAAAATGAGGTATTGCGCTGACAGAGCGTGAGGTCCCAGGTATTGTGGGGTGGTTCCAGGTCTAAAGGCCTTTTCCTGGGAACAGTCTGTCAGCTCTCTTCCCTGCAGTGTCTGCCCAAGACACACAGCCTTATTTCTCACTGTAGATTAGCAGGCTACAGGCCTTCCACCCTCACCAGGGCTTGGGGCCTTCTCTGAGCCAAAAGCTGAGGGTTCACCTTGCTTGTTTGCCGTCCCTCAGGGATGCCTGTCCTTCATTGCCTGATGTCTAATGTCTACCACATGTTTCGTATATTTTGTCCACTTGTGAGTTGTTTTGGTGGGAGAGTAAATCTGGTCCTTGTTAGTTCATCTTGGCTGAGAGCAGAAATTCTGATGTTTGATATTCCAAAGCTTCTTTAGTAGGCCAAATTTCAGTCAGCGCAGTAGTCAGTCTTCCTTCCCCTGCGTTTTATGTCATGTAACAATAATGCTATTCAAGTAAAACTGTGTGTCTAGCCAAGAGAGCGGCTCGTGATCACTGGATATGCCTTGGGGCCTCGTATAGTTTTAATCGGAAGGGAGAGCATCAAACAGGCTGAAAACAGCTTTCGTTGCCAAATATGCTTTTTACCTGGAGGAAAAACAAAGGAATCCTGGGTGAGAGCCAAGAGGTTTTCACAGTTTTTACAAAGCAGAAGTGAAGCAAAAGTGTCTCTGTTCAGGTGATGCAGGAGTCCTCCTACACAGCTCAGGTGACCACGGTCACGTGCATGCAGTGTGCCTGCGGCTCTTTGGCTTCTTCTCAGTTGCTCAAACTGTCCCCCCCCGACCCCCCCCCCCCCCGTTGCAAGAGGTCTGCACACTCCAGCCACCACCTACAGATAATCTAGCTGATTCAGAGGCTAGTGCTTGTGACCCATCAGGGCTGGGACCCAGCACAGCCAGGGCTGCAGATCTGAGACCACCCAGAAAGGCATCTCTGCTCGGTTTTATAACCCCAATTGAAGATGACTGAATTTTGTGGACATTTCTCCATTGTACATTTCCACATACCGTAACAGGAAGCTTTATTAACGGAGCCTCCCTTCACTCAGAATCCCTGGACAGTAATGATGGTTTGGCTATGTTCAGCTTACCTTTTGGCTTCCTCTTGAGAAAGGGTTTGCTGAGCAATTTAATCACTTAAAACAAGAATGCCAGAGCTACTCTTATGGGAACAAGGTTAAAGACTTTAGCAACATTCATTGTCTGCATGCAAATAAGGCCACTAATTATGAGATCCCCCACCCCCAACTCATTGGAGTAGACCCAGCAGGACCTTGACTTGAAAATATGCTATTAGCAATTAGTTCCTATAATGGCACACACTTGAAAGGAATAAACAAAAAATTCAAATACTACCTAATCCAGAGTTTTCACTAATTAAGACTCCACTTAATCTGGATTATAACAGTTCCTTCATTTAGTTCAAATTCTGTTTTCTAAGAGCTATTCAAAGGAACTCTACCCAACCCCACTGTCAAATCTCCCTGTGAGGAAAACACAGAGGTTATAAGCAAGCCAGTCTTTGATCAGCACGTGACATTCATGACACCTGGTGGGCTGGGTACCAGGATTTGCCTGTGCATACTGTAGATCTATCTAGTTGTGCTTATATTAGTACTGAAAGGAAGCAGGTCCTCACATCCAGTTGTCTACCCATCACCATCAATCCCTTCATTCATTTGTCCACACATCTATCCATCCATCCATCCCATCCACCCATCCACCCATCCACCCATCCACCCATCCATCCATCCATCCATCCACCCACCCATCCATCCATCCACCCATCCATCCATCCATCCATCCATCCATCCCATCCATCCATCCACCCATCCACCCATCTATCCATCCATCCATCCCATCCACCCACCCACCCATCCATCCATCCACCCATCCACCCATCCATCCATCCCATCCACCCACCCACCCATCCATCCATCCCATCCACCCACCCACCCATCCATCCATCCATCCATCCATCCACCCATCCATCCATCCATCCATCCCATCCACCCACCCACCCATCCATCCATCCACCCATCCACCCATCCATCCATCCATCCATCCCATCCACCCACCCACCCATCCATCCATCCACCCATCCACCCATCCACCCATCCATCCGTCCCATCCACCCACCCACCCATCCATCCATCCATCCACCCATCCACCCATCCCATCCACCCACCCATCCATCCATCCATCCCATCCACCCACCCACCCATCCATCCATCCATCCATCCCATCCACCCACCCACCCATCCATCCATCCATCCATTACTCATCCACCCATCCATCCATTATCTATTACTTATCCATCTACTTTCCATCTATCAACTTGCCAATCCACTTACCTACCCAACCTCCCTCCATCGTTTAGCCATTCACCCACACATCCACAGATCCTTCACTCACTATCTGTACCGTGTTTATCCACCCCTACTTCCATATGCCCACCACCAAGTCACCTCTCCATTCTTCATCCACCTGCCTATTCATCAGCCATTCCTCTGCCCATCCACCCACCCATCCCTCCATCCACTTACCTGCGTTTCTATCCATTTGTCCATTATCCTTCTCTCATCCTGCCCATCCATCCTTCTATCAGCCGCCAACCCACCCATCCTTCCCTCCATTCTTCCATTCACTGTGTTGTCCACATTTCTAAGTCCCCCCCAAACACACCCTTGCATCATGATAGTTAATGTTGAGGTTCAGTCAACCCTTAAAACAAGAGTTTTAGATATCCTACTAAAAACAGGGGACAACTGGAGCAGCTACTCTGGTCTGAGCACTCCCCTTCTCTAGCTGAATATAGATTGACGTGTTCTATGAACTGATTATAGTTTCTTGGCAGATCTGAGTCCCACTCCTTGTGGTTAGGCACAGCTGTCAGGACCGGGTTTCATTCTTGGTCACGGTAGTCCCTTGTTTCCTTCAGCCATATTCCTTTCATCAGGCAGAGGGGCACACCCTACCATCTACCATCTAGGCTGTTAGTGATGAACGGCTTGGTATTCCCCTTGGACACAGATTCCCTAGTTGTTCCGTGGAACAAGAGCAGAGCCTGGGATCCCACCAATTTGGGTGCCTCTGCCTGTAGCTTCTTGAGGTCAGACCAGGATAGCAGAGCCCTAGAAATAGAGGTCTGTCATTCTGGGAAAACTGACTAACGTGGACACAGGATACCAGGGGCAGCACAGAGCAGCCCTGAGAAAAGAAAGGGGTGGAATGAATCAAGGCCCATATTCTGTAGCACCCCAAGTATTTTGGGGTGTGCTACCAGGTAGGAAACTTTAAGTACTGTCCTATCAGAGGTGTGTTCTCACATTTTGATACCTACAATAACTAAGAAGATATTTTTTTATAAGGGTTAGAAGTTCTAAGTCTACATAGCCAGGACAGAGGGAAGAGAGTCTGGAGTCAGACGTGTGGCATGTGTCTCTAATCCCAGCCCTTGAGAGGCATAGGTGGGAGGATTGCTGAAGGGTTAACACTGACCTAGTTTACACAGTGAGTTCCAGGCCAACCAGGACCATTTGCTGAGATCCTTCCTCAAGACACAGAAAGAAAGGAAAGGAAAATAAACTAAACAAACCTTGAGTTGATGAGCCTGCTGATGGGGGAGCGGTATGAGGTATCAGAGTCTTTGTGCTTTGTGTTTTGGCTATGTCTGTGCCTCCTTACCTCACCAAGGACACAGTTCTTCTGGGGGGCGGTGTTATGTATAAGGTGTGAGGTGAAAGGATGAACATGTCACTCCACTCTGAGCCCCTGAGAAAGCAGTGTAACCTGGGGTGTCAGTACCTACCTTACACTGGATCTAGACCAAAGCTGGAGTAGTTCAGCCCTACTTTCAGAGCCAAATGGATCATCTGTGTTCCCGTCAAAGCCACGTCTGAACAATGCCAGCTCTGGGCACTGGCCATGTCCACTTTCCTGCAGCTGGCTGGGTTTCATGATGGGTAGCTCAGTCAGGCATTGGGAGAATTTTCCCGAGGGACTTCCATGTGCAGAAGTTGCCTGAGCCCTGCCAACCCTGACCAGGGAAGAGGTCAGAAGAACTAAATTGAGGCAGAGGGACTGCCCAGAGCCTGGAAGGGTAGGAGGAATGATCCTGGCTCCTTAGTCGATTGTGCCTATCTGCTTCCAGTGATCCCACCCAGAAGGATGTGGGGACAAGACAACAGTCTCATGAAACCCTCCCCTCCACCCACCCCCGCTGTGACTATTCTCTGGCTCCAGCTCAAGCCCAACTGTGGTATATCATAGGCCATTCCCTGCCTCGTTCTTTTTCTCTTACCTATGGCCCAAATTGTACCCTCTATGCCTTTAAGAAGAGACTGTGCTTCTATCTTTCCAAGGTTCAGCCTCAATACCAACAGGAAACTCTGCCTCCAACAGCAGCATGGATTGAGGAGCCTCCAATAGGAAGTACCTCAAGATCATCCTTGGGAGACAAAGAGGAACTGCTGAACTGTTATGGAACAGCAGTGCATAGGGTGAATCTGTGGACAAGCCCTAGGGGTGGGCTCCTTGTCTGTTGATGTCCCCTGATGGACATCAGGGGCTTCCGTACATAAGAAAGGTGAACATTTGCAGTTAAATTCAAGAGAAGTGAATGGGGCTCCACCCCAGCCCTAAACCACCCTGGGCTTCTCTGGGCCATCCTCCTCCCACTCCCCTCACTGGGACACTAGTCAGTCCCTGGTAGTTTTGCTATACCTCACAGCTGTGGAAAGAACGTTGCTGAGATTGCAAAGCCAAATACAAAGGATTCCTCCTCCTTCTTTGGGGCTGTATTCATTTGAGGATGCCAAGATGTCATCGCAGGGACTATGCCAGAGGTCAAAGTTGACTAACACATTTGAGGGAAGACTCCCAGCACAAGTTTGTAAGGCTCCATTAGCCAGCTGTTTCCTGGTCATGTGTTAGCCAAACCTTTCTGGATTATCTTTCAATGGGATCGTGATGACCTGCAGGGCAAGCCCCTCCCGATTGGGAGAAGGAAGACTGAGAAAAGACTTGAAACAAAAGCTAATGAGATGCAATCCAGTCAGAGTCTCTGGCTTCAGAGTGGGTGTGGATGAGACAGGACATGTTGACTTGAGAAGATAGGCGGTGACAAGGGTGCCTCAGGGGACCACAGTAGGAGCTGAAGCCTGGAGCAGTCCTTCCAGGTGCCTGGAAGGGTGACCTGGTCATAGGTGACAGTTCTCACCTTTGTATTTGAGCAAATGGTGGCTGTTAGTGGGCCTTTGATTCCAGAAGAGCCTAGCAGATGAGCTTGCAAGGTCCTCCCTTCTCTGCTTGGAAATGGACTTATGAAGCTAAGAAAAGTCTTAAACTACACATATGGTGTGTATGTGGTGTGTGTGTGTTAGGTTTTGTGGCTGGGGAAATGAATCCACAGGTAAATGCTTGCTGTACAATAGGGGGCACCTGACTGGAACTGTCAGTACTCACTTAAAAAGCTGGGTGCAGCAATGTGCGTCTGTAACTCCTGTGGAGACTGGCAGATCCAAGGCTTGCTGGCCAGCCTGTGGAGCCAAAACAGCAGGCAGCAAGGTCCAGGTTTTAGTAAGATACTCTGTCTGGCACACCCACTGGAGTCTGTACGCCCACATGTAAATTAGTGTGTTTTGGAGGGTGCTTGCCACTCAGAATGATGATTATTGCTCGCCGGTGTCCATTTGGAGCTGCTCACTGTCTATGGGTCAGCCTGTATGGCAGGGACCCTCTGGGCTGAACCTAAGGGCATCTGGGCCCAGTAGGAGCAGCCCCTGCTATGAGGACAGCAAACAGGAACTGCTGTCTCCTCACCACAGTCAGGAGACAGGGGGACTATACAGATACCTTAGAGAGAGGCAGCTGGGGCTGCGCTGCTCCAGTGAGACATGCCAGACAGCCAGACCCTTGGCCACCCTCAGATCATAGTCCATGAAAACCAGGATTTTACGGCTACTCTTCACACCACTGGGAATACAGAGTAAGAAAGCAAGCCTCCATACCTTCATCTCTGGATTCCCCAGAGGTCACCATCTGCAAGGGTGACCCCTGAAGTCATTATTTCTCTCAAGGTGGTTGCTACGCCAAGGCGTATGTCTTTCTGTACCGTGTCACGTCCAACATTGTCAACGTTGCCTGCCTGTCCAAAGACCTGTGAGGGAACCATGTCCCACCTGTTAACTCAGCTGACCAGCATTCCTCACTCTATTTGCTTTGTCATCTCCTTGGGTTCCGAAAGCGGGTTGTAACTGTAGCCTCTGGCTGAAGGGAACCTGGTGGTTGGCGGTGTGTGCCTTTCACTTGACGAGGGATGGGAACTGCTCTCCCACACTGAGTAGTACAGTTTCCTCGAGTCCTTAGCAACATTTGGTTTCTCAAAACTTTGATGTGTATAGAATACCTCACTGCCTTAATATCCAGCTTTTTTTTTTTTTAAATATCATCCTAAAAGGAAAACTCAATTCTGAATGCATTAATGAAAGATGCATTTTCACTGAGGATTCTATGGTGAAAATTAAGGGAGAGGCCCATGGGCCCAAACACTTGTTCAACTCAGTTTGGATTTCTCTTCCTACTCTGGGCAAACAACTGTGTCACTGTTTCCCCCCAACACCCGACTCTGGGCCCCAAACCCCCTTTCTCCTTATGCTCATCCAAACCTCTCTCTGAAGTTCATCAGAATCTCTGGAGGAGATTCTGCAGGAGCACCTCCAATCAGAGACAAGACAAATAAGGTCTTGTCCACACCCTTATCTGGGCAAACTGCACAACAAGGAAAGCACTAGTGTCTTCGAAGCTGCTCAGGTTCTGACAAGTGTGAGGCGCTTCTGTTTCATGATGTTTTAGTGAATATCACAGAACATTCAGCTAAGTTGATGGCCTGCCCTGTTCGACTACTCAATCTTCAGAACCTGTGTCCTGTTCCATCCCCACTTGCCTGTCTTCAGAGACGACAGACACCCCTGTTACAAAGTCACTGAGGACCACCTGAGCCCAGCCTTCCTCAGCTGAAGCACCTTCCCCGGGGCTGAACTCCGTGCAATGCAAACACCCAAATACTGCACATTTTTTTCCAGGCATTGAGGGGCTTAATGAAAGCATGTCCGCTGACAGATGGGGGTGGGGGAGTAGGGAGGCGGTGCTGGCTGCCACATGCCGCTGAGGCCCACGGGGCAGTGACTAGGCTGCTGTGGCCTCTTCAGTGCCACTCTTTAACCAGGCGCTGGCTCACCTCAGGACACGCTTTGTTCATGAAACAAGGGTGTGTTGTTTCCAGTCTTTTATTCTTGGTGGGTGAGCAATATATTTTTTCTAAGTACTAAACTTGTGGTTTGCAAAGCAAACATTACCGTCGCTCGCTGCCAAGGCTTGTGCTGAGATGTGTTCTGTGCTGTCGACCTCCTGGGGCCAAATCCCACTTTAGTCTCAAATACGAGCCTAGAAAATTGGCGTCCTGAGAGTCCAGTGTTTACACTGAAAACATTGTTCTGTTTCCAGGACTTCCCTGAACCCAAGTGTGGTGACAACAGTTTAAGAATTGAAAAGAAAATGACTCTCACCTCTCGGACAAGGTTCACACTCCCCCCTTGTCTTCACTGTAGAGCTGGCGACAGCCATTGCCCACTGTCCCCAGCACTCAGAAATGGACAACCATAAAGTTCCCTCCAGGTACTGAAGTGACCTTTTTCCAAGTCCACTGTTACTTCTTTCCTTCTCTGACATGAAGAACATGTCCTGAGAGGACTCACACAAGCCCATGTTGATACCAAAGTCTAGTTACTCAGCACCTCCTGAAGCCATGCCTGGAGCTAGCCCATCCCAGTGCCTGCCATTAAAAGCTGGGGAAAGCGAGTCCCAGTAAGGGAGGGGATCTTCCAGAAGTTGCCTTTGAGGACAGAGGGTATGCACTGACATCACCTGCTTTGCTGCAAATACCTGTCCTGGATCCAGTCCCTAACAGCCTTCATGACTAGATGCTTGCTGATTTATTTGTACCTGGTCAGTATCTCCATGGAATCAAGAGCTCAGCAGAAATTCTCTGTCCACTTCCTGCCCCTGTAAAGCAGGGTTGTATCCTTAGGAGTCCCTTGTCACTTTGCTGGTGAAGCTCCAAGGAGTTTTAGTAAGCTCTAAAAATCATCCTTTCAGGCCCTTCCTGGTGGCTTGCCCATCCCATCTCACCCTGATCATCACCCTAACCCTAACTTGGAACCCAGCTACTGACTATGGTAGCTAGCTGGCTTCAGCCGTTCTCAAGAGGAAGTATATCAAGGAACCAGCATCAGTTTGTACCACATAAATACATACAATGATTTGTACTCCTTTAAGAAAGTTTAATGCCAAATTATTATTATGGGTGTGTCTGTGAGGATGTCTAGAAGACACCGACATCTGAGTAGCAGACTGAGCACAGGCAGACAGCCCTCCCCAGAGTGGTGGCCACAGAAATCCTCAACAGAAGATGCTAACCCTCCTTGGAAGAAGGGAGCGTTTCTTCCTTCAGACACAAATATATGCAAACTAGAAGTGGTGTCCTGGCTCTCCTGGGTCTCCATTGCAACTGTGGGCCTCTGTGATCATGTTAGAGATCCTCGGTTAGGGGCTGGCAGCCATGTGTGTGCAGAACTGAGTTCTCCCAAGGTCTTTGTGTAAGTGTTGAATATGACTCTTCCAACAGTGTCTCTGGTGGCACACTGAGAGATCCACATTTGAGACCTGTTGGCAGATCACAGTGAACCAGAGACCCAGCCACAGATGCTACGCAGATCCTAACTGCGCAGGCTCACCAAGTATCTCCAAAGTACACCTAGACACGCAGCCACAGCTGGCTTTTTGTTCTGTTCCATAGTGGAACAGCCTGGGCTGGGTAGGAAAGTGGCCATGCCCCTGCCTTGGAAGGCCTCCCTCTCCTGCCCTCTTTCTTTTAAGCAGAATGGTTACTTCAGAAATAAACTAGCTGAAGACTAAAGTACCAAGAGTAATCCACACAGCGCTCCTGTCATGCACATTCAGCATTTCTCAGCTGTGCTCTGTAGTGACGTTTACTGTGGCAGAAAGGCAAGCTTCCCCCAAGGGTGGCCGCTCTGTGGTGTGCCTAGAGCCCTGAGTTCTGTGACTTACTGAGATCTGAGCCCATCTCACCAAATGGTGGTCCCACCTGTTGGACTCAGAAGAGGTTGAGAAGGACAGAGCCAGTCTTAGTCTTGCTCTTACTGGCTATGATGTCGCCATGTTCTTAATGGATTAGAGAGTAGCTCCTTCTTCCTACCCCCCACTCATCTTCAAACAGCCTAGACACTGCAGGTCAGGAGCTGCAGCCTGGTGGCCAGATCTCCACTGAGGATCCGATAGGAGCAGGCTACATGAGCAGCTGTTGAGTAAACTGCACACCATGTCTAAGGAGCTCCGTGGAGTCTTGAGTTCTTGTGTTGATTTGCCTGGAGATGTGGTGGGGGGCATTGGTGGACAGGCAATGGCATTGAAGTAAAGAGAAACAAGCAGACAGAAGCTCCAGGGAAGGTGAGGACAAGGCATGAGCACTGGAGAGTTTTGCTCAAGTTACCTGTCTTGATGCTGTGATGGGCACTCAGCAAGCCTGGGAAAAGGATACCTGTCAACAGCAAAAGGAATGGTGCAAGGGCAGGGAGCAGAGGTCATTGCTGAATACAGGAAGGAGTGCATCCCCAGGGATGTGACCCTTAATGGTAGCCTAGCCATCCCTTCCCATGCATCTGTGGAACTCACTGCTCCTGGGGAGTCTGAGCCCTGAGCATCAAGGCTGGACGGGGCCTCAGGTCAAGCCTTCATCTGCATTTGGGGGATTTAACAGCACCAGAGCATATGGCTCAGGCTCTGATTATCTAGAACTGGGCTCCAGTACTATTTGGTTGGTGTTGCAAAGTGGGCAAGCTAACCGTAGGCCACCCTCACAGCCTGACTAGCCCGTGGGCCTCTGGACTGTTATGCTCTCAGGACTCTGAGGAGAAGTGGGTCCTCTCCACCTCTTATTGATATACCAGTGACCAGTGGTCAGAAGTCCTGAGCTGCTCTGCTCCCACCGTTTAGCTGACTTTGTCTAAGCTACTACCTTATTCTCCTTCCTCAATATTGAAAACATGCATGCTTTCAATGAATGCCTCTGCCACCGACGGTCTGCAGCCTCAAGGCCTCAGTTACCTTTTCCTGCCCACCTACTTCCTCCCTTATCTTCTTGACTTCAAGACAGAGAACATTTGCATTGTTTTTAATGACACAGTAATGCAGAGAGAACTGAATTAGACTTTGTTTTAGACTGTGTGTGCACAGGGGGTATATGTGGATATGTGTGAATAGGGGTGTGTGTGCTCCTCTTCCTCTCTGCTTAAAGCCAGCGCTTGTTGTTTGTCACTGTGCATCCCAGGCAAGCTGGTTCTCAAGGCTTCCAGGGTTCTCCCATTTCTGCCAAAGCACCTCACTGCAGAAGCACTAACGTTGCCAATATTCACTGTGTCTGCCTTTACATGAGTCCGTGTTATCCAAATTCTGCCTCTCACACTTGTGCGATGAGTGCTTTGCCCACTGAGCCATCTCCCAAGTTCAATTTATACAGAAAATAATCAAATACAAGTTTATCCACAGATTGACCTCTCTTAAAAACAATCCTCACTGGGGCACCCAGTTACATGCTTGCATGTACATGAACATGAGGACCCAAGTTACATCCTCAGAATCGACTAAAGAAAGAAGCCAGATGTGGTGGCGTGAGCCTGCAATCTCAGCACTGGGGGAGGCAGAGACAGGCAGAGCTCTGGCTTACTGGTTAGCCAACCAGGCCGAATCAGCAAACTTTGAGACAGGTAGAGAACTCTGTCTTATAAAACAAAGTGGTAGACACCCAAGGAACAAGAACCAAGCTTGCTATCTGTCTACCACACATGCACATACATGCACACTAAATAGTCTTCATTTAATCTAAGAAACATCATTATTGTAACTTCTCTACAGAATGGCAGAGAGGGAAGCCGGCCGAGCTTTCTCACACTGGCTGATTCACAAATTCTGTCCCTGTAGAGGACCCATAGAGTTTTGCCCTGACCTGGATCATAAGAGACACACATAGAGCTGGGGTTTGTTGGAACAGTGGCCCTGTGGTGTCACCTGCTCCTGCAGTGGTAGGGACAGAAGGAACTCTGAATTCATTGCCTAAGCTGAACAGCTCTCATGAGATCCAGCCCATATCTAAAGGGTCACTTTCCCCCGTGTTACTTACTTGGCAGGGCTATGAAATTCTTGTTCATCTTTTAACTGATTGCGCTGCAAGGTGTGGCTCAACATACACAGATCCTGACCACCTGGCTCTCCCATGTGGGAAGCACATCAGCTGGCCGGGCAGGTGGTTCTACCAGCCATCTCTGTTCAGATGGAGAATGAAGTACCTGGCTCCCTGGGTTCTAGATCTGGAGTAGATATCTGGGAATCTTCCTCCCTATACTAACAAGGCTTTGATTCTTCAAGGTGAAAAGGCACAGTGTTAGAGGTATCCAGGAGACTCTGTGGCGATCAGTCAGAACACTCCAGGCATCAGCTGCCCTTGAGACTGTCTCAAGCCTACCAGAGGGAGCCACTGTGCCTGAATCCCAGCCACACCCTGGGAATGGAGAGATGCAGGAAACTGTAAATATTGCCAAAGGCCATTGAGTCTTTTGTCTTAGGAACTGAAAATTGGGCAAACTGGTGCCAAACCTCACGCCTATGCTTGGTGGGGCTGAGTTTCAACGGATCACACCTAGGGAGACACCTTCAGCTACAGAGACCAGCGCCATCCCTGGGCGTGGCCCAGGTGATTCACATGAGACCACTTCTGACTCACCTATGTGTTACCCCACCCAGTCATGAGAAAGCCAAGCCTCCCAGGGCCAGCCTGGCCTGATCCAGACTTCAGGAGGCCCAAAATCCAAGTGGATCAAACTGATTCTGGCCTTCTGTATTAAAGGTAGTGTGTCTAACAAAAGGGCTAGCCCAGAACCATTAGGCAATGGATGGATAAGTAGAAGAATAAAGTGGGTGTGTGGATGTGTATCAGTAACAGCTTTGGGGGGAAAAAAGATGGCAGGTGATAGCCCATTCACAGATGAGTACCTATTATGACAAGGGAGCCCAGCCAACTCTAGTGAGCTCAACATCTTGTCCTGATGGTAACACTTCATTCCCATTACTTTTTACTATAAGAGCTGATATACCTGAGCTCTGTCCTGAACAAGGAGTCCATACTGCAAGCCATCTTATGTTGCTCTCTGACCCTTCAGTATCGTACTCTACGCAAAACCAGAAGCATCTGGCCACGTCAGTGAGCTTGCTCTCTAGGAGACAGCCAGATTCTAAAAGCATGGAGCCAAGCATGGCCACAGCAGGCAGGCCTTCCAGACCACTCCTTAGTCATGAGAACACTGGTGGGCTGTGGTGATGCTCCCCACAGAGCCGAGAGGCTCCTGAGCACCTTGGGAGCCATCACTGGTCCTTTGGATGGTAACATGTAAGATGATAGGTAAGATGCCATTCTACTTGACACTCATGGACCAAGCAGTCTGGTGATGAATTTCACATTGACAGAGAAGCCAGGGCTCAGGGACACATAGCCAGCCTAAAATCCCATCTCCTCTCCTAGAGTTAGCTAGTGCTGCTCCAGATGTTTCCAGAGGCCAGCGTTTCCTGACTCAAATTGACGAGTCTCCAGATTCCATCAATGTAATTATTCTAACTTAAAGTACTAGTCACCTCAACAGCAGCTGATGGGACCCACGCATCTTCTGTTTGACTTAAGGAACTTGGGAAGGTGCTGATCTAAGTCCAGAAGGGATGTGTGGCCACACAGCACGTCATCCAGGCACTTTTTAAAAACGAGATAATTGGACTAACCTCAGCAGCTCCCCATACAAGGCCTGAGAAAATTCTGGTCACCCACCAGAAACACTTCTCCCAGTGACAGCTAACTCAATCCTGAGGAATTCCTTCAGACTACCTGGGAGTATTAAAATGGTGTTTAAGTCACAACTTACTTTGTCTTACTAAATGCTAAGCAGTGGGCAGAAAGTACTTTTCAGAAGCTGACTTGGGTCCATGAAAGCAGTCCCTGAATTTAACCCCCACTGTCACTCCTGGTGTTCTATGGGACACATTTACACTCGGGGCAGCTTTACACTGGAGCCTCATTCAGCCATCTTGGTTTCTGGCATGATCATTGTACAGTTGTTGATCTCTTCTTTCTCCTCTTCCTCTTCTTCCTTCTCTTCATCCTTTTCCTTTTCCTCTTCCTCCTCCTCTTCTTCCTCCCCTCCTCCTCTTCTTCCTCTTTCTTCTCTCCTCCATCCTTTTGTTGGTTTCGGTGTCAAAAGAAAAAGGAAATAAAGCCAACTTACGGTCCTGCTTAGTCCACACTTGGGAACAGCCTTTTGGCTGATGGGAGGGGCTCAAGTGGGGCCAAAGGCTAGAGGTATGGTGGACCCCTCAAAGATTACAGGACCTCAATAGCTGCCTGTCAAGAAAATGTCTCCCAGCGAAACTACCTCCTATCTAAGGATTTGTTTAGGCATCTCACAGAGAAGAGGTCTGTGAAGGATGTGCAGGATGAAGAAGTCCAAATTAGAAGGTTCTGCTCTCTCCCACCAGGCTAGGACTGTTCAGCTTCTGGTAGGAGACATGCGTGTCACTGAATAGGTTTCACACCATGAGTTCCTCCTGGATCAACCAGCAGAAGGGCTGTCCCTTTCTATCCAGGACCATGATACCTTGCCGCCAAAAGAGAGGGCTAAAGAGAGGTGACTGAGGAACCTGCAACTCTGCAGATAAGTAACTAGGAATACAGTTGGTGGTTGCAGCAGGTGGCTAATCACAAAGGGGTGTTTGCTGGTCCAGGAGTCAGGACAGTTAAAAATGACATACTCGAAGCTGACAGTATAGGAGGTGGGTGGAGATCTCCAGCTGCGCCCCCTACAGGCCTGTTTTAGCAGGAGCCAGTGGTATGGCCCAATGCATGATGGGAAGGGACTTTAGATGCTGAAGTCCCTGCTAGACTGTGCATGCTTCCTGGGCTAAACTTTCCCTTAGTTGAGGAGCCTGAGAGGCCACTGTCCTGCTGGGCATTGGGCCCACCTTCTCTTTGCTCTTGGCATTGAAAAGTTCAGGGCTGATCACATCCAGTGTCTTCTAAACCCAACAAGATCCCAGGCCTTCACCCCACAAGGCAAATAGGAGACTTCATACAAGTGTAGAGACTGGCTCATATGTGGAATAAAGATGCTTCCATGCCTTAGCTCTTCCTAAAATGTTGACTAAAAGTATTTGAGCATCCAAAAGTACACTAAGTAATAACAAAAGTACACTAAGAAATAAACCATGCGTCAAAGGCACTGTTCAGTTTTAGTATATTTTTGATCAACTCACAGTTTCGTGAAAAACACTTTTTTTCTTTTACATTCTGTGAAAAGGATCGTTCTTTTATAATGTTTATATCTCTTGTCACTGGCGAGTAGACAAAAGCAGTCACACAAAAGCTTGCTTCTCGGTTACTCTGTGTCTTCACTGAGTATGTGGTCAAGGCGATCAGGGCATCGGTATCGGGTGTCTGGGTGTGGCTCTGGAAGCAGACGGGGGTGGGGGGAATCCTCGCTCCCACACATGCAAGCTGTCATCACCGCTTTGCCCCAAACTGAGGACCAGACATAGCCAGAAGTCTCACCTCCGTCTGTGGGCAAGGAATCCAGCATGGCTTGGGTGGGCAGCTCAAACTCTGGGTGCTCTGAAATCAGCACTCAGCTTGCTCCCAGCATCCTTCACCTGGTGCTAGCAACCATGATGCTCCTGGCTTCAGATCTTGGCATCTTGCTGTTTGAGTTTCTGCAGCTGTGACCAAAGGAACAATGCTTCTGAGGTGGCATGCAGGATTTCCCCAAATCCCACTTCCTAGAGGGAGACATGTCACTGTCACCTTGCAGGAGAAACCCCAGGAGCCATCTTCCTGGACACTTATCCTCCTTCACTTCGTTTGTTCATAGGTCAGTCTGGAAGCTACTCTCTCAGTGAAGAGGAGCTTTACCCTTGGCTCCATGTCCCTCACTGGGCCAAATTTTCTTGTAGCACTTCTGGCCTCTGGACTCTGGGACCTTCCTCTACCCTTTCTGACGTGAGGAAAGTAGGGCAGGATGGGATGGGAGTTCCTGATGCTGGCACCTATCACTCAGACATCAATGGTAAAGGAGACATGGGGCTGGAAGCTGTAGTGGACAAGGACGAGACCCATCCCCAGATACTGCAGGGCCCTCACCCAGCACCAGAGCCACAGCCACAGGCAGGTCTGGTCCTGTTCAGCACCATGCTAGCCACAGAGGCTAGCTCTGATGTTCCTGTCTGATCCGCTACATAGGCCCTTCCAGTATTTCTCCTGCAAGCAAAGTCATCCTCATAGGATCCTTCCTTAATCAGGAGTCTCTCTTTTAGAAGAAACTCCACCCATTTTTATAGGAAGGACACACACACACACATGCTATTAACTTGCTATGGCAGCCTTTGAACTTTTTCTCATGTTTGGGCAGCAGGCGCTGTGCACACCCCCTGCCCTCTTCACAACACCTTCAGCTCGCCCTGACATCACCCATGATTCCTGTGTTCTTTTTCCTCCACATTTTACCTCCACAAGTGCCTCTCATGCTCAGCCAACCCTGCCAGTTTCCTCCCACTTGAACCTCAGCATCTCAGCAGCAACTGCTAAGTTCTGAGAAGGCAGCTTCCTGGGGCCTAGTCACTAGGTTCCCGTTGACCTGGGAGGTGAATCTTGCTGCTGTCCTCAAAGGCCAGGCTGTGGGCTCCACGGGGTTTGTGGCCCACAGCTGACTCCTGGGGATCCTCTGTCCATTCCCAGAGTTTGCTTTGGGAAGGGTTTAGTTCTCTGCCAGACTTTATACCCAAGATGTGTCTCTCAAGAGTTCGTAATGTTCCACCCAACATTCTACTCTTTCACCTAGGGCTTTTATCACGTTCCATCGTTTTTTTCTTCTCAGCAGAACTGAGGAAATAGGTTATTTGGTCCATAAACACATAGGTTACCCAAGGTGCTGGGCATGGAGCGAGATGCTGACTGTGTGTGGTCCTCCTTGTATCAAAAGAGTGAGTAATGTGTCTTATATGGACACAGGAAGCTGTGTTCTGGAACTGGAGTTAAATCTGACAGGAGCCCCCAGGCAGTCTAGGGGGTCTTGCCTACATTTTCACAAAGAACTTGGAAGAAAAGACTAAACTGGATTATCGGAAGCAATGATGATCTGAATGTGATAAGGAATGAGCTGTACACACGGCTCTGAGGCCACCTTCCCTCAAAGATGATACCACAGAGCTGTACTGGGGCTGGTGTGTTCTGTGCCCCTGTCTCCCAGCCAAGGAGACTGCTGGGACAACCCCACATGGGAAGTAAGAACAGACAGCAAGCTGGATAAAATAAGTCTTTACCCTAAATAAACAGACATGCCTTTTAGCTGTCTAAATGCCATGGCATCTCTTGGGCAAACACGTGCAGCCTAGGTCTAGTCCCATTGTCCTTGTCTTCTGGCCCCAGTACTCTCCCAAGTCAGTTTCCAGATCTGTCACATCACATTCTATGGTTGTGTGGGCACCAACACAGGGGAGTGTCATGATCAGGCTTGGAGCCTTAAGTCTTTGGACCCAAGTCCATAGAGAAGGCTGGTTTAAGCTGTGTAATGGGTGGAGCCTCACAAGAGTCTATTCCTTCCTTGGAGAATGTCTTGTTGTGCTTGAGTTCAGCCCCACCTGCTCCCTGGACACCACCCCCTTGCCATATGATACTCTTCCTCTCACGTGCTCCCCATACCGCCACCACAAAGTCTTCCCAGGAACCCAACTTCCTCCATACTCGGACCACCAAAACAAAAAGCTAAACGTGCCTATCATTTCCAAAACTTTTTATTATAGCAACACAAAATGAACAAAGACCATGAGAGAGACAGAGGTTTGTGCAGCCTGAAAGGAACAGAATTCTGCACGAGGTCAGAGGACATCTAATTAACAGGAGCAACCCTGTAGGTTGCGCTCTCTCTCTCTCTCTCTCTCTCTCTCTTCTCTCTCTCTCTCTCCTCTCTACCACAGCCATGCCCATCCCTAACATCCAGCATTCATCCATAATGTCTGACAGAATAGCGTGACCTCCACCTCCAACCTGTTTCAGTACCCATACCATCCACCACGGTTGTCCCCTCCACAGACTATTGGTGATCTATCTGGTCATTGCAGCTATGAAAGGATCCTACCTCCTTGCAAGCATACCTGACCCCACCCAACTCTGACCCCATCATCTCTCACTGACTTTGTCACACCCTGACCATAGCCTACTATGTCCACACCTCCCACAGCCTGCTGAGCTCAGCTTCTAACCCTACTACTGAGCTACGATCTATACTCTTAGACTCTTCCCAACCCCCTCCCCCAGCATACCCTCATACATGTAGACAATTTACAGACATGGGGAGAAAGGGACATGGAACGGCACCCATTGTTAGGGATGCTCAGAGAATACGGTAAGTTGTACGCCAGCCTGAAACTTCACAGGCGGCTGGAGGAGGCTGAGCTGAAAGCAAGGCCAGTCCCTTTGGCTGCACCACAGTCCTTGGCTCAACAGGGCCCAGGAGCTCTGTGCTTCTACCCTTGGGAGACATGAGACTGTTCCTGTGACACTGGGCGGAGAAGATTTCCAGAAAGCCTCCTGCTCCTGGGTGTAAGGCGCTGGGCCAGGGCTGATGGGGCTCCACAGAAGTTCCTAATTATCTGTGAAATTAAGGATCTATTTTAAGATGAGACTTGAGGAGTGATTCCACCAAAGGAGTTGCAAACACCTCTCTCTCTACCACAGTGAGACTGGGAGATGGAGGAGGGCCACCCTTCACAGTAGACTGTCAGTCTTTGAGGCCAGTGAGAGTCAGACAGCCTCCCCGCCTGCCAAGCAGAGCAGCAGAAGTAGAGCACGGCCTGTGTTGGGAGCTCATCTTGGCCTCTCACCTTGACCAAACCTGCAGACACAGACACAGCTCACCCCTGTTCCCCAGTTCACTGTGGCGAGTGGAAGTTCTGCCCTAATCAGGGTAGCTCAGATATCTGCTCCTGGCAGTATTTTGGGCCTGAATGTGGTGAGATTCTGAGACCTGTGTGTACCATAGAAGTATGATCTTTTATGGTGACCCCACAGATACAGCCATCATTGTCACCCATATCAGGTTTATGTATGAAGGAAGGGGACTGGTGCCTTGCCTGTGTGGGATGATTGAACACTGCAGCAAGACATCACAGCTTGGGAATTAGTCTGTGGAGCAAAACATTCTCACATCAGGGTTCCCAGCTGTTCCATGCTTATGTGTCCAAAAGAGCAGGAAATACCATCATTTGCTAAGCTGCAGGGATTCATAGTGATGCCCCAATGCTTATTTGCCCCACTAGTGTTTGGCTCTGGAACGTGACCATGCAGTAATAGCAGTGTTCCTCGGATAGATTCACACAAACATGACAACCAGGACTTACTGGTGACAGTTACCCACCCAGAAGCTGTGCCAGAATGATGGGGAGACCAGAAACCATGTCCTACCAGGAATGACGGTAAACCAAGGTGCTCTGATCTGTGGAGGAAGCATTGGAAGAGTCCATTGGAAGAGGCAGGCAAATAGAAGACAGGGCTTTGGGATCTAGACCTGCTTGGAAGGCACCGGGCAACTATGCTCAGGCCACGTAACAGCTGTTGTACCCCATCTCCCAAAGAATGTACATAGTCTCTCACCGCTCTACACAGTCTCTCAAAGGTATGTGCACAGCCTGCACTTGCAATTTCAAGAACAATGTATCTTGACTCACCACATAGTATCTTTATGCTTAGAACAGTTTTGACTGATGACAAGTGTCCTTAGTTAAGGTTGTCTTGTTGTGATAAAACACCATGACCAACCCAACTCGGAGAGGAGGGGATTATTTGGCTTACACTTCCACAGCACTGTTCATCATCGAAGGAAGTTGAGACAGGAATTCAAGAAGGCAAGGAACCTGAAGACAGGAGTTGCCTGTCTTCACAGCTAAACAACTCACAAGTCTCAGGAAGTCCCTGAAACAGACCAGAGTTACAAGGCATGATACAAGGCTGCTTACTGGTTTGGTTTTCATGGCTTGCTCAGCCTTCTTTCTTATAGAACCCAGGACCACCAGCCCAGGGTGGGCCTACCTACAATGACCTGGACCCGCCCCCATAATTACAAATTAAGAAAATATTCTACAGCAGTGGCTTTCAGCCTGAGGTTCACAACCCCTTTGGGAGTCAAAAGACCATCAGAAAGCCCAGATATTTACATTATGATTTATATCAAAATTGCAGTTATGAAGTAGCAATGAAAACAATTTTATGGCAAGGGGTCACAGCAACATGAGGAACTGTGTCAAAGGGTTGAAACATTAGGACAGTTGAGAGCCACTATTCTATGCTTCTGTGTGCTTGCCTAGAGCCCAATCTTACAGAGAATTTTCTTAATCGAGGCTCCATCCTCCCAATGATAATAGCTTGTGTCAAGTTGACATAAAGTGAGCCAGCACAGGAAGGAAGCTCCTCAGTTGCATTCAAGTTACTGTCCTGTCTCTCCCAGTTCACCCCAAAGCCATCTGAATCACTGCCCTGTCTCCCTGATTGTCCCAAAGCTGTCTGTCCTCAGGGCTATGTAGCTTACAGTGACAACTTTTCTCACTCATGTTCCTGAGGTCTCTTTTCCTCACAGAGCGTCTCAGGGCTCACACCTGAGTTCCGTTCCCCTGCACTGTGGTAGCCTACTCAGGCTGTGCTCCAAGAACAAGAGATGAGATTTCAGGTCAAGAAATCATTGATAGGGATGGGGACATGGCTCAGTCAATAAAGTGCTTCCTCAAACATGAGACCCTAAGTTAAGGACCCATCACCCCATAATAAGCCAAGATATGGCAGTGTATACCTGCAATCCCAGAACTGAGAGAGAGTGGGTTACAATAGGACCCCTGGGGCTTACAGCCCAGCCCTCAAGCTCAATTAGCCTCCTCCAGGATCAGTGAGACCCAATCTCAAAAAAAAAAAAAAAAAAAAAGGTGGAAGACACAGGGACCACCAGCTCCAGCTTTGGACTGGGCCTTGTCGCAGCTCAGCTGTGCCACGTACACCAGCCACCTTGTAAGATAGTGGAGCTATCTTACAAGCTGCACTAGACTGTGAACCTTCCTGCTACAAGCTCAGACACTACTATTACCATTAACACCACAAAACATGACTTCTCACCTTCCTCTAGTTGGTTCTTCTCAGCACAGCCAGCTGCTGAGTGACTGAGGTCACTATCTTAGACTGCACCCAGGGAGGTCAACATACTCAGAGCAAATATGCACGTCTACTGACCATCATTGATGAGTTGGGTGGAAAGACTGGGCCCATCTCTGAAGGGAACAACACCATAAAGAAACTAAGCTGAGATATTGTTACTACCCCAGGCCTGGTCCAGGAGCACTTGGCTGAAACAGGACACAATGCCTGATCCTAACTTCCTGGTTAGCACTGAAGGCCCCATCTTTCTACCACATGGGACGTTACAGCTGTTGGGGTGAATTATTTTTTTAAATCAAAATGGTGACGACTTAGTTTTGTTTTGTTTTATTTTGTTTTTTTCTGCCATGGTTCACTAAGCTGTGAATCTACATTCTCAAAGATTTGGAAAACATTTTGCAATTAACTAAGATTAATTAATTAAGTGGTTAGGGAGACTTGGATCCTTTTCTTTCTTTTTCAAGCACTGGTTTAAAAGATGCACATGAGATAACATCACAGCAAACTGTTGTTTGCAAAGACCAGCGTCTCCCTCTAATCTTCTTTTTTTGTTTGTTTGTTTGTTGTTTGTTTTTCAAGACAGAGTTTCTCTGTGTAGCCCTGGCTGTCCTGGAACTCACTCTATAGACCAGGCTGGCCTCAAACTCAGAAATCCGCCTGCCTCTGCCTCCCAAGTGCTGGGATTAAAGGCGTGCGCCACCACCGCCCGGCTCCCTCTAATCTTCTTTTGCGTACATCTGACGTTTGCATCACCCAAGTTGACTGGTTCCTTCCCGTAGACTCGTAGACTCGTCTGAATCCGAGGACTACAGTCGGTACAGACACCGTGCTTTGCTTAGTAGCTGGCCTGCCTGCTGTACAGTGTAGATTAATGGAGCGTCTTTGCTTATGCTTTGCATGACTCTGAGTATGTTGAAGTCAGTCTTTAAAATGCACAAATTATAAATACAAAAGAAAGAACAAACGCACCCAACCTACCAAGCTCTGATCGTATCCACCTGGAGACCGTGTGTAGATTTCAATTCTATGCTTACTGTAAATGATCAAAACATCTAGATAAAAATGATTGAAGTTGCTTGCATCTTTGCATATATTCATTACTTAATGTAATAAAGCTTAATTTCATTTAAAAACTAAGGTGAAGAACAGTTGAGAAAGATACCTGATGTCATCCTTTGACCACACACACATATACACAGACACACACACACACACACACACACACATACACAGACACACATAGATATACACATACAGACACAGAGACACACACACAGATACACACACAAAGATACACACAGAGATACATATAGACACACACACACACATACACAGACACATAGATATACACATATAGACACAGAGAAACACACATATACACAGAGAGAGAGAGACATACACACAGACACACATAGATACACACACAGACACACAGGCTCACATACGTGTATACACACATAAACACATACACAGACACACACACAGAGATACACACATACAGATACACACAGACAACATATAGACACACACACAGACACATAGACACACGACACTCACATACATGTATACAAACATGAACACATTCACACAATAAATCATTAGTAGATTTGTACATGGAGATAGAATTTTCATGTTTACTTTAAATATGCTCATTTTTCCAGAGACAAAAGTCAACATGTTTGTCACATTTGTGAATAAAATACGTGTAGGATTTACTTCAAAGTAACATGAAGGAGACAGTGTAAAAAAATGAAACAGGACAGGCCTGAGGAGAACAATCTGGAAGGTAGGAGAGGGTTCCTCCCTTAAAGCCAAGTAATCAGGCCTGGAAGACACACTTCTCCTCATTGTCTCTGCTGTCACTGGGGAGCTGGAAATCAGAGGCTCACACCAACACCTGGGGAAGGGTCCCTTAATCTCAAACATCCCGCCAGCGGCCAGCTTCCCTCACTGGTCCTGATATCTCTTGTAACCCTGCTGCCACACCTGCATTCATACCGTCTGCTCTACCCCCAACAGTGAGTGTCCCCCCCATGTTGTGCCATCTCTTAGGAGGATCGCTGATACACGCACACCCCTCTCATGCCTCCTTCCAGGAATCGTCTATCAGAGATGTTTTACATCATCGAGGAAAAAAAGTCTCAAAGCAAGCCCCCAGGGTTTTATTTAATCTACCTGAGAATGTTTGTAGAAATTCAGCCGTTTCATTAAAAATAGATGATTACTTCAGAAAAAAAAAAAAAAACCGTTTATATTCAACCAGCTTTATTTACAAAATCCTTGCATATACAATGAACACAACTTTTACTCAGCCCCAGGAAACTCAGGCTTACAGTAATGTCCCTGCCCCGTGCTTCTGCTCTCACCCTGAGAATATTCCAGAAGCAAGTTTCCACGGCTCCCATTTACTAGTCTCTTCTCTCTGAAAACAGATTGTCCCACTGTGTGCTGTGGGAGAGCACCCACGTGCTCTTGTTACACAACACCCAACGTGAACACTGGACAGTAGCTGCTCGGCCGGGGACAGATGAGGAAGCATTTGGCCTGTTTCTGAGTTTGCAGTGGTTTTATCCGCTGGAGACAGAAGGAAGGGAAAGGAAATCTCCTCAGATCTCATGGAGGCGACTCACTGGCACTGGCTTCACCCGCACTGCTAGCACAGCGTCTCCTGGGCGCACCAGCTGAGCAGACATGAGGAGGAAGCTCAGAGCTACCCGAGACGGTCCTGGTCACAGGCTGGGCTCATCTTCTTGCTCCTCTAACCTGCCTGACTTTTTTTTCTTTTTGAGACTTATTGTGTTGTGTTTTGACACTGTGACATCCAGGGCTCAAAGGACGACTGCATCAAGAGCTATGGAAGGACAGCAGTGACATTTGAGCATCCCCATGATGACTACAATCTCCACTACCAGGGTTGGCAAGACCCTGGGGGCCACCAGAGCCCAGCCATGCTCTCGACCTCCCCCTCCCCCCTTCTCATCTTTTCACCCAAGGTAGTGCCAGCTTCTGCCACACACATACTCTCCTTTCTTACACTGTGGCTTTCCAACCCTTTTTTAACCAAGTCCAGCCCGACCAGCACATACATGCAGAGGTGAAATAAACTCCGTAAACAACACCCTCTGATGAGCGATTCCTGATGGAAATCGGCAGTCCTGTTATGACAGAAAGAGATGGTTCTATTCCATTCCACCCCGTGACTTTAAACTTCTAGTTACGACTCATTAATTTGATTTCACAACCTGCTAATGGGTTGCGACCTGCAGTTTGCGAAATTCTCTGTCGTCTGCAACCTGGAAGCGGTGGGCAGTGCCGACACCAGCCTCTGGCTTGTGTCTGCCTCTCCTGGTTTCTTTCTCATAGGAGTCTGCAACTTCCCTGTTCTAATGACCCCACTGCGGGGGCTGGGGGGATCTCTGCCATCAATTTCCATTGAGCTTGGTGTCCAACCATCAGCCCACTCAGCCCTGCCTCTCTGTGCCCAGCATCAGCACGCAGGTGGCACTTACCTGACCTTATCCCACCCCACTCTCTGGCCTGGGACGCAGAACCCATATTTTCCTTCTACAAAGCCATAAATATCCCCCAAACTCATCCTTTACTATAGCTGGAGACTGGAAGGTGAGGTAATGCTACCACACAGAGGACAGCGAAGCTCATACCTAAGCTATGGCAGGTCCAGAATTCTCTTTAAATCTGTACTGTGTTTTCCAAGTTGTTTTCAGTGGACTGTGCTATACTTGGAACTACAAAGAAAGTCAAAGTTAAGATGCGAGTAAAATGAAATACAATTCCTGCAGTCTGTCCCTCTGCTGGTCCCCTTTGTAAAGATGGCCTGCTACATGTGGCCTTTCAGAAGGAGATTGTTATGGTATGTGTGCATGCTAACACCTGTTGCACCAACAGGGCCTAAATGTACTGATCCCACACTATAACTGGGGCTCCGGGTGGTAAGGTCATTGCTACCAACAAAGTCCGTGTTAGAGAATTCCCAGCCCGCATCTGATGGCTTTTATACTTTCAGTGGACTGAGAATCAGCAAATCCCATCCCTGCCCTCAACACAGCTCTGCTCCTCCTTTCCCTCTGTGAACTTCTTCAGCAGCTTCCTCACTGGAGAAGCTAGCAGTAGCCTGGCCTGCCTTAATCTCCCACTTAATGGGAGTGCTTGGGGTCAGGTGACCCCAACTGAAATTAAGGTGGAAGGGGGCCATGGGGCAGATCTCCCCTTCTCATCAAGGGAGGTTGGGCTGAGCAGAGTCCTAGGTAGGAGCTGCTTGTCCACAGCAGCACGTCTTTTGTTATTTGGAATTAAGATTCTGTGGTTCTGGTTAGCCTGTGCTGACGAATCGGCTGTGATTATCAAGATACCAGAACCTCTAACGTGAAAATAGTAAAACCTTTGCTTTGCTGAGATACTCTACGCTGCTCAACTGGAGCTGAGGAACCGGCAGTGAAAAAGAAGAGATCAGCTTCACTGAGGTGAAATCTAAGGGGTTTCCTCAGAGTCAGCTCACAGAAGCTGTGCTCCAGAGGTGTCCAATGCTGTGTCTTGGGCTGGCAGCCAAACTTAGTAGTGTAATAGCCACCGAGGTGGTACTGGTTTTGAAGGCATGAAGGGATCACGCAGAACAGTTGAGGCTTGGCACCGTGAAGGAAGCCTGTGAGAGGAGGTTGGTGAAAGTGCAGCCCAGTTACAGCAGAAGACCCCAGAATGTTGAAGATGCCAGTACCATGAGATGACCGCTAAGAACAGCAGCAGCAGTGGAGTGGGGCCAGTCAAAGCCGAGAAGACACGCTGTGTATGCTGCAGAAGATGGGGCACAAGAAGTGAGCCAAGCCCCTTGGAGAAGCCCAGAAGATTATGAGTGAATCCACATACTAAATATTGAGTTGTTTACACTTTTGGGAGTTTGGTTTTGCTTCGATTTGATTGTAATGTGGCCTCGTTCTTCCCACTTGAAATTACAAAGCTATTTCTGATTTTACTGGACCCCACAGTTGAGAGACTGCATTTTAAAAGACTTTAAAAGAGACTGGCTATTTTGAAGGAACTGAGATTTTAATGTGTTTGAATTTGTAATGGTTGTAGGACCTTAAAAGTTGTGTGTGTGTGTGTGTGTGTGTGTGTGTGTGTGTGTGTGTTTTCAGAGCTGAGGACCGAACCCAGGGTCTAGCACTTGCTTAACAAAGCAAACCCCCAACCCTGTTCTTTGTGTGTTTAATGTGAAACAGACAGGGGACGGATAAGAAAGGAAGGGTTGTAGCTTAATAGTGACGCGTGTGTGTGAGGCTGACAAGGAGTCGGTTGTGCTGACTAGCTTTATGCCAGCTTAACACAAGATAGAGCTATCAGAAATGAAGGCCCTCAGTGAGAAAATGCCTCCATGAGATCCAGATGGAAGGCATTTTCTTAGTGACCAATGGGAAGGGCCCAGCCCATTGTGCATGGTGCCATCCCCGGGCTGCTGTTTCTTGGTTCTATAAGAAAGCAAGCTGAGCAAGCTACATGAAGCAAGCCTGTAAGCAGCACCCTTCTATGGTCTCTGCCTCAGCTCCTCCATCAGATTCCTGCCCTGTTTGTGTTCTGTCCTGACTTCCTTCAGTGATGAACAGTGATGTGGAAGTGTAAGCCAAATTAACCTCTTCCTCCCCAACTTCCTTTTTGACCATGGTGTTTCCTCAGAGCAACAGAAACCCTGACTAAGACACAAGTAAGTTGTTAAATGTTTATTAGTACTTTAGCATCTCTAAATACAAAGAAACATAGAAAAAAATAAGGAAAAGAGACTCAGAAGATAGATGAAGCAAGAAAACATTGTTATTTACATTTAGAAAGATAGTTGCAAAATGTGAAGTCACACAGACAAAAGGAGAGTCCATGTTTAAAAAAAAAAAGAGTAAGCACAAAGGACAATATCAAAGGACAACAGAAAAGGAGAAAATAAAACAGAAGGAGATGGTGGCAGGAGCAGGGGATGATCGTATACACTGTCCATCCAAACCCCCAAATTCTAACAAAAAGATTCTCTAGAGATAGCAGAGGGAGGCTACAGACAGGACCACTACCTTACCCAGACAGGATACTCAGAGCCAGAGACCAAAAAGAGCCCAGCACCTTCCAGGGAAGGGACAACAGCTAGGGCTAGGAGTGAAGATGACACAGGGACCAGGAGAGAACCTCATGTTTCTTGGGAAAGTGTGGGGTGGGTGGTGGGGTCACACACAAGTCTTTGGGAGGCTGAGACAGGAAAATCACAAATTAAAAACCAACCTGGGCTTTATAGTGAAGTCTTGTTGAAAAACAAAAGTCCCTATCTTGTATCCAAGTGCAGCCAGGAAAGGAAAGACATGGCCAGTCCTGGAAGGTATGCTCAGTTGCCAACCAGATGGTCTGGGATGAATAGGTGGACACCAGGCAAGAGGTAGTCTCGACCACCAGAAGGATGTTGCTGGCATCTCTCCAAAAACAAATGGAAACAGTTTCACTGCAGTATCAGGATGTCTGGCTCTCAGGGCAGATGGAGTGACTAGGGAGAGGCCATGTGCTAGGCACTGAGGCAGATATTAACTTCAGGCAAAGTGTAACTGCACAGAAAGAACATTCGATGATATGATGATGTGTGGTTGGATTTTAGGTCTCATTGCATTGGCAAAGGCCAATCTGGCTTAAGATAATGCAGAAGACAATTTCTCCGGCGAGACCATTTGCACTCCAGCTGTACAGATCCTTGGCCTTCTTTCCCTGGCTGGTTTTGTGGCTGTGAGGTGACCTGATGTAATGCCCTAATCCTGCCACCAAACATATGTGTCCTGGACAGAAGAAGGGGAGGAATCTCTCTCTGGAAGTGCTGCTCAGATGAGCCCCATTTGTCAAAGCCTCACCTGTGACCCTCTATATGAAGAAAGCTTAGAACTCACTTTTGTTCAGAAGCATTTAAATGTCCTGGGAAAGCATTGTGGGGATCTGGAAGGGACAAGGTGATATGAGGGTGACCACCAGCTTACCCTGGCAGGAGAATGACCTCACACAGGCATGCAAACAAACAAGAGCTTACCTGTCAGAAACACAAACCAAAGTTTTTATGGGAGAAATGACGTGATGCCCAAGATCTACTTAGACTATCAAATGCACAAGGCATTACTCGCAGGGCTAAGCAGTAAGTCTTTTAGCAGGTCGCAGGATTTGTTTCCTCCTGTCTAGAAGAAGATGCTAGGTCTGTTTTCTCTCTTCTGGAGCCCCTACAGCCAGGCAGGAACAGCATCTGTGTAGACAAGACCTCTAGACTCCCTGCCTAGATTCAGCCAGACATCTGACCGGGGTGGGAGTGAGGCAGGCGTCTGAGAAGGCAGACAGACATGTACATCTGAGCACTGGGCCTTCCTACATCCAGGTGGGATAACAGTAGGCAGTGTGTGTGTCTCAGAAATCACTGAAGGGCAGCAAAACACAGCTTGTAAAACTTGGGAGTGAAAAAAAAAAAAAAAGAAAAAAACCTTAAGAATTTCAAACAAGAGCTGAGACCTACAGGTGGCAACCGAGACTGCTTTGAGGCTCTGGTTGTTATAAATGTAAAAGTATACCTGAATTTTTGAAAACTATTAATTTGGTAAAAATAAAAATGAAAGTAATGAAATGACATGAAATAGGAAGTCTAGCTGAAGCAACAGACAGCGTGCCTGTGTTGACGAGAAGAAACAGATTTTCAAAACAGATACAACAGCACAGGAGTGACAGTCACTGCTGTCCCAGGGTCCTGCCACCACCACATCCAGCCAGTGTTTGTCAAGGACACAAGAGGCTTGACACCCAGACACCAAACCCAGTCACTGAGAGCTTGAGACCCAAGTCTCCACAAAGCTGAAGGGTCAGTGCCTGGAGAGTGGGGTGCCCCTGGGTAGGGCACCCTGTGCCCCTTCAGTTCACAGAACAATCAGGTTGCTAGCATATGGAATCACTTATTCAACACAGGCTCTGGAAGGACCTGTTGTGAGCCCGGTGCTTTTCCCAGATTGCCTGGCTGGCAGCTGGGTTCCGGGATCCCATCTGCACCACCCCTTCTGGCTCCTGCAGCACTCGCTGCTGCTGCTCGCTCTCGCTCGCTCACTCACTTGGAGTGGAAACGCAGGTTAAGAGTTTAACTCTTGCATGGTTGGAGTTTAGAAATGAAATCTGGCAAGTGATTAAACTAAATTGCAGACCTAATTGCTTTCACTTAAAACAATATTAAGGCAAATGTGATATTGTGTTTAACTTGGAGGAACGGCGCCATTGGCAACGTAGTCCAACACTGGCTCCTCACAAGGGAGGTCTAGTCCCGCAGACGGCTCACACAGAAAGCTTAGGAACTGAAATCCAAAGCAATATTTTTCAGTTGGAGCTAATGGCAAGCATGCAGCTGTCCACGGGTGGGGAAGGACTGACCATGATGGCGGGAGGATTTACTCAGGAAATGTTCCGGCGCAGCTACGTGGTACACAGAGGCTCTGGATGATCCTGAAGGACTCTTAGCGCTGGGCAGGTCCTGGAAGGAGCTGGAGAAATGGTGCAGAAATGCAAAACGACTGGAGGTTCTGTGCTCAACCGTCTTCCAGCACATTTTGCAATTTTTATGTTCACTCCCAAGTCAAATTTTACTCACAGTTGCCAAAACAGCTGTTCACACAGTGCAGATGAGGCCCTAGGGCCTAGCCCCTCCTAGCCCGCCTACAGTGAGACAGCAGGCCCCAGTACAGGGTCTTGGCCATGCCCAGGTGCGCTGCAAGAGGGGTGGCCCCCGGGGAGCAGGCAGGAGCCTCACTCCTGGAAAACCTCCCACAGCCCTAGGGCTCCGACCTATAGCGCAGCCAAGACCTCTCTTCAGAGGTCCCATGCTGGCTGGAAGAAAGAAAAATATGAGGAGGCTCGTGAATCTGGGAGCTGTTTTATTGGTCCTTCTATTTCATATTTCCAGTTTGGAAAAATATGTGTTTTATGTGTTCTGGGCACCTCAGCAATGGTGGAGATAGGATGATGAATGAAGGGAGGGGAAAAGCCCTCCCCCCATTTTTTATTCAAGAAAACAAATACTGGTCAATTGTAACTCATCCAAGACTCTTGACTGTGTCTAAATTAAATGCTTTACTTTAGCTCCTCCAGGTTAACTTCAGATTGGGACCTCTTACATTGCTGTCAAGGGTGGAGTGCTGTGCTAGGTGCCAGGTGCTGGGTGCTTAGTGCTGAGTGTTGGGTGCTGGTTGTCCTCTGGTACTGCAGACTCAAGCTTGTGTTCCTCAGAGCACTTTTGTTCCTGGGTATGGAAGGAAAATAGGTATATAAGCATGGTAGAGGCTCAGTGTGACCATTTTCTGTACAGGAACACACTGGGGAAGGTTTCAAATGAATCTCTGTGGGAAAGCAGGAATGACAAAGACTAGAGAGAACCTTTCGCAGACAAGAGGAGATGAGACTGTCTGCACATGGCCTTGGTGTCCCAGGGTTGATGGCAATAATCACCACTCCATTTGGGATTTGGGCCATGATCTGAACACAGGCTCTGGTTTGGCCATGGTCTCTTTCTGCTATGGCCCAAGAAAAGCTATTTTCATTGAACTGTGAATCCGTGTTTACTGTGGGTGTGCCTTGAACAGCAAGAAGCCAGGACCAAGTATGTGGGGTTTTAATGTGCCCGGCTGTGCTGGCTTCTCCCCTCCCCAATATGATACTGTTAATACAGTAACAGACCCATCCCTCTGAGGCAGCTGGAAGCCATTCAGTCTTATAAACTGAAGTGAGAAGACAGAAAAATCCAAACCTGCCCGTCTGCCCCATTCCACAGCTGCACACACAGCTCAGTGAGGCGACTGCCCAAACAAAGCCACCTCCCTGGCGCTGGCTGGCTGACAAGAGGAAAGAAGGGAGATTGCTTTAAGCCCCAGGTATTTTGGTGAGCTGGAAGCTGACTGCAGTGGACTTGGGCTCCAGTAACACCTCCAACTGGCAAATGTGCTTGGCAGCAGTCTTCAAAAGGGTACCCTGGAGAACATGGGGTTTCCATAGGCCAGTGACTTGCTGGCTGCCCAGTAGGCACAGGGTAGGAACCTAGCTCCCACATGGACCAGCACAGAATTTCCTCTGTGGGTCCTCTGCTCTCCTATAACAATAGCTGAGAGAGCAACAGAAAGCCTGAGCAGGAGCCTATACCTACAAGTCTAGATCCGATGACCACCTGATGCGCCCGTGCCAGCTGGGCTTAGAGAGCCTCCACCTACACCAGATCCTCCACCCACGCCCATCCCTCCTCTCCGATTGTGCAGAATATCCAGCTTTCCCACTTCAGAGGTCAATGTTACTACTATTCGAACTGGACCACCAGGAGACAACAATGTGCCAGGATGAGACCTGGATGATTGGTGATACTGATGATGATAATGATGCTGATGATGGAGGAGCTGGAGATTGTGGTAGTCATGGAGACGGTTGTGATAGTAATGGAAATAGTGATGCTGCTGATGGTGGTTGCGGTGATGACAGTGACTGTAGTAAGGGTGGTGGTGATGGTAATGATGATGGTCATGGTGGAAGTGGTTACAGTAATGGTACTAGTGGTGATGGAGTTAGTTGTGATGGTGGTAGTTATGGTAATGGTGATCCTGATGGAGGGGATGGTGAGAGAGGCCTCATAGTGGTGCTGATGATGGTGTTAGTGGCATTGGTGGGCATGATGGTAATGGTGGTAGGTGCTTCTGACAGTAGTGATACAGTGGTGACAGTGTTTGGAGTCATGGTAACCGTGATGGGGTAGCATGGAGTGCTAGTGAAGGTGTGGATGATATTGGCTGTGGCCACTGGCTTCCTCTATTGGCTTGATGTGGATAAGACAAATGTCACCTGCCGTCACTGTGCCCTCCCACGTTTATGGGTTTTCCACAGCCAGCATCCCGATACCTCTCTACCCTCCATTCTAGAGCATAGCTAAAGTCCACACACACGAGCACCTAGAACGTAATGTGTGCATCTGTCCAGGGCTAACCATGATGACAAACTGCACGTCAGAGACTTAGAGTCACATAAAAAGTAAATGTCTAGCTATTTTCACTTTGGTTACAGATTGAAGTGACAATGTCTTCTCAGGTTGGGTTAAATAAAATGAAAATTTTAAGATGTTGTCTTACTTATTTTTACTTCTGTAATGTGGCGGCCTGCAGGCTCACAATGAGGTGTGTGCTTCCCGTTGGATTTCCAGCAGGCTCTGTGTGTCTAGAAATTGCTATAAAGCATTCTCACCCCTACTGATGTTATTAGAGCTCTGTCTAATCCCCACAAATGTGCACAGAGGTCACAGGGAGATCTTCACAGTGTGGCACTGGATGATTGGGGTAATAGACTTGACTTTGTGTTTGCCTGTTTTTAAAAAATGTCAGTAAATTTTAATTCCTCAAAAGGGAACATATGGTCTAGAAATAACTCTCTGTGAAGATTCAGGACCAAATGCCCCCAACCTGCTTCTGAGTCTACTGGGACATTTTGTATGTATGGATGCACATGTCCATTGTGAACAATTTGAGGTGGTTCTGTTGTAGCGGTGCACTGAGATGACTATTGTTCTTAAGTGTTAGGAAATTACAATGGTCTCCAGAACCCAGGGCAAGAATCAGAGAGGCTGCTGGCTCTGTTCCCTCACCCTTTAAAAGTCTAGACTGGGAGCATATTATATCTCGACTTGATAATTCTTTGTATTTGGGAAGAAAAAAAAACCCTAGAAAGCCAGAAGAGGCAGAATCACCAAATGGCAGAACTGGAGAGAGCCCCTGAGGTGGTCAGGAGTTCCATCCCTTGCTGTGGAGGACCTGCATCCACCAAGTGTAGTCAAAGTTATTGTGGAATCAGTCATTGTTCTAGTCCTAGGGTGCATTACCAGGAGCTGCTCCCAGGCTCACATCGCCCCTGGCATCTCCTACTTCTGCTGTGAGCTTAGTAGGCTTGTCACTGTAGGAGAGCATTCTCATGATGGCCATGGAAGGGTGTGTGTTTGTGGATATCGCATTCCATCACCGAATCTCAGACTGGAGGCGCCTGCACTGCATGGCAAAGTCTCGAGCAGAGAACACTCAGTTCCTATATCTTCTCTCTTTCACCAAATCTGCATACTGATGGTGTCTTTGTGCCTGGCTTAATATAGAAGGTATATGACCTAGACACAGAATGTCCTGGTCTTAAACACATCCAGGTTCAGTCCTTACTCAGTATCTGGGGCCTTAGGACTCTGGCCACGAATAGATGCATCTCCCTATATCCTCCAGGGTCTTATTCAAAGTCACATCAGCCTATTTCACAGATAGTGACCCAATTCCTGGTTTAAAACATTCATCAGGATGGGTTGCCACCTAGAGTTCTGCCCTAAGTAGGAGGGACATGGATTATACCTGGGGCTACACCACCCACTCCCGCACAGGACCTTCCAGAGAGGGCAGAGCCACAGATAAACAGAGCCTCTTTCACAACCTCATACAAAGCCAGCCCTGACAATACTTAGGTTCCAGTGTCAGGGCCCAGTGCTGTAAGAAACTTTGGTCTATTGTTGGAGACATTCAATACATGGGAGAGTTCTCATAAATAGGAAAGCACCATTGTAAGAGGAGTCCTGGAGAGCTGCTGCTGGTCATCATGTGGGGACACAATGAGAAGGCTCCATCCATGAAAGGAAGTAACCTTCCCCAGACACTGGGACCATTGTACAGTGATTCTGACATGCAGCCTCCAGAGCCTGGAGAAACCATGTCTATCGCTTATAGATCACCCATCCTATGGTACTTCATGACAACACCACAAAGGGACTGAGACACAATCAGCTAAGGTCATATACTGGATACTCACAGGGCTGTATCTGAAGAGTTCTGAGATCTCACGGTTCAAGAATATCTCCTCAACCAGACTGTTGGCTTCTGTGACAATGAACATAATGTAGGTTTCCCTAGGTAGTTAACAAGTGATTTTTCAGGTAAACATGGCTTATGTGTGGCCAGAGGGACTGCATATGCCATTGGCCATGCCATTAGAAGCAAGGTGACTGGAGTCCCCAGCTCTAGCCAGCTGTGAACAGTGAAGTCTTGGGAACCGAGTCTTGGGAACGACCTGGAAACAAGCCCAGGAGTGTGAGCACCAACAATAGGTAGGATCGGAGTCGCGTACCGGGCATCAGATTTTCCATCAAACAGAAATCCACAAAAACCAGGAGGCATACAGGTGAACAGAACCAATTTGAATATCCAGAGGCAACGTGGATTTGTCAGTGTGTGGTGAGCCAAATCTGCATTTCCATTCCCTCAGTGTGATTGAGCAGAGTGTATAGCATATGCAGGTCTCATCTGATGAAAATTTGAGGCCAAGTGCAGAGGGAGGCTCACCCTAGGCCACATGACCATATAAAGAGAATCAACAGTCCCTCTCTTGCAGGCCCTGTGGATGGAAACAACTGTCCTAGTCTAGAGACACACATTTGGAGGAATTCCCAGCAGTAAGGTTCCAGAGCACCTTCCACCTCCCCAGCTCTGAGTTTCGCACCACAGGCTGTCATCGAGAGCCTTGGTGCCAGCTCCATTTTAGAGAGTTCTCAGGGGGCATGGTAGAAAGATGGAACATTTCTTGGAACCACTGGAAACACCCCAGGGAGACAAAGCCAACTCTACTCGTTGTCCAGCTCTGCTCCCTGAGTTTCTCCTTCCCTTTCTGGGGCCTTGAGATGGTACCACGTAGAGATCTGCTAGGCATAGCATAGGATCCTGATCTAAAACCATAGATGTGTCTGGGCAGTAAGACAACATCAGCCCCTCACACATTAGCAGGATCAATTTTGCTTATTGGTTTCTTCCCAGCTCCTCAAAGCTAGCTACATTGCTTGTCTGAACTTTCAGATGGACCCAGGACCAGGATGGAGGGCTATAGCTACCCTATCAGATTCACGGTGGGTACAGGAAAGTAAACCTAGCCCTAGGATACTCTGTTTAGAGGAATAGACCTGAGTTCTGGGTTGCAAAGGAAGGTTTGGAAACACGTAGCTTGCGGTGGAGTGGTTGTTTTGGGGAATGCCTTTTAGAACACTGACCTGTCTGGAAGTAGCATCTGCTGTGTGGCTCTCATGGGGGCCTAAGGATGAATTAGCCTAAGTTTCTCTCCAAAGTTAGTGACTTGAGACTAAGCCTGGTAGCACTTGCCTGTAGCCCAAGAAAAAGGATCAGTAATTTAAGACCGTCTGGTAAGTTCAAGGCTAGCCTAGGCTTCACAAGTCTTTATCTTTAAAAATCAGGGATAGGGGAGAGAGAGAGAGAGAGAGAGAGAGAGAGAGAGAGAGAGAGAGAGAGAGAGAGAGAGAGAGAGAGAGAGAGGATGATCAGGGCAGCAGGTACACTCACACAATGCATACAACACATCTGAAAACAGACACACACACACACACACACACACACACACACACACACACACTTGCTTATCTTTGGTACTTCCAGGCCCTCCTATTCCAGCTTCCTCCTTCTCTATCACGGTGGACTTACATGAATCTAAAGGGATGGCAATGGCCAGATCTTTGTTTAGCCTCTAGGTTGTCTCCTTTCCCTAAGCAAGCATAATCCAGTGATAGAGGGCTTGCTTGCCAAGCATGCATGAGACCCTGAATCCCATCCTCAGTACAGGGGGCGGGGGTGGGGGGAGGAGCTGCTACAGTGGGAACAGCATACAGTCTGAGTGGGCAGTGGGTCCACGTGCAGCACAGTGGTCCTGGCTCCATCCCTGAGCTCTGATGCGCTCACCAGCCCCACCTCTACTCCTCCACCCCGCAGCTCTTCATTAGCCATCTTCCTGTTGACACAAAAACATAGTTACAACCACAACCACGAGTCACCATAGCCCAGGAACATGGGTTCTGATTACTCCAAATACTGAGTTCCAGTGTGGTAACAAGTTTTAAAAGTCTTTATAGGTACAAAACAGAGGAAGGTCATAAATCAAGACACACTTCAAATGCATCAGTGGTAACATCAGGAAGACAGGCTACAGAAGAGCAGGAAAATCTCTGGGATAGGCCAATAGGTTATTTGATGATGTTCTTCCTTTAGGCTGGTGGAAGCTGCTGGTTAGTACATTCCAAATGGGTTTACCTAATGACCTTAGTTAGGGCAAACCCAGAGACGAGCAATGAATGGCTGAGAGAGCTAAAAATAGTACAACATGATTTGGTTCCAAACCTGCAACAATCCAGTTCTCCACAACCACAGGCGTCTCTACTCAGTCCATCAGTTTCTTGGACTCCATACCAGTAATGGCTCTTTTTTTTTTTCCTTTGAGAATTTCAATGTACACTTCAAATTCTCAAGTCTGATCCCCCATACACAGTACATGTATGCCCGAGAGTCTTCCATCCCTTTCAGGGAGCAGAGACTGACAGCAGAAAGGAGCTAAGAGAAGAGATCCAGGTCTATCCTGGAGCCTTCCAGAAGTAAAGGAGCAGAGAGGGCACTGCATGCATCACACCCCACAGGGTATTGTTTAAGGGTACTGCACAAGACTGATGCTACATATAGGATGCTGCAGGCAGCCCTGCAGACAGACCCAGTCCCAGAAGAGATGCCAACATGGCTACCTGGCTCCCCAGTCTGGGACTTGGAAATGCTTATTTCGTGTCATGCACGGTTGGGGTTCTACCTGTCAGGACGACAGCTTCTGATCCTTGCTGGCCTGCAAGTGCCCAAGGACAAGCTTTGGTATTCCTGAGAACTATAGAAACTCCAAATTACTACAAACTGTGTGACTTAAAACAGCAATCTAATAAGATTTTTTGTGGTTTCTTTGTTTTTAATTATCATCATCATTTTAGATCTCACTATGTTGCTCAACCCTCCTGCCTCAGTTTTACACGTGCCTTCTGGAACCACAGACTCACTTCACCAGACCTCAGACTGACGTTCATCATCTGAAGCAGAAGTCTAAATTAAGATGTGGGCAAGGCTACACTCCTTGGATACCCTGGGGACATCTTCCCTTCCTGCCTCAGTTGGGTGGCTACCAGACCTCTCAGCTGTGGTCACATCATCCGAGTGTCATCCCTATCTTCACATGGTAGCCCTTTGAGCCTGTGTCCCTCTTTCTAATTAGACACTTGTCTCTGGATTAGGGCCTTCCATAGTGAGCTGATTCTGAGACATCTGCAAAGACTATTGATAGTAGTCTGTCTGGACTGGGTGTTCCAGGTTCTTGGCATCATGTTCAAAGGATTGAAAAAGCACACTTTCACAGAAAGCCAGGAAGCAAGGGATTTTACTCAGAAGCAAAGTAAAAATACAGAGTAGAAAGATGCGAGGGAGCACAAGCCCTCCATCACCTCTCAGGACTTTTCTGGGGGAGGAGCTTGTTTCTAGGGGTGGAACTTGGGTGATTTTTCTGCTCTAATACATTCAGGATGGTCACACTTGTGTTATAAAAGCCTCCAGTCACTCAGCCCCCATGTCCTTTCCCATAATGCCATGAGATGCTTAATGGGGGGATCCCTAAAAGTGTACTCAGAGGACAAAGGTCATCTTATGATGCATGCATTTAAACTAGTCCAGACTGGATCAGCATGCTGAATTTAGTTCCAGGTTATATTCCAGGATAGGTTTAGCTACAGAGGAGATGTTATTAGGGGTTATTAAGGTGTTACTAGGAACCGTTGGGGCCAAGTGAACAATTGCTTTGTGTGTATAGTTTGATGTAGGTGGGGGTCCCAGGTTGATAAACTATCCCCTCAAATTGCCCTCCTCAAGTCCTCAAGTAAGGAAACATTGTGATATCTATGTGCCTTTGGGGGAACACAAAGACATGATCCAACCCCCAGTGGCCTTCTTGTGTTTTCTTGGCACAAGGAGGAGGGGACTATGCTTCTCTGATGTTTAATCAATCTCCTCCGACTCAAAGCCCAAGGTTCTCAGACCCTGTTCTCCAAGGGCTCATCTACACGCAAATAGTTTCATTATGGCTTCCCAGAGATCTGCTACCTCTCAGTTAGACTGTGATCGGAATCCTAGGTGGACTGAGGGCTAGTGCCATAGACCCTATCTCTGCTTATAAACCATGACTTATAAACCAGGTTCAGATGATGTCACTGGCCCACGTTAGCACATCTATGCATTGCCCATAGCTTCCTACTTTTCCAGTTCATGAACTTTTGCCCTAGTGCTAGAGGTTATTCTAGGTAATCAAGAAAAAGAGCCACTATCTAGGGTTCATGAGAAGCATCTGCTTACCTCTGTTGTTCCAGACCCGTAAGATGGCTCAGCGGGTAAAGGTATTTGTTGCTAAGCCTGACTACCTGAGTTCAATCCCCAAACCCAGATGTAAGCTGTCCTGTGATCTCTCCATGTATGGTATGACATGAATGTCCCCTTCCCCCACTACACACACATACACACACACACACACCACACCACACCACACACACAGACACATATACAGACACACCACAAACACACATACACACATATATGCCACATACCACACACACCACACATAATACACATACACACACAATGCCACACACACACATACACATACACCACAGACAGACACACATACACACACAACTCACACACCACACACACATACATACACACACATGCCACACACCACACACATGCCACACACCACACACATACATATACACACATGCCACATACACACACCACACACAGACACACAGATACACATACACACAAAGTCACACACCACCCCCACACATACAAACACGCCATACCAACACACACACACACACACACACACACAAATAGATGTGATCTTTCAAAGGGGAGGTATCCCCTTAGGCTAGGATCAATGTCTAGAGATGGAGAAGACACATTTTGGGGATAGAAAAATCCACTTCTGAGGGATAAACGAATCACAGCCAAGGATGCAGGAGTTATTTTGGGGTTGAGGAAGCCATATCTGGGGGATAGAGGAACCACTTGTTGGGGATGGAAGAATGCCCATCAGTTCTGAGGAAGAATACCAGAAAATTATTAACTAAAGCACAAAGCTGACAGGGCTTGCTTGTCTCACATCCACTCATTTGCCCCTCAACACTTAATGTTGTTTCAAGTGAGTCTGAGTCTTCAGGGTGTTTGATTGGTTCTCTGGCTTTCCGGAGTCTACTCCCTCCACCCCCACGCCCCCACCCCCACCCAGGGAATGACCTGGAAAGGAAGCAATGAGGTACCACATAAATGATGCCACTAAGATTCTTTGCCACATCCCCTGCCTCAGTGGACCCCAGAGCTCTGAGTATGGAAGCTAATAATATAGATAAAATCTCTATTCAGTGGCTCCTGTGGCTAAGACTCCACCCAAGCCATCCTCCAAAGGTCAGGAAGCTGTTCATGGGGTACTCCTGAGTCCCCACACTCTGTGTAGCCCCTCAGACAGGCTCTGACATAATGAGGCATTAGAAGCAAGAGAATAGATGGGTAAGACCTTCTTGGGTGTAGCAGACATCAGGTCCTACGGCAAGCAAACTCAGGGTCACTTCAGACACTTCTACCTTTAGGTAAGACAGCATCACAGAGTGAGACACTATGAGACCATGTCTCCTTCCTGAAGAAATATACCTTATTCCTTAGGTGCCTTCATGTTCAGAACAACTTTGTGGGGATTTTGAGCCATGAACGGCTTCAGAGCATCTCACTCCAAGAAAGCAGACCCCCTGCCTGGCAAGGGTTCAGAACACTCTCGGAGAAGTGGTCAGAAATACAGGGGAGGAGTTTTCTTCTTCTTCGGATGGCACAGGATCCTCTGTGAGGGCCTAAGGGACAGAGGTGCTGGGTGTATCCATTTGAAAGGTTCTAGAGCACGATGAGCCAGCACTGATAAGTGTAGATAGGACCAGGGATTCTGAGGGGATAATATATATGGCACATGGGTGGCAAGGGAGCTAGACCTTAAGTAACCACGGTGTGAAGGGTAGAGGTATAATATATCCCAAATCCCAAGGGACTGACATATGTGGAAGATGGGGGTCATCCAGAGTGTCCAGCCAAGAGCAGTTGACGAGAAACTGAGTGCCATGTGCCATACTCCAGATTTTCTGTTACTCTGTAGCATAACACATGCTAAAGAACGCTTGATATTATTGGTCCTTGAAGGTCCCCTCCAGTGGACAAAATGAAGAAAACTTTCATTTCTGATATTTACAAAACACTATATGCTAGGAAGAGGGTCCTCTGAGAAACTTGGAACAGTATGACATACTGGATTTGGGACATCGGATGCTAGGTCCCTCTACAGCGGGTCTGTAGTGTGGCTTTCACTTCCTCATTTGTTCCAAGGGCTACGTATGCTAGTGGTGATGGGCTCTCTCCCTTGTGGATAGATGACTTGAAGCTTTTACCACTGATGCAGGAAGAAGGTCCAGGTCTCCCAGCACCCTTCAGCAAAGCTGTGTCCTTTCCAGTAGGTGGCTGGCCTCATATTTGGCTTCCACTGCAAAGCCAGAGTTTGCCCCATGGAACCTGACCACAGGAGTCATATGAATGAGGCTCCATTGGTCACTGTTTCTCTTTCCAATCATGCCAGAAGCCTCTGGCCTCCCGTGGATCCTGTTCCCTCCAAATTGTCACCTCCACCCTTTCTGTGTAATACAACCTCCCGATACCATGATCCCCGCTGCCTGCATTTGATGTGGTCGCAGGGTACCTGACAAACCACCCAGTTCAGCCTCTCCAGCAAGCCCAACCCCCAAGTTCCCAAAAACCCAAAGCATAAGGCCCAGAACACAGTAAACCTGTCTCCAGTTCTATGAAGTCAATGTTTATTGAGTTTGTTTGGAGCCAAGCTGGTCTCCTGCCACTGAGCCCCCGCTGCATATAGGCAGCAGCTAAGCCACTCAGACAGCCTTCCAAAGAGGTGCGAGAGGAAAGCAGGCGGGGGCCCCACGACTGGGCTCCAGGACTAGGCAAGTGCAGCCAGGGTTTTATTTGCTGAGCAAACCTGCGCAGGCGCCCCTGGCCTCTTCTCCAGGGTGAGGCTCAGCCTGGACTGAGCATCACCGGGCTTTTGTTTTGTTTTCGCCAGAGCGGGTCTCCAGCCTTCCTCTCCTCGTTTTATGTAAACTCTGGGGCCCTGCTGGCTGAGAATGAGTTCTGTTTTTTCGGCAGCCCTGTGGCTTTTGGACTCAACAGACTTGAAATTAGTTCATAGCGACCCAGACACACATCACAGCTCAGAAACCACACGGGAGCTGTGCTGCCGAGGCCGCCGCGCCTCGAAGCAGCCAGAATGAAATTTATAACAGTGACCTGGGCCTCATCAGCCTCATGACAGCGTGTAAAGTGAGTCGCTGCTTACTCACCAATTTGCTGGCGAGGTTGGTGGATTAGGAAATACATCAAAGGTCAGACAGTGGGAGTGAGTCTAGACGGGCTATTTCAGATTCGACACTCCTTGTGTTTCTTTAGCAACCTTTGCAAACACTGATTTTTTAGCAGTGTCATAAAGAGCTTTGTTCACTTCTACAGTCAGAGAGACCACTCCAAATGACAAGCACCACTTCCAGTTTACGTGTTTCTACCGTGTCCCCAAGTTCCTCTATTTAGAGACAGCAGGGACCCAAAGGTTAGTCCTGCTGGGCCCTGCCAGGGTCATGCTCCTGGAGAGGCAAGGGCTTTTCAGGGTAAGCCAGGCACGCAGGAAGCTCTGGGTCTGTGGCCAGCATGCCAAAAAGTAGAAGTGACTGTGTTCCCTCGGGACCTGAGGGTAAGCCTGGTTTGTCACAGTCCTTGTCATCCCTCACGAGTTCCACAGATGGTTCTCTGAGAACGACCCATGTGACTTTGAAGTGTAAGTCCCTCCTACACTGAATGGCCCCGGGAGGGTGGAGAGATGAAGGAGGATGGGAGAGTGGCCTCCTGCTTGAGAGCATGGGGTTTCGCAGGACTTATCACCAGGGTTCTGGGTCTGGGGGTCATGCGGCCATGTGGAGGACATAGGTGGTTGTCATGGCTGGTACTGTGTGTGGAATGCAAGAAGCTGCTCCTTATCCCACAGTACCTCAGTTGGCCCCACAGAGAGTTTTTTGATAGTGGGCATGCTGAGGGTGAGGAGGCAACCAAGTAAAAAAAAAAGGGGGAGGTGTGGGGGGACTTGGCCAGCAAAAATCCTGAAACATGGTTTTACTTCTGTGGTAGCTCCTGTTCTTTTCTGTCCACCACCTACTCAGGTGGAGTCCATGCCCTGTCAGCTCTGGACCACCCACAAGGGAGTTGTTATAGTCCAAGCTCCAGTGAGCCACCTACTCCTGCCAACCCCAAAGCAGGCAGCCCTGCACTACGACACAGGTCTGTAATGGGCAGAAGTAGCCAGAAAGGTTAACGGAAATGACACATACAAATAGCAGAACCTGGAAGAAACACAGCAAAATAGAGGTTCCATTCAAGAAGGTGCCTGGGTGCTAGAGAGATGTTCAGCAGTTAAGAGAACTGGCTGCTCTTCCAGAGGACCAGGGTTTGGTTCTCAGTACCTGCATGGCAGCTTACAACTGTCTTTAACTCCAGTTACAGATCCATGGGATCTGATGCCCTCGTCTGACCTCCAGAGTACCCAGAGCTAGGCACACAGGTGGTACACAGATGTACATACAGGCAAAACATTCACATGTTTTGAAAGCAATCTTTAAAAAGAGGAGGAGGGGAGGAGGAGAAAGAGATGGAAATGAGAATGGGAATGCAGTAGACAACAAAGGTACTAGCTGCATGCAGCGCCCCATACTTGGTACCCAGTGCTGAACAGGCAGCAAGATCACTGCAAGTTTCAGACCATTCAGGAATACACAACAAAGCCTTGCCTTAAATGAGAGGGGAGGCATGGGGCCTGGGGAGGACCTGCATAACAGAAGAGAATGCTGTGACAATTATGTGAACCTGTGTACTGTCCAGAGAAACAAACAAACAATGAATAACTGAAAGAAACAAAGAAACAAAGAAACAAAGAAAGCCAGTTCAGAATGTTCTGCATATGTGCACATATGTGTGTGCATGTGTGTGTGTCCACATGTATGGGTGCATGTCCACAAAGCCATGGCGTTCTGTTGTTCCCCTCCAGGGTTAAAGCTAATTTATGGCTGGGTAGTAGCATGCCTAAGGCCACAACCTCAAGCCTGAGTGTCTTTGACTAGTACTGCTAACACTGAACCAGGAAGCTGGCATAGTCACCTGCTGAGGTATCACCCGGGTGTCCTGTGCCCACTCAGACTGATTCTATAGAACCACTAAGAATATCTGTAGGAAAAACCCTATCACTCTCTCAGCATCCTGACCTTCACTTATGAGACAAAGCAACCTCTTGCCCGTGGTGATCATTAATATAGGACATTTCAGATGTCTCCAAAGAACCTGAACTCATCATAGGCCCAAAACACACAGCATAAAAGAACCAACAGTCACCAGCAACTACAGACTAACTCCCAGTCAGCAAACTTGGCAGCTAACCTGTCTAAACTGTGCTCTCCTGATAAACCATTCTCCTCTAAGTGCATCTGAAACAGCATGTTCAGCTATGCCTTCTGAAGTGTCCTTTCTTCTGTCCATGGGGATTGCCTGATTTCACCATCTAAGCTCCCGTTCAGTGTAGCACAGGACATCAGGGACTGAACCCCAGCAAAACATAAATGTAGACCTTTGGGCTGAGAGTGGGATTGTTTATAGCCAAATCTAGATGACATCTATCTAGTTGAAGAGGTAAGCCAAGTGGACTACCTCCCCTAAACCTATTAGACCTACTGTACCAGGAAATTCAAGACAAATCAAGGCTGGTCCAGCACCTATCCCCACCTACCCTGGCCATCACCTGGGTTTATGTCCAGGCCAAGGTTCTAAGCCTCCCTCTGCAGACCTCTCAAAGGAGGACAAGCCTTCACTCTGGACACCAAAAGATGTATAAGGAAAAGTCTTGGACAAGCAAATAAGCCTGTGAATGAACCTGTAACAGTCAAGGAGCCAGAGACAATGCATGAGGGGCAGGCCAGACCCTGCTCACCACAGCTCACCATATGCTCCCCCCCACACACACCCAAAGACAGAGTTTCTCTGTGTAGCCCTGGGTGTCCTGAAACTCACCCTGTAGACCAGCCTGGCCTCGAACTCACAGAGATCAGCCTGCCTCTGCCCTCTCAGGTGCTGGGATTAAAGGTGTGTGCCACCCCTGCCAGGCTACCTAAGACACTCTTGCTCTTAAGGCCCAGAGGTGTGGATAGGGTAAAGCCTGGCACAGAGGAGATAGGAAGAAGCTGTTATCTGGCCTCTGCAAAGACGCAGGCAGAAGAACACAGTGCAAGTGAGGTATAGGGGGAAATCCACCTGCCGTAGTGCACATAGTCAGCTGGTCACAGGCCTGGAGCAGAAGAGGAGAGAAAGCATCTGTGGATGGAAAACTGGGGACAGGATTCTGGAAATAGGGCCTGGGAACATGGTTTAGAAACAAGAAGTTGGAAACAGGAGCTAAGGGCAGGGGGCTTGGCATTGTGTTGATGGAGAAGACTAATGGGGCTGAGAGGGAGGGAGAGGCAGATGGTGTGAGCTTTTCCAAATGTTCCCCCAGAACAGTGGGAATTTGCTGTTTCTGAGACCATTCCATGTCTTTTCTCTTGAATGTAGGAGGCGACCCAGTAGAAGATGCATCTGAGATGATCTCCAGGCTTTCCTGGAAGACTGAAGGGCCTGTCTGAAGCTGCAATGTCAGTCTCAGTTCAGAGCTGTTGAATGTGTAAAAGGGCAAAGGACCTTTAGGTTTTGGAGGTGTTTTTGGAAGAATACTTATGCCAGCTCAGGCCCTGGAGCTAAGCAGCATGTGGGTTCTGTCTGGAAGGGCAATTTTGGCCCAGGAGTTCCTGGCATTCTGGGGGAGGGGGGGGTCTGTTAGTGTCCCTTGGGCATGTGTGGATCAGTTCTTCTGTGTGACTCATACCTGGCCAGCAATTGCAGGACACACCCTGCTCGGTGGATGGAAGGAAACATCTGTTAGTTAAAGCCATCCTTGTGCCCCTAGGTGGGATAAGATGGAGCCCGGTGCAATATTGCCCTGGAGGATCCACTGTTCAGCCTCCCCAAGATGTGGGTACTTCTCATATCAACTGCTGATGTTTGCTGACACAGAGCATCAAAGCAGACTGTAACACAGTGGCCACAGGGTAGGCTCTGGCCTGAGGTGCTGAGTCTGTTCTGAGTTCTGAGACCCTCCTGCTGGGGTACAACCTCAGTACAGCTTTTCCATCACCCTGGGTGTGCCCTCTTGGCCATTCTGAGCTGGTAGACCCAAGTTCTTCAGGCAATCCCCAGTTTCTCCTTCTCTCGTCATTCCAGGGGCTAGACACCAGTTTGGGTAAGCATCCATTTACATTTGTCATAGACTATCCTGAGAACCTGTCAGGGAAGCCCCAAGTCCCAGGAAAACAAGGACATCTGGTTGACATTCTTATTTCCCATTGCTGCCTGATCCTAATGAGTCTTGTGTCCCTCTAGCTCCTGCCTCCTTTCTCTTACCACACAGCAGGAGCCATCGTTGTGACACAGTGACTGGCAAGCAGGTAGGTAGTCATTGTATGCTGATGTGCCCTGAATTCCTGCCAAGCTCAGTTGGCACTGTTTTGGCCTCTTGAATGACTCACCCTCAGAGCCCTGCCTTACTCCTTCCTGTAAGCACATCCCTAAGCCAATTGGCCTTTTTCTGCCACATGCCAGTTGACATCCTTTCTTCCCTAGGAGCTCTAGTCTGACCTGCTGTCCAGACAAGTAACCAAATCTGTGATCTCAAGGCCTTGGGCTTTCATAGTCTCCGGAACCACAGAAACTAGGATACGATGCCTGTGGATCTTTCTGCTCCGGGTCTGTTCAGTGGCTACAGACCTGAGCATGAGCACACATCTCTGCCTGTATCGCATGGTCAGCCAACACACAGCGTGCCGGAAGGAACTGCTTCCTCTCAGCTCTCACCACGGGGACCTGTTCCAGAGCCCTCAAGGAGGGCATTTCTACCTGACTGAAGTCTAGGGAGGTGATGCTCAATCTAACGCTGGCTTGTTTTACTTGACAGATGTTGTGTGATTATTTTTCCCTTTATGTTTCACTTGCTTCTAGAATGCACGGCAACCTGCTGGTTGGTGAATCAAGTTAAGTTGTTGCTTCTAAAACACTTATCTGCCACAAGGAATGGCCCATACCTATAATCCCAGCAGGTGTGAAGCAGGAGGATCTCCAAGAATTCTAGGTTACCCCGGAATATACCGTGGATGTGCTGTCTCTAAAACCAACAAAAAGCAGGAAGGAGGGCACTGGAACTGTATTTCAGTCCTGTTTGGAGAAAGTAGAATAAATACACCCAGGCTAAGATCCGGTAAACATGGGAGGGAGTTCCAGGCCCAGGACTCCAGCAGGCCCTGTAGTCCACCTGTTTTTGAACAGAGCAGGTAACTGGGGTCTGAATGAGTCCTTCAGGACAGGATGCAGTGTCTCCACAGTCCCCATGCTTCCTCTCTGTGGGATTTGGCAAGGACTTGTGCCCAACCTTGTCTATCTCACAGATGTTTCCCTAATAAATCTGCATATTTAATCCTCCTCTGGAAAGGATCAGCCAGACAGGGAAAATTACATTTGCTGACAAGTGGACAAAGAGAAAGGGGTCTGTTTGTCTACTGTGCTCCCCTTATGGTCCTAGGCAACACCAGCACGACTGCCAGCTTAATCAATAATAGTGAATCCATGCAAATACATGGGACTGGAGGTGTGGAGTGGGACACAGTCACTGCCTGGGAAGCAGATAAGCTCCTGGTTTGGGTTTTGGTCAACTGGAGGACCAGTGGCTTGCCAGCATTCCTTCTACGTAGATGTCGCCTCTGTTCTCAGCACCTGGTCCCCACACACCCTCACCATTTACTTGATCATGAGGAATCTAGGGAATCCAGAGTGTTTGCTTCAAGTGCCTTGAAGGCTATGGCTAGCTAAGCAGGAGGGCAATAAAGGCTCACATTTCACAGCATGGCGTGAAGGAATGGGGAAGGTGCTTCAGGCACAAGGACCTGTGTGAGGAGGCACACTCGGGCTCACCACGAGCTGGGCTCCTCTCTTCCTCTCAACAGCCACAGGCCCTTCTTTCATCTCGTGCCTCCCAGAACCTGGTGGTTTGGGTTTCCCATGTCTTGGCAAGCTGCCAGAGGCCTCCATCTACAGGCCCAGAGCTGGCTCAGGGCACAAAGGAGCTCTGTTGGTGGAGCCGAGGGCGGAGGCCCCAGCTGGCTCCAGAGGGGTCTGGCCCAGACCAGCATTGGCAGGAAATCACTGGCAGCCTCAGGTACCAAAGGGATCACTGAGGGCGCAAGCAGCCTCAGTCAGGAACTGAGATTCTCTGAAAACCCCGTGGCCTAGCAGCCAAGGAGGGAGTGCCCATGATTTGCTGAAAGACCTGAAATACACACACCACCACCACTACCACCAGCAGCAGCCTCAGCAGCAACAGCAGCAGTGGTTCAGAAGTCCAGGGGGGCGGAGCTGGGCCCCTATAAAATAAGTAAGCACAAGCGCTCACAGGAACCTGAGCCTTTCTGGGGAGGGAGACGCTGGTGGGTGAGATTGTAAACATCTGAGAGATATTTGATCTGCTCCAGCAGCAGGCACAGGCCCTTGGCATGTACATCCCAATTACGGCCACGGTTCTGTGCTCGCTTCTCTTGCTGTGTGGGCGCAGTGTCGTAATGGAACTTGCCCCATGTCTCTGCCACTAATTAGCAGGTGACCTTAGGCAACTCCCCTGAACCTTGCTTCCCTTGTCCGTAGAGAGAGGGAATGATTAATAGAGACGCCAAGGAGATGGGTGGGGGATCTGACTTATCAAATGACCGAAGAACAAAGCGAAGAGGAGGTGGGGTGTTCACAGGGCTGCACATTGCAAAAGTAGCCCCCACCTGGTACTGTTGGGGAACACAGGCTCTTTTGATACAGGTTAGTGGGATCAAGGTGGTCTAAGAGACCTCACGCCCCACATTAGCTACCATCTTGAGTTGCTGGCTGCATCCAGAACAGAGTCAGTTCCTCCAAGGGCTAGGAGAGGGCGGAATGCAAACCCTACAGGGAGGTGAGAGGTGGAGGGTGCTAGTCCTCAGCCACCATCTGCCAGACCCAGAGCTCTCAGTACCCATGTGGTCACTGAAATCCACCTTTTGTTCATAACCATAACAAAGCCATAGATGTGGTGTGTGACAAGGAAATGTCCTTAAAAGCTCAGGGCTTACCTTCAGTGACCACCCCTGATCACAGCTGAGCCCTGCATACCTAGTCCTGTGTCCTATACACTCACTTTTCCTAACCCCCATGGATAGCATCTTTGTGCCATCAGAAGAAGCACCCTGGTGATGTGATGTCCTTAGCACAATGCCCTCTCTGTGGAATCCCAGTAAGCTGACTCCCAGACACACTGGCTCTCCAAGAGGGTGGAAGGGTGTCACTTTCTGTTTTCATGGAGGAACTAATGAAAAGCTAATAAGCATCTCCCTATTCCAGAGCCATTCATGGATTATGTTCTATTCTCAGAAGCTTGTCTGAGGATTCAGGGTCATCCTCCCCATTTCTCCAGCCTTTATCCTCTGCCTCTCAGGTCAGCACTGTGGACTCAGTGAGAAAGAAATTAGAAATTCTTGTTCGCTAAAGTGGAAAAAGTCCTGCAAGCCACCACATGCACGTCCATTTAAGAACAGTATTTGGATGCTATGAACTCACTGTCCTTTTCACACAGAATCAGATAAGTGCATAAGACAAATGCTATAGATTACCCTGTTCAACCCTATTGCTTTCCTGGAAAGGTAACTGCTTTAGGACCTGACCCCAGACACCACCACTGACTCAGGTCAGAACAAAGGCTCAGACACATCCCCACTTGTATTATTTTCTCCACACCAACACGTGCCTCCTCCCTGTGAGCTTGCAAGACCTGTGAAACATGAAGGAATCACAGAGATGAGCAAATTCAGGCCCAGTGAGAACAGGACCTGTTCACAGGTATCTGTATACCAGCTATCAGTAGCAACTACCAAGACCTTGGTCTGTTCTCTTTCTGCCCGGGAAGCCATGGTGTGGATCACTGAGCAGCTGGGGCCAGTGCCAGATTCACGATCCTCAGCAAAGATCCAGTCATATGCATCTACTCAAGTCAACCCTGGGAAGAGGTGTGTGAGCTGACACCACCACACATGGGTAGCTAGGCAGACGCCATGTTCCTGCCTGGTGAATCCCATTCATTCCTGGTGCAGTGGGTCTTGTTTTGTTTTGTTTCCATCTCAGTAGAAGGCTTTGTTCACACTATGCAAATGGTCCACCTGTGGGTCCTTTTCTACTGAATTCTATTTCCTGAAAACTAAAGGTGGGTGGGCTGAGGGGAGAGTTCCATAAGCAGTCCCTGGACAGATAATTGAGAGGTGAATGCACGAGGAATCACGATAGAGGGAGCAGTCTTCATGAGGAGTACCCCAGAAATGGAGCTCTGGGGAGAAGCAAGTCCTCCTCCCCCAGCCACGGACAGCCTGGCCCTACAGACAGCCTGTCGACTCAGGATGGAATTTTCAGCTCCTGAGTGGGTACAGGTGCTTCTGACACCACAGCATTTCATGTTGCCTTTAGGTTAAAAGGTAAACATGTTAGTCACAGCACTCCTGTGATCAAAATGCCCAACAGGAACAACCGAAGTGAGGAAAGATTGACTTCATGTATTTAGAGGCCTCAGTTCATTGTGTCGGGAAAGGCTTGGTGGCATGAAGCTGTGACAGATCGCTCACATCACAGTGGACCAGAAGGCAGAGAGTGTACCTGTGGTGGTTTGAATGAAAAATGTCCCCCATAGGCTCACATATTTGAACACTTGGTCACTAGTTGCTGACACTGGTGAGGAAGTTACGAAACATAGGAACTGTTCTTAAGAAAGGAAGTATGTCACTGGAGGTGGGCTTTGAGGGCTTATAGCTGCATCTCACTTCCTGCTTCCTCTCTCTCGTTCCTGCTTCTGCCTCTTGCCACTAAGCCATGCCTTCTCTGTCAACATGAACTCTCCCTCCCAACTGTAAGTTAAAACAAACCCTTTCCTGGGTGAGTTGCTTTTGGCCAGGGTATTTTATCATCAACAACAGAAAGCAACAAATATAGTATCAGAACCAAGAGTCAAGCTTCAGTCTTCAAAGGTCAGTTCTAGTGACCCACTTCCACTGGATGGGTCCCCCCTTCTAAAGACGCCATGGCTTCCTGCTCCTCAGCCAGTGGCTCATTTAATGGGCATCTAGTCAACTCAACTGTGGGAGCTGACACACCACACATGGGTAGGTAGGCAGGCCAATGGATCCAGATACCCATACTAGAGGGGTCATTTCATATTACATTGATTCCAGTCTTGTGGTCACATGATAATGCTAAAGTCAAGGGGACCCATGGTCTTGGCTGGGCCTCTAGCACATTCATGACTGCAGCCATAGAGAATGTCCACAAGGAGATGAAGCCCATCATCCTGGAACACTATTCAAAGGTGCACTAGAAACCACATTATCCAGTTTAATCCAGGCACAAGTAATACAGCACTTGCCTCCCTCTGACAAGCACCATAATTGGCTGCTATCAGAAGCATGATGGTATTATAAGAATGAGGATCTGCCCTTTAAATACATGAGAACCTTCGCCGTGCATGGGTATGTGTCTTCCTCATGACCACTGGAGAACTACCATACCAATCCTTCACATGGAACAACTTTCTCAAGCACATTGGCATCTACCTGGAAAATACTCACATTCTGGATGGAGATACAGTTGATGTGCTGGCCTAATGTGACATCTTTGAAGAGAAGACCCAGGCTGCTAGTGAAGGACTGAGCTATTTGCTGGAAGCAGTGACTCTGATATTCTCATTGCCAGCAATATAGGCCAGGCTCTGTCTGTGATCTGGGACCTGTGTGAAGGCTCTAGCTGTGGACATCATCTTGGCTAATGCTATGTTTTATGATGTCAGCCTCACTAAAGTGCCCACCTGAATGCTGATGGTGGGCGCGGGCACTGTCATGGATGCCAGAGATGTAAGGATCCTCATCACAGGTTCTCATAGGCCTCGGTTCTGTACAAGACCACTGAGGAGAGGATAAACTGTATGTGGACCACACCTACTTTCCAGCTTCCATGAGAGCATGTGATAAGGATGCTAGTTCAGCACTGACAGTGAAGACCCTCTGGCATTTCAATGTTTGATGCTTGTCCATAACAAGTACCATGTCAGGGAGAAGAAACACCAGTCCTCTGGGGAGCCGTACAGTAAGTAGCCAGGGGTGGGATCTGGATCCAGTACTTCAGAAGGACAGGCAGGTCTTGTTACAAGTTCAATTTAGGAGAGCAGAGTTATATTTCTTTAATATACTGCGGATACTGCAAGTGCATTGAACTGAACTGGTGTGGGCTATGAGACTAGGCACCTACTAGCCATGAAGTTTAGCTGTAGGGAAAATAGCTTCTTTATAATTTTCTCCTTCTTTTTCAGTATGAAGGATTGAACCCAGGGCCTTGCACATACCAGGCAAGTGTTCTACCAGTGAACTATATCACCAAACTTCCACTCATCTTTGTAGCTTAATCAGAAAAAAGGCTCTCTGAAAAATATACTGCAGCCTTTTCTCTGATATACCTAAGCTTTCCCTCAGCCTCTACCTCAGTCCGCATGTACCACATACTCCCATGGAGAACTGTTTTCTACTGTGCATGTGGGTGAGAATTAGACCTTAGACGTTTCCAGCCCTGCCAGTCCTCTGAGTGAACCTGCCCACTGAGAGTCACTATTGCAGATGAAACAAGCCTTCTGAACCTAAATTATCCACACAAGGAAACTAGTCCTCTGTCAAACCACACACCCTGGGAGGAAACAGATCTCCCTTTCTCCCAGTGTGTTTGTCTCCCTGTCTTCCCATGAACTTGGAAGCCTCCATGGGTAGGGCTGGGTATAGGGCTAAAATGATGGCTTCAGTAGATAAACCCAAAGCCTCCAAGGGCCTAACCATTTCATCATAGTCTTCTCTTTCAGGAATCCAAGGAGAGAAAGAAAAAAAAAAAACTTTTCCCACCAGACTGTTGTGTTTTGTCAAGGGCTCTTGCATACTCTTCAGAAAAGAGAAGATCTATGCCGTGATAGAAACCACCATGATTTCCATGTTGCTTACTCAAGGAAAGGGGTGTCTACACACACAGGGCATGCTCTCTCTCCTGCCTCCCTACACAGCACATGCTTCTAGACTGTCTCCCCACTTAAAACACCCTGATATCCCCACCCCTCAGGTTGTCAGGTATTCTCCAATGCTCTCAGAAATACAATCTTTCCCATTTGTCTTTTAGGCCTCCTTCCTGCTAGGCTACTAGCCTTGGCCTGCCTTTCCACTCTCCAGCCTTCATGGAGTGGTCATCTTTCCCTCTGCTTCTGTGCCAGTTTGAAGCTACTTCTGCCTCCTCTGGGCAATGGTGTTTCAGACCTTGGCTCTGGCCTCTTTGTAAGTACTATGCTAGTTCTTTGCACCTAGCTTTTAAACATGACTGTGCTACCATTCTGTAGCAAGCTAATAGATCAATATCCTTGTTTACGTGTGATATTTTTCTATTAAATCCAATATTTAGAAACCATTTTTAAGGAGTCCCTGTGGCCTTAATTGATCTCTATACTGTTAGGAATTCCAAAGTTTCTTGAGATGTGGGTCAGAATCTTATCTGTGAGCTCCCACAAAGTCAGATGTAATGACACATCCCACTGTGAATAGAAGGAAGGGGAGTTTGAAGAGGAAAGACAGAACAGAGCAGCACTCAAATCCACATCTCCAAATTCCTCTACATGCTCCTGCAAACCAGTTCAAAAGGCCTAAGGACCACGTGGGGTCAGCTTTAGTCAGAGCTACAACCCCACCTTTCTGGGACCAATTTTTTTATATTAGTTATTTTTCCAAAACTCCTGACAGAAACAGCCTGGGGCGGGGGGAAGATTTATTTTGGCTCATGGTTTCCAATACTTTAGGTCTGTCGGGGTGAGTAAAGAGCCAATGGCTCATGGTAGCCACTACGCTGAGGACACCACAGACCACAGATGACCTGGGAGAAGAGGGGAGACTAGAGGCAGGAGCAAGGCTGTAACTTTCAAATGCCTGCCACTCGTGACCTAACTTCTTCTAAGTAGGTTTTACCTTCAAAAGGTCACAGACCACACCCCCACCAATAGTATCACTGGCTGGGAGCAAATGCTCAAAATATAATGCAAGAAATGGGGCATACCGAGTTTGAACTATAATAGTAAATACAAATGAAAAAAAAAAAATGGTGTGGGCCTTCTGGCATCATGCTCCGTGTGCCAGCCATTTGGAAGTCGCCACTCTTCAGTCCAACACAAAGAAAGAAGTTGAACAAACTAAAGAGTCAACAGCTCTTCTTAGAACCGAGAAATAGATGATGTCACAGAGAAACGGCTGTCCTGGTAATGAAGAGACAAGCAGGAAGTCACAGCTCCCCCAAGTTGAACTCTGCAGCAAGCCAGAGCTAAGTTAGGAGCCTGGACTGTGACTGGCACCTTGATGGAAACGCAGCCTTAGAGAGAAAACTGTAGAGCTTCCAGTGCTAGGGATACACTTGTGAATTCCCTCTCAGGACTCCAAGTCCTGTGGGGAGCATCAGTGGAAAATCCCCTAATGTTCTGGCAAGGGGTGGGGAAAAGCCACGCTGGAGTACACCAGCTCTCCGCTCTAACAAGACAATCTTCAGAGGAAACTGACCAGAGCTCAGGCTGCTGGGGTTCTATGAGAGCCAACCCACCGGAAAAGGAAGTGCACGGCTAGAGTTCCCTTTAGCCATTCTTTCCCACCACACATTTGTGAGGTGCACTGGCCCCATCACAGGATCAGCAGGATTAGAACTGCTAAGGGTCTCTTTGTGGCAGCTCCTTTCTCCTGTGTATAATGTCCTTCCTATGTATGTATTAGTATGTATGTATGTATGTATGTATGTATGTATGATGTTAGTGTGTGTGTGTATGTGTATATATACACACAAAGTGAGGCTGAGAGTATAGTTAAGTTGGTAGAGCACTTGCCTAGCATGAACAGAGCTCTGAGTTCAATCCCCAGCACTGCAGAGACTGAGTGTGTGGTGCATGCCTATAATCCCAGCACTCAGATGAAAGAGTTGGGTGGATCAGGACTCCAAGACCATCTTGACCTTGAACTAAAGGCCTACATAGACTACATCAGACTCTATCTCAAAAGAGATGTGGAGAGCCATAAAGCACCCTAAAAGGAAGGAGCATAGTTTGCCGAGGCTGAGCAAGTCTGAGCTACCAAGGGAGTATTGGAGAAGCCAGACAGAGAGTGTAAACAACAATGTCTAAAAAGCTAAAGGCACTGACTGATAAGATGGACGGCGTGTACAAAGGGATGAGCAAGGTAAGCAATGAGGTAGAAATTCTAGGAAGAACCAAAAATAAGTGTTAGACGTACAAACACTGTAACAGAAATGAGGAATGCCTCTAATGGGCTCCCCAGAGGCCTAGGCAGGAAAGCGCTGAGCTTGAGTACAGAATAGAAGAAACCTTCCAACCAAGAAGCAGAAAGAATAAATTGAAGGCTCAGAGAGGAAGATCCAAGAGTTGTGAAAGGATATGTATGAAGGGAATCCCAGAAGGAGAAGAAAAGACAGAATATACAAAATGTTGAAAACAAAAATGACTGAGAAATCCCTCAAATCAGATGTCAGGCACAGAGAGCCCCACACAAGATAAATACAAACAAAAACTACATCAAAAACCTACATTAAAGTATCATTGCCAAACTGCAAAAGGTCAAAGGGAAAGAAAATATTGGACCAGAGGGCTTGCTCAGTAGTGAAGAGAGTATACTGCTCTTGCTGAGGACCTGAGTTCAGAAACTAGCTTCCACGTCAGATGGTCTATAACTGCCTTAAGTCCAGCTCCAGGGGGTCAGACGCCCTCTTCTGGCCTCACAGGCACCTGCACTCATGAATACATATCCGTACACAGATGACATTTATACAAGTAAGTTAAAAAAAAAATACAGGTACTGTGAAAGGTGAACTGAGGAGGAACATTAACCGAGAAGGGTATTACGGGAGAGAGAGAGAGAGAATAAAAAATATTGAGGATGTTTGGGAAAGTACATTATTTTATAAACACACACTATACACATACATAATACATATTTAATGAGTTACACCATAGTGGTAATTGACCCCTTGATAGCCATAAACTATCTAACAAAAACCAACTGCCAACATGGAAAACTCTCCATTCCAAGTCTTGGTTGGGAGGGTCCAAGAGACTCCCAAAACAATACAGCCATTGCCACTGCCCTTGGTGGCTCCAGAACCAAGGTTGTGCAACCAAGAAACAGATCCACTCACAGGTCTGCTCCTGAGGACCACACCTTTGGACACAGGACTTGGAAAGGGGAGAGGGGACTGATCTGGAAACCTGTCTCACATGAGGACTAACTCTCACAGTATTAGGAAGTCTACAAGCTGCCAAGAGAGTGAGGCAACAACAGTCCTACCCAGCTGTGACGCTTACCAACCACAATGACCTTCCCCTGCAAGGTATCCCTAGTGGTATAATAGTGGAGCTTTTATCTTGTGGACAATCAGCAGCTATCTAATTGGACTTAAGGTCCCTCAGTAGGAGGGAACTCATACCTGGAACTGTAAGTCTAGCCAATTCTCTGTAGCTAGCAAGGTCGTAAACCTTAATGGAGAACTGACTACAGCCATTGTCCTGAAATAATTTACTTTCTAATTGTGCTCTCAATACTTACCCTCATCCCCACAGATAAGCTGTGGCTCTCGCTCCTCATCAAACAAGCCTCTTTTTACATCAGATGGAGACAATTGTAGAGATCCACATTAGTCAAAATGCAGAGAATGACTGACTACAAGATTCCCATCCCCAATTGATACCTCTGAATGCAGAATTTCCCTGAGGGGTGGGAAGACTGTAAGAGCTAGAAGACTAGGAAGCCTGCCTCAGATTGTGTCTTCTAGGCATGACAGGGAAGCTGCACCCATGAACTCTCAACAGCACAGCTATCTGAACAGGACTGACATAATGACAATACCTCTTGACATTCCAACATGGATGGGGGAAATTTTAGAAGGCCCCACTCCTGGATGAAGAGCTGCAGGCAACCAGTGGCTACTGAGAGAGAGAGAACCAGCTTTTTTCTAGAGACTAATTCTCCTATAGGCTATTCAGTTCAAGTGTCAAGCAGTAAGCTCATGTACTTACAAGGTCACCAAATAGACTTGGGGTGGTTTTGTTGTGGTGGTGGTGGTAGCAGTGGTAGGTGTGTGAGTGTGTGTGTGTGTGTGTGTGTTGTGTGTGTTGTGTCTATGTTGTGTGTGTGTGTGTAAAACAATAGAAATTAAAGATGAAGCAATCACACATTTGAGAGGGCTCAGGAATAGTTTATATAAATTCAGCACTCATGTATAAATTAAAAAAAAAAAACTTTGAAAAAGTCTATTCAATAAAATAAACCTTTTAAAAGAATCATCCATATGTAAGTAAAATGAATTTCACCAGTGACACGGGATAGAAGAGAGGAAGTGTGGCTGTTTTGTTTGCAGCAGCTCTATTCACAACTGCCCAAACCTGGAAGCCAACAGATTGTCATGTGGTACATCTACATGGTGGAATACTGGTCAGCCTTAGGAACACATGGGCAACCAAGCCATGGACAACTTGGAGGAAATGCCCATTATCGAGTGTGAACAGCCAATCTAAAATGACGGGATGTTCTGTGAGTCAGAGTCTGTCAGGGGCACTGAAGAGAGCTAAGTGTCTTGTCCAAGATGACCCAGAATTCAAGTGTCCAACCAGGATTTAAATACAGACATGTATCTGGTCCAAGAGTTAAGTTGATGGGACAGTCACCTTGCAGCACATCTACCCTGGCTGCGTCCTGGAGTGCAGGAGGAAGGTCAAGTAGAGAAAAGAGCAGATGGACGTCTGTCTGTCCACAGTATCCAGCATGACCAAACAAAAGCCACTTTGATCTACCTGGTCTGGTATGAGAGATAGACTGCTTGAGCCACACTCAGAGCCGAGGAGCCAAGGCCTGCTTTCAGTCACAGTCCTTCCACTGTGTCTTGTCCAAGCCGGAACCAACAGGTACAGACTCACTCTTTCCCAGGGAACATGAACATGGCAGCACTGGCCTCATACGCTCTGCAGCTAGCTGAGCATCCCTGTAAGAAGTGGGTGACAGGAGTTGTAGGAAGCCTGGGGATAGGATTCGTGTTATCGAGCTGCTTGTTTCTACATGACCTGCATAGGAGTTTATATAAATCCAGCATTCGTGTATAATGACCTTGCACAAATTTCAGACTGTTGTATAAGATGCTTAAAGAGACTAAGAGTATAGGCAGTTGTGGTGATGGGACCCTGTCCTCTTCATGGTAGAGACCGCAGAGTTCCATTGGGGTAATCCTGTAAAATGTGAACTCACTGCCTCTGGCTGTAGCTCTCTGAGATTCTACACGTGCTGGACATTTTTTTAATCCCCAAATCTGTGATATTATAAATGCCATTGGTAACTGTTCAGTGATGATAACAGCAGCTGCCATTTTTCCTTCTGAGAATCGTGTCGGCTTACAGAGCCAGGAGTTGCCTGCCCTCTGTTGAGTTGCAGAGGAGAGCAACAGACAGCTCTAAGACACAAGCCGGAAGCATTACCACATGCTTGCACACTGAGAGAGGTTTGTTTTGTGTCGTGTTGTTACTGTTACGTTGTTTTTAATCTAACTAATGGCTTCCTGTTGGCTCAAAGTCAGGAGACAGGTTCATGTATGAAGTCCATGGAGAAGTGCAGCCCTCTGGGCTGAGTGAGCCCTGCCTGGTATAGCTGGACCTGCCTAAGTGCTAAGAGGGGAGTCTCATAGGACTGGGAAGAACTCACAGTTCAGGGGTGGGAGGCACACAGGAAGCATCTGGGATGGCCAGGAAAGATACCTAGAGGTCTGCAGAGCAAGAAGCAATGTTGTGTGGAAAAACTTGAGGAGAAAGGAGATCTACATATCCCTCTCTCTCAGCTTAGATTAGTTGAGTTTACCAAAACACATGTGACACAAAACACCACAACATTGCCCAGTTCCCTGTTATTAGGAAGATGCTCTCGCCAAGGCCACGATCACCACAGCCTCTGTCTACCCATCCACACACAAGGCCAAGAGTTCTTCTTCCTGCTCCTGGCTGCATGGCCTTTTGGAGAGCCCCTTGACTGAGTGCCACAGCCTGGCTTCCTTCTCTGCTGATGCAGACAGAGAGAAGCAGGTCAGTCAGTGGCTAGCTTGGAGTCTGGGCTTCCCTGAACCACAACCTGTCCTCATTTTGTTGAGTCTCAACCCTTAACTGTACCCTGGGAGCTAGCACTGAGTCCTCACCTGGGGAGAGGACCCGAGAATGGGTAGGGAGCACTGAGTCTTCATCTGGGAAGAGCACTCTAGAATGGGCAGGGAGCACTGATTCCTCACCTGGGGAGAGCAGCCCAGAATGGGCAGGGTGCTGAGCTGTGGAAAGAGGAAAGAAAAGCTCACCCCTGCTGCAGTTGGTCTGAGCTACCCATGGGGGGCATGTGTGCACCACTGATGGGAACCAGGGCAAATGACGATGCTTCACTGATAACAGGTATTGGGCTGAAAGGAGTTGAGGGTTAAACAGAAAAGTCTCTCAGAACACTGAGGGTGTGAAATAAAATGATGGACAGCTGGATTTGAGAGAGGCAAACTGACCAGATAAGAGGGCCATATGTTATCACTGTCATCTCTACAGCGGGGCCAGGTGAGTGCGTGGAATTTTGGGACTTGTCAGTTGGTTGTGATATGCTCAGAGTATTAACCATGGCAGTGGAACTGATTCAGCATTATCTAGTTTCCACCATAAGTCCTAATTTAAAACAAAAACTAGACAAAGGGCCCTAAGGGGCAACCCTTTGGGGCTGTGTCCATGGGGTGCCCAGCCCCAACTGATAAATCTACACAGCAAACCGGACAGCCAAGCCTCAGGGGCAACTGTAGGAGAGAGGGGACAAAGACTGTAAAGAGCCAGGAACCAAGATGTCACAGCCATGCACTCTCAGCATCCAGACACCTAACCAAGTCCTGGGCGAGCACGGCTCCGGCTGACACGCAAATTGAGCACGCCCCACCTCTAGATGAAGACCCATGGGCAAATAATGACTGCTGAGAGAGAAAGATCAGCTTCCTCCAGGGACAGGCTCCGGGATGTGTTATCTGATTCCAAGTGGTCAGCCCTAACACATGTACACATGAACCATATTAAAATGACCCAGTGGATTGGGTATGGTTGTATATGCATGCACATACAGCGCTTGTGTTCTAAATTAATATATATTCAGAATTTTAAACTAAAAAGTCCTATAAAAGAGTGACCCATACTTTTTTTCTTTTTTGAGAAGTAGGGAAAGGAGAAGATAGTTGAAGTAAACACCATTTTTTAAAGAATTGCAACATCAGAAACACAGTTTGCCCAGGGGAGGTTTCTCTAGGGGGAAACTGGGTCTCTGGAACCACCCAGCCATCCTGCCTGTTTCTTTCTTAATCTGCCTTTAAATCTACCTTCAGAGAGAAGGCAGTGGCTGGCTCCCTATCTTCCCCGTGTCCACACTACATGGACATCACATTCATGAGCTAAGCCAACTGTGTCTGGCTTCCCTGGGTGTAGCCTAGGAAGGTCTCTGTTGGACAAAGACTTGTTTAATTAAGGACTGCCCTGTCTGCTCCTTGATGCCTCCCCTACCACCAAACAGACAAGCCTCGAGGGTGGATAGCCACAAAATCTGGGGCTTGCTCTTTGTGCTTGCTAAAACCTTTGGAGGGAGTCTACATCTTTGGAGGGTTCAACAGCCCAGGAGGAGGCAGAAGAGCTCAGAACCCCAAACCCCTCCCCCACTCCACCCTCACACTGCCACCAGTGAATTCATAGCAAGGTCCAGCTGGTTTGAAGCTGAAGGCTCCACTGGCATTCCTGTAATCAGCCAGGAAAATCAGCACACACAAAGGCAATGCTTTGTTTGAGCTGCACCTTATTCTGAAAAAAAAAAAATTTTTTTTTGAAAAGCAATTATATTTTAATAAATGTGGCTGTGATTACAGATGGCACTTCATTTCACAACAGAACCTGTATGCCCCAGCAATTAGCAGCCGGAAAATTAGCAACACGGAGCCCATTGCTGGGCCTGCGTGATGTTTTCATTACAGGAGTTACAAATCACCTATTAATCTTCCGCTAAACGCACAGCAACATGCTCACATTCCACACCTCAAAGTCAGCTCTGTGAAGCCACTGTAAGTAAACAAAACAGGATGCCAGGAGGCAGCTTGTCAGCACTGGACTGGTGGCATCACTGGATCCCCTAGTGTGACTCATGGCATCACTGGATCCCCTAGTGTGACTAGAGGACTAACCCACAGGAGCCAAGTGTAGGTGAGACTAGCCTGCAGGGGCATAGCCCACCCACAGCCTACCCAGGTCTGTCTGTGGATAGTCGGTCTCCACGGGGATAAACAGTCTTGAGGGACAGTCTGCTATGGATGATTGTGGGGAGCACAGGAAGTCCTGAGTGAATGCGTATGATTGACAAGGACCCAGTGCCTCAGAGCCGTGGGAAATGGCAAAGCCTTCTTCAGAATGAGGCTCCGAGGCACGCAAAACCTTCCTCTGACCTAAGTATCAGTGTTTACAAATGATTGACCAGTGCGTGCAAAAAGTAACAACAGTAGCTCTTGCCTCCTGATGCTGTGTTCTGAGACTGCTCCCCTACACAGACCTCCTAAAGAGACGGGCTAACTCCTCCCTGTGCTGTACCATTTAAACTTGCTGTTGTAGTATATGCCGCTCCATCTGGGCAAGCACAGCCCACGTGACCCCAGCTTTCCCAGGCCTGTATCTATATGTCTGCCATTTCCTCATTCCTTCTTCAGGACCAGGCTGTGCAGGACATGGCAGATGGTAGATCTGTGTCACAGATGGTAAGTGTGTGTGGAGATGGTAGGTCCATCCAGCTGGTTTGTCCAAGCATGGTCACTCTACTAGAGATCTCTTGATTCCCTAGCAGCCTGTATCAGACGCCAGGAGCTGTTGACCCAGGAACACTGAGGCCTATTCTGCAAGTTCCATTTTGTAAGTGAGCCAGGAGATAGTATACAGATGCAAGCCGGGTCCTGGGTTTACAAAGCCTCGGGTCCGATGCCCACACACAGGCCGTCCTCCTTCATCTGTGCTACAATACTTGCTACCTGTAACAGGCCAGTAACCATAAGAGATAATGGTAAGGAGACAGGAACCCCTGCTTCCCTTCCCTAGAGCCATGGCAGGTGTAGACAGGATTCCTCACTCCAGCCCACTTGAGCCTCCCACAAGCAGCTCCATCAGAGACCTAAGGCCTTAGGCTGACATATCTACAGTCAGGGTGTCCATATAGCCTCCTACCCAGGTCTTCAGACCCCACAGCAGGCCATATCGCATGACAAGTCCAGACCAGAGGAGAGTGTGTCTCTGCAGGACTTTCTACAGCTCTCTAGCATGAAGACCAGGCATGCTTGGAAGGAAGCCGAGCATTCATTCTCAAGCAGAATCTCCCAGCACCCAAATTGGATGCCTGCCCTCTCCCACACACAGTGGCCTCTAGAGGGGCCATCCAGCCCACAACTAGGGATTACGTGTCCCCGCCCTGGCCCTAGGAGTCAGAATAAACATTCACAGATTTCTCTCACTGAGGGTTTGAAACACTGCATCTTCACGGTGCAGCCTGTAGCCAAGGATGCCAGAAGTCTCAGGCTAGGGGGATGGTGGCCACTGTGTAATCACTCTGTCCTACAGGGTCCTGAGTCACCTCCCCTAGACAGTCACATGGGGAACTGAGCCATACTGCTGCCTACCCCTCACCTCCTGTGCCTGGTGGAAGTTTACCTCTCGACCTCAGGCCCCACAGGGAGCTGTAAGAAGTTCACACAGGGTCAATCCACCACGTTGGTCCAGGAGCAGCCGAGCCGAGGGAGGGAGCAAAGTCCATAATCTAATGAAGTTTCCCGTCTCTGGCCACAGTGATCGCACGCTAAGAGCCACTCTCTCTTAATTAAGCTCAGCTCCAAATGCTTTTAACCACGCAACGTTCAAAGAAACATGTATCTTTCCAAATTAGCTCTGTATTTAAGAATGATAAGAGAGGGAGGGTGGTATTAATTAACTTACAGTCAGCTGTACAACAAATTTGCCAGGTTCTTTATTTGCTTCAAAGGGAGCCAACATTTATTAAAGCTAGAGCGAGTGTCTAACTCTTCCTGGGCACTAAACAGCCATCACCCCATCCACTGGACGGCATTCAGAAGACATTGAGGATCTCGAGTGATCTTCCTCCCTAGAGACCAGCTAGGAAGCTGGGCTTCCCACCCAAGCATGTCTCTCTCCAAAGCCCATCCTATACTCTAGGACATGTGAGGGCTGACTACACATTTGGTAAAGCGACACAAGGGATCTGTCTGACATATGTGCTTTTGGTTGAAAAAGCAGGAGGAAATATTTTTCGAAGACCGGAATTCTCTTTTTTTTTTTTTTTAAAGGATTTCTTTGTTTTTGTTTTATGAGGATGAGTGTTTGCCTTCATTTATGGTAAGTGCATTGTGGCTTATGGGTGCAGTCCTCACAGAGGCCAGGAGAGGGAACCAGGATGGACCACACTGCTCCCAACTGGAGATACTGATGGTTGTTAAGTTGCCATGTAAATGCTGAGAGCTGAACTCAGGTCCTCTGCAAAAGCAGCAAGTGATCTTAAACCTCTGAGCCATCTCTCCACCCCCAGAGAAATTTCAAAGAGAGGAAATGGGCTCTATTTACAAAAATCAAGCCCCACATAATTTAGCAGGGCCTGTTTAAAGCCGGCCATGTCCTTAGCCCATAGCTCATGGTGCATTTAACTAACATGCCCACCTGGACGGACAGCGTTCCACCTTGAAGCTAGGCCTGCATCTGAGTGCACACAGAGACAGGGAAGAAGCCCCCAGGAGGCCCAGGGACAGCCTCCCACTGAATACAGAGTACTGAGCCTCCTCACTTACCCAACAGAGACAGAAAAACAAAAGACATGGCAACTAGTTCAGCTTGGGGAAGACAGTGCTTAGGGGGAAGAAGACAGCAAATGCAGTCACACCGTTCTCAAAAAGACAGGGGAGAGCCGGTCACCACTCACTGCGGTGACTCACTGGTTTAGAGCCCTTCTAAACACCTGTGTCCAACAAAGCAAGTTACCATTCCCCTGAGACAAAAGCTTGCACGTGGCCATAAGCCGAGAGGCAGCACTCAGTCATAACGAGCTTAACGTGAAACACAGCACGAATGTCACAAAGGAAGAAGAGAGACACAGGAGTGACAAGAAGAATCCTTGAGGCGACTGAGACAACCCTCAGCCCAAAAGCGTTCAGGAATCTGGCACATTATAGGTACCGTGTCAAAGCACAATGCCATTAACACTCCAAAAGACACGATGGCACTTAGAATGCTCTGAGCAGAGGAGCAATGACAATATCCATGAAAGAAATGTGCACCTGATTATCTATGGCACGCTTACTGAAGATTTAAACATGCTTTGAAAGGAAACAACCAGCCATGCTTCTGCATGGTTCCAGAAATAGCTGGGGTTCCACCTCCACTGTCTCAAGAAAGATGAGAGGAGTCCAGGGAGGAAGAATGGCTCACAATGACCCTGCTGTCCTCCTGTCTGTCTCTAACCTCCTGTCCTTGCATGTAGATCTCTGGGCTAGGCTTTACAACCCATATCCCAGGACATACCTCTCTAGCTCTGGCTGGTGACCTGACACAAGCCAGTATCCTGTATTCAGTGAGAGCCTCAGTTGCTGTGTTTGGGCTTCCTGGGGGATTCTTCCATGTGTCTGTGTGCACTCAGATAGCCAGGCCTAACTACAAGGTGGAGTTCTATCCATCCAGGTGCCATGGTGGTCAAACACATCATGAGCTATGGGCTAAGGACACCTACTTGCTAAGCTACCCAAGCAGTGGTGTCCTTGGTCATTAAAGTCTGGCCTCCAGAAAACAGTGCCCATTTCTTTTGCTTAGGTGTTCAAATCAGATTCCAGAGGAATCTGCTTCTAAACTTAGACAAGTCCAGGCCTGGCTCATCTATATCATCCTCATACAATCTGTGAATGTGGTGGTCCATCCCCACCTAAGGGATCCACGTTGCCAAAGGGCCAAAGTAGCCATTCAAATTTTTTTTCAAGTAGCCTATTCATTTATTTTCTCTTGAGGAGAAACTTAGGCAAAACATATTATGAGAACATAGTCTAGATTCTGGACAATGGTGTCCCAGCTTTGGGGCACTACCAGCCCCTGCACTTCCTGCAGCTTCCTGAGATCTGAAGTGCTTTCTGCCCCGCTCCAGGGAGCTGCAGCTCTCATTGTCTCTCCTCCCTGGACACCATAGTTACCTGTGGCACTGAGAACCCACAGCAGGAGGAGTGATGTGGCTATATGACTTTGCAAAATGTAACATTCATTTCTGAGAGGGCAAATGCTCTGTGTAGTCAGAACTATTTGAGTAATGCTATCACCTTGATAGACATATTCAGCAGGCCACAGACAAAGGTGTGGGCTGGGAACCCAGCTTGTTTTCTGATAAGTATGGTGTCTAATAACTGTGTTATAAACAAGCAAGTGTGAGCTGCACCTTTGCGTGACTGTCCATCGAGGTCTCTCTGACTGTTACCCAGGCCCTTCTCCTGGTCTGGAGACAGGGCCCAGATTAGAGTCATAAGTGACTCCATAGAGTAGAGCCATAGAGACTGGCACTGTCCATGACACCTGATGTCGTGGTGTTTTCCCTACTCTCTTATTTGGTGACACTGACTGGGGAAGCGGGCCATGCTGATGGCCACAGCCCAAGGATGGTGATCATGCAAGTTTACATCTAGGACCTCTCCTGGTAACTCTAATGGGCTGCCAAAGAAGATGGTTTTGCCTCTTCATTATGAATGTAGATGGCTAAGAGGTCCAGAAATGCAATGACTAAGATGGTAACCAAGTGGTCACACTTGAGTATGGCATGGTATGGTCCAATCCAACAAACAATGCACTGGCCACCAGACATGTATATCGGCAGTTTGTCTTCTGTATCCTTGATGATAACAGGTAAACTACAGTGACCATCTATAAGAAGTCTGGAACTTCCATAGACTAGTGCTGCTCTCGGCCTTGATGGAGATGCCCCTTGGTGCAGAGAGCAACAGCTAAGGCAGAGACTCGTAACTGGTCAAAGTGCTTAGAAGTGACTGTTGAGTTCTTAGCCCTAAACAGGATGTCTGTAACATACCTCCAGGGCCTGGGAAATGTAACTAAGAGGGACAGACAGCCTGAGGAAGCTGACTGATGCTGACTGAAAAACATGCTGCAAAGCACTGGCCTCCAGACAGGACATGGCTGCTGCAATCAGGGACACACAGCAGTGGAGGCTCCCACACAAGGCTAGTACAATCAATCAATCAATCAATCAATCAATCAATGTCGGGAGTAGATTTGTTATGAAGAAAGGGTTCTGTGAAGACTAGGGGAAGAATAAGAAAGACAGTATAACTGGAGTAAAGATGATTGCAATGCTCTTATATCTATATGAACTGACAGCAAAACCATTTAATTAAAAAAATGTAAAGACAAGAGCTTTCAAATAAAACATGAAGTTTTGGAAAACGTGTGTCTGTATCCGCGACTGTTCGCTTCCCAAAAGTTCAATACTTCCCGAGGAAGTTGGAGGTGATTCCAAATGTGACTGACACTTCATAAAGAAATGCATCACCGTCTGGAAACTCCAACAAAGCGGCCACTGTGTCACAGCCACACGTGGATGAAGATCCTTTGAGTGCATGAGTCAGGCCGAGTTGGGTTTACCAATATAGACAGCACAGGGATTCCATGTGAGTCCACAGGCAGCCAGCCCTGAGGAAGTGGCCCTTGTTAGTGCCCATGTGATAGAAAAGAAGACAACACTGTGATCCATCCCTCTCTTTCAGATCAATCTATGCAGTCAGATACACATGCTTGCCTACCCCAACCAAAGAAGCAGAGTGCACAGTCTGCAGAGAATCCAGCGTGCCCTATGCCGGATGAGAGATGCTTGCTCGCTGGCTGCTGCCCTTGCTAGTGTTGGCTGTGTCTTGTGAAAACTGTGTTTACGCTAACACTTGGCAGAGTGGTTTTCAAGTGACTCAGCCCATGCTCTGTTTCTCGGTTTTCATCCTAACATGACACACCCCGCCAGGTAAGGATGTGCTTGGGGCCTTCGACAGCTTTAAAGAGCACAGACATCTTGACACCAGACAGATGGAGACCGCTGGGGACAGTGGCTAAGCACAGATCAGTTTTCCACAAAATCAGCTGGGTTCAGCCTCTGCCCCATGTGCTCTGCAGTATGTAGGAGCAGACTTGAAACCAGACCCCAATCCCACATACTCTGTGGTTCTTTGGTTCGTTGGTGACTACCAAGCCTTAGCCCTCATCAGCAACTTCTTACATACTTCTACCAACCTTCTCCCACACAGGAAGAAGAACTCTCTCCAGATGCTCCAGCCTCATCATCCCCAATGCAGTCGTCAATCTGTGCCTGGTCCCTCAGTGTCTAAGTTTGAACAAAGCATGGCTCAGCAAATCTCCACAGTGTTGACTCTTTACACTACAGACACAGAAGAGGGTGACACAGGATGGCTGACGTGTTTCCAAAACCAAAAGACCTTTGGATTAGAGTGACTTCAAACATCTGAACTGTCAAACAAGGGCAATGAGACCCATGGGAGAACCTTCACCTTACTTTGTGTGGCCCTCTGAGGAGAGGTGGGGCATAGGTTGGCCATGTAGCCAACATGCTAACAGGTCCTTTGGCCTCTACCATGATGGAGGACGCATCTGCTGCACCTCCCGTGATCAGAGCTCACAGACCACTAGATCAAGCATTCCAGACAGACCCTCAGGGGCAGAAAAAAACGTACATGCTGCTGAGGGGAGCAAGGCAGTCTGGGATACACTGTGGCTTTGCCCAGTGAGCAGCAAACAGAGAGAGGGCCCAAGTCAGAACCTGTACTTGAGATACATATTTAGGACTACTGAGCGAAGCCAGGGTGACTATTGCCCTGTAGAAAGTCTCAAAATGGCTCTAAGAGAGGCCCTAAAGACCTGAAGAACAGAAGTACATGTGAGAGCAAAGGTGACATTGTGTATATCCCCAAGGTTTCATGGACTTCTAGCATAGGTGTGTGTGTAGACTGTAGGTTCATATCATACTTTGCCATGATCTACACAAGGGGGCCTAGTGACCATGTAGCCCCTACTCCATGGTTCCCACTTTGTTTAAGTCTTAGCTTGAGAATCAGACCCACCTTTTCACCAGGACTTAATGAGTGCTTCTCTCTCTCTCTCTCTCTCTCTCTCTCTCTCTCTCTCTCTCTCTCTTCTTTCTTTCTTTCTTTCTTTCTTTCTGTTTTTCATTGGTTTGTTCATTTTTCTTTTCTCTTGAGACAGGGTCTCTCTGTGTAGCCCTGGCTGTCCTGGAATTTGCTCTGTAGACCTGGCTGGCCTCAAAGTCACAGACCCACCTACTCTGCCTCTGGAGTGCTGGTGCCACCACCCTCTGACTGAGAGTCGTTGTTTTCTTAGGGAGCTGCTCTAGCACCCTCTAATTAGTTAATGAGAAGAGCAAGAGGCAAAAATCCAGCAGTGCTGAGGACAACGGAGGCGTTAAAGACAATGGAGCCTGGCGGGATGAGGGAGGAGCAGCCAGGAAAGCTGGCTCAGCACAGATGCAGGGCCCTTGCACAGCACCAGGAACAAGGGACATGCAGCAGGCTGCAGAGGCCTGAGGACATAAAGATACGGTAGGGGTGCATGGCCAGCTTTGAGAACCACCCTATGGGCCACTGTCACATGCCATCTCTGAGCTCAGTCATCTAAAGGTGTCTTGCCTGGGTCACCTTGCTTTGGTTCTATTCGTCTTCATATGTTAATTTAGTAAAAAGAAGAGATGGAAGACACACACTGGTCTCTGTTAATACAGCATGTATTTCCACCACCAATAGCCATTTGACAAGTCACATCATCATGTATAGGGCCTAGGCCTTTATCCCACCTGTTCTAAGATGGGGCCTGTGCTGTCAGACAGGCAGCAGTATGGACACTGTTCAGCAGTATGGATGCCTGTCCTGTGACTCCTATCAAAGACCTAATGCTCTATCAGAGGCATTTATGGGAGCCTAGTGCAACCTCTTTAGGCAGTTCACCACTTCAGGTGAACTCTCTAGGTAGTTCACCACCTCAGATGAACTCCAAAAAGGCACTATGCCAAGGCCTGACTCCAGGCTGGGTCTTGAACAAGTTTTCAGCCTCTGACCAATACTCAGAGGTGAGTATAGTGTCCCAGGGATGGAATTTGTAACTTACCAAGGGGATTACAGAAGAAAGTAGTCACTTGGCACGTGACTTCTAGACTTCAAAATGGCAAGTGGGATAGACGAGTAAATATAACTGAATTAGTTGCTTTTCTCCATGGTGTGACAGGCTACTTGGCAGACTCAGTTTAAAGAAGGAAGAGTTTGTTTGCACCCACAGTCTGAGAGTACATTTACAACGGCAGGGGAGTCACAATGGCAGAAATATATAGCAGCGGGGTACATTCTATCCACAGCCAGGAAGCAGAGACGGATGCTGATGCCCAGCTCCTGCCATGCTTTTTATTCAGTCCGGGATGCCAGCCCGTGTATTTTGTTGTCCAAATTTAGGACGAATCTGCCAACTTCTATTAACCTAACCAATCTAGAGACCCCCTCACAGACACACTCAAAAGTTTATTTCCATGGTAAGCCTAACCCCTCTTAATCAATATTTATCATCAGGCATAATATGAGCTTGGTACATGCCTGCAGAGACAACTGCATGATGCTGGCATCGTAGGTATCATTCACAGCATCAGTACCAGCATCGTGGTTATCACTTTCATCGACATAGTCAACATCATCCTGCTCTGTCCTCATCACCGTCATTACCACTGTTGTCATCATCAGCATCTCTGTTGTGGTTGTCAAGGTCACCGCTGTCAGCATCAGCATCTTCATTGCTGGTGTCATCTGCTGTCGTTATCCTTGTAACTAACACGCCGTTGGCACTGTGTTTGCACATGTCTCAACTCAGTTCTGAGTCTGAGCTGGGCCCCTGGGTTTAGAGGAAGCTCTGCCCTGATAGAAGTGTGCAGTGGTCAGGCCCTGGGTCCTGCTGTCAGAGCATCTGGAGCTGGTCAGAACTGGGAAGGGAAGTCTCTGGGTGGCTGAGCCACCTCGCTGTGAATGTGAGGGAAGGGTATGCTCGAGGCACTCCAGCAACACCCATCTGCATGGTATATCTACACGTCCTTCCTATTGACAGATAGTGGAGGCCAGGATCCCAGGGGCAGAAAGAGTGTTGCACTTTGGTCTCATGTCTGATGAGCACTGATCGATAGCTCTGATGAGCTGAGGTTCCCAATCCGATTTTTGTTTTTGTTTTCTGCAATTGTTGACTGGAATTATAGGCTGGCAAGGTCTGTCCTGGTGTCACATCCACTGGCCCCAGAGGATGCAGCTCCATCTTGCTGGCCTCTAGGAACTGCATGAGGTAGGGAAGGCGAACCAAGAGTGCATTGCCAAGTCACTCCATGGAATCATCTGCTGAAGTCTTGGTTCCAGGCCCACCTTAGAGATTAGGGATTGTATATGTATGACTGAACATGTGTATGTTTGTGTGTGATATCAGTGTGGTTTTATGGTGCAGACTGATGTGTGTACTTCAGTGAGAGTATGTGAAAGTAGGTATATAAGTTTATGCATGCCTTGTGTGTGTGTGTGCATTGTGTGTTAGTATTTCTGTATGTGTCATCAACAGGCATGTGAAATGTATGTATATATATGCATATGTGCATGTCTGTGCTTGTATACGCACTGTGTTAATCGTGCTTGTATATGCAAATGTCACCCAGGGACATGTGGTGCTGGGCATGTGGGGCTGTGTCTCTGGGTGTCTGCCTGAGTGTGTCGGTACATGTGAAGGGTGTTAAGTCTCAAGCATGGTTTGGTATGCAGAACTAACCACTGTCTCCACGAGGCAGAGCCATGTGGCAGGGCTTTCAGCTGAGGCTCGTAAATAATGTGCTGCTGATCAATACCTTCTGTCTAAACTGGACTGAGCCAGCTTCTTGTGGAAAATCATGGTTCAAATTCCATAGGCTCTATCCGAAAGGCCTCAGATGTCTGGCTCATCCCTGTGAGCCCCAGAAAACTGACACGAGGATATGCCTTCATTAACTTGGCTTTCAGGATGAGCCCAAGTTCTGCTATCTTGGAGCTCAAATCATTTAGCTAGAGGCGGGTCACTGCCACCTGGTGCTATCATAGACCCAAAGGTGATGGTTAAACTCAGAAATTTCTCCAAAGAATTCAACCTCACTTGCTTGCCGTCTTGGCTGTTTCCTAAATAAAAAGTTGCATATGGGCTGAACATGAAAGGACTCAGAAACACTCACATGGCATTATACATGCATAATTTTCATTTCATACAGCAACCCTTATATATTTAGTCTGTCTTTCTCTACATCTTCTATGCATTGTAAAAGTTTTGACCTAACAGATTAAATGAATTTGAACATTTTCACCTTTCTGAAAATATCTTTTTCTCTCACTGAGCCCCCCGTGGGTTTGGTTCCCTGTCTCTGACCCTCTGGAGGGCCTGGACTGTCCTGTGATTCCTTAGCCTTTGAGATAAGAGTTGAGTTGGGAGAGTGGCTGGCCGTCACATTGTAAATGCAGGTTTCTGGAGACAGACTGGGACCTTAGTTGACGTACTGCATATCTGTTGAATCACAAAGAATGACTTGTAATTCACAGGACATGGAGAACGTCAGGGAGGCCATGCTGTGAGGAAGGCACGGGCAGAGCTTGTGCTCTTGTGATTCCCTCCTGTGAAGTTCACCACTTGTGGTGATCAAGAGAAGGAAACACAAGGATATCCAGGGAGGTGGAGATGGGGCTCCTGGAGTGATGTGCCTCCCGCGCACACACACTACACACACAAGGAACTTGTTGAATGGCATTCTTAGGACATACGAATCTCACTGTGTATGTGCCTTTATTTTAAAAGATTAAAATACATAAACTTCCATGATGGACTGACATAAAAATAAAAGGACAAGGTGGATCCTGGGTAAGAGGGATGGGAGGGGACGATCCATGGAAACAGAAACACTGACTACAAGATCCTGCTAGTCAGCACATCAGTGTTCAGTATGGACATACCAAATGAGTATCTCAGTCCTTCTGCAGTGTGTGACATTTTTTCATAGAAGATGCTTCCTAAGCTGTGTTTGTCCGTGCAACATGTAAGACATTCCATCCCACCAGCCTTTCCCTTTTCCCTGCAAATATCCAGTTTGCCCTCCACTGTAGCCTTGGTGTTACACTGTAGCTGACCCCAGCCCTGACTCCTAAGGTACTGCCTAGCAACACTGTATCTGCTTGCCTTCAATGGCCATCTGTCACAGGTTAATTCAGCAAGACCGCCCCTCAGTTCTGGCCTCTGGTACAGTACCTTCATGTTCATGACCCTTGCTATGTCAGAAACCCCAAGTTAGGGACTAGTAGAACCAGACTCGGGATGGGTGAGACTACAAGATTCAAAACGAGATCAAACGGTTACTGCTGTATCAAATCATTCCTGAATCCTGACCCCATGAACCTGTGTGCTTGGTCAGCCCAATTATTAGGTGCCTCTCTCTATAAGTTTGAATTAACAACAGCTCTTACTAGGTACATGTTGAAATTACAGTTCTGTTTCATGTAGTCTTGAAAACCCTGCCTAGGGCAAATAAAGCACTAAATGGTACCCTCAAGGGGTGCCAGCCCTGCCTGTGGTATAGGTTTCCTAGTTTATAGACTCTTACTGGTGGCTCTCTATGGCTTCCACAGGCTGCCATTTTCAGTTTTCTGTGGATGAAGTTGACTACCTTCGGAGCTATAGATTCTTCACCAGAAATCAGTTTTATAAAACTGAGTCCTTCTCATAGCTTACTTCTCTTTAACAAGAATGTTTAGACAGTAATAAAAATCATCGTTCCCTGTTCATCTCTAATACAAGAGACAGGCAATGACTTATCCCTACATGTGAGGGACCTGGGACCCTAGGCCTATTCTGAGGGCGGAGCAGTGGGACTTTCCTGTTGTGAATGTCCCTGAGCAATGCTGACTGTCTTGCCCGCAGAGAGCTATTTCTGGGAAAGCAGAAACAATCGATTCTCTAAAAACACCCAGGATCCATCCATGCTTCCCCTTTCAGAGAGAGAACAGAAGCTTCCTCTTCCTGTTCTTATGGGAACCAATGCAGGTGCAGGGATGTGCAGCCAGTGTCTAAAGAAGAACCCTCCTGGTGGTGACAGGGGTAGCCAGTCTGCTGATGAATAATCCCCAGAGTCACAGCGTGAGCCCTGACTGTCCAGTACTGGGAGACAGTGATTAACTCTGCAGTGGGCTCTTCCTTCACATTGAAACTGGGGGTGGGGGTGGGCAATCTTTCTCTTCAACAAATAGCAAGACAAACAAGATAAAATCAGGAAGAAGAGAGTCTGTAAGCCCCAAAGCAAACATCTATAGTAGGTAGGATGTTAGTCACGCAACATTTTTAAGGACTCTAGGGCTGAAGACGTGTCCAACAGTAAAATGCTCAATACACAAACATGCGGCTCTGAATTCAGAGTCCCAGCTGCGAAGTCGAGCAAAGGAGAATATGACCATCATCCCATCACTGAGGAAGCAGAGACAAGAATATCCTTAGGGCTTGTTGGCCAGTTAGTCTAATGGAATCAGGTGAGTACCAGGTTCAGTGAAAGACCTTGTCTCAAGGTGGGAAAGATTCTGAAGATGTTTGATGTCAACATCTGACCCCCACACAATGTGCACCCACTCACACATATGCAAACACGGTGCGTGTTGGGGTGGGCGGAGTTCTCCAGCAGGCAACCAGGGGCCATCTGAAAGTTTGTTTACAAGCTCATGAGATTACACACATGCCAAGAAGCTAAGATTTGGAGTAATGGGACTTCCTGAACCAGCTCACTTCAGGCTCTCCAAAGATCAGTGGGTCTTTGGAGGCTCATTCCCAATGTAGTTACATGGTTCCATTGCATCTCCACTGTTCTTAGCATAGATCCAGAGCCTACCTGATTACAGAGGTAATTGTCCCTGTCTTCAGGCAGATCTCTGCAGCAGTCACAGCACAGAACACAGGGAAGGGTCCATGCTAAATCCTTTGGTAATCACTAGGCTTCCCAAAGAATCTTGCCACCTGCCCCATGAACTTGCATGCCAGCCAACACTGTGAGATTCTGAGGAAATCTGCAGCCAGAGCAATGCATGCAGGTGCCACCACTCCACGGCTTCCTCAACTTGGCAAGTGACCCATATCAGTCTGCCAGAGCTTTAGGGACAAACCTTCAATGCCTGGAGTCCCATAAACCCTAGGAACGAAGCAGAGTCCTCCTCCAGAACACACTATGGCTGGACGCTCCCTCACTTCTCAGTTTCAGACCAATAGTCTGCTTCACCTATGGACATCCACACTGCAGTCCACTCTCCTACTCTGCATTTCCTGTGGGTTTGAGCCTCGTCTCACCCTGTTTCTTCTGTTCATCATTTATTGGGTTTTGTTTGCTTTGTGTATTCCACCTGATGTGACCCTATCTGTCATCCTTTCTGGAGTTCATCCAGGTTGAAATCAATTAGCAAGTTCACATGCGTCCTGGTCATTCCGTCCTCAAGACTGTCACTTCAGGCTTCCTGGTCCTGTATATGGGTCTGGGGACAGATACTGTCACATACTTCAGAAGCAGTGGCTTCTTTGTGTTCCTGCTCACGGAGGTCACAGAGATGCAGTGCAGCCACAGGGGCTGAGTCAGCCCCTGACACCTCTCCCCACAGCAGAGGCAGCTACTGCAGCTCCCCAGCAGTGTCCACGCCATGTACCCTGCGTTGGGAGCTGCCATCTGAAAGCTAAGTATAACCTATCACATCCCATGGCCACAGCTGTTAGAGAGTCTAGAGCTTTCCACCCACTTCTGGGTCCACAGTTGAGAGAAGCCCTGTGTTTAGAGACCCTAACAGGCAGGTGGCAGCTGGCTGTCCCTGAGGTGCCCAGGCCTGCTCCTATCGAAACTGCCTGCCAGTTGCAGTGTCTGCTTGCTCAGCTGGTGGTGTGGAGGCAACAGAGGGATCTAAGGAACGCTCGATTTGCGAGGTGGCAAGTGCAGTGACCATGCAGAGGGGGCGCTCATTTGTCATGTCCAAATAAGCAGGTGTCACTCTTGCCAGCGGAACCCTAAATCACAGTCTTTCTTCACATCTCTCTCCTCCCTGATCCCTGACAGCAGAGTGGGCCCATGGAGTCTCTGTGAGGTTATGCCATCCACAGGAGAAGGAGGGTCAGCTCACAGAGGGTGGAAGAGACTCTTAGAGAGCAATTCAAGAGAGTGGGGCACAAGTGAAAGACTAGTGACACCAGGAACCAGCACTAGAGGCTCACACGGCATCTTGTGGGCTACTAAGGGGGTGACACTTCAGTAGCACAGACAACCCAACCTCCTAACGAACATCCAATGCTATATCAGGGCCACCTGGCACAGGACTGTTACCACAGGAGAGCCCCTGACCTTGAGAACAGCTGCCAGTACAGATAAGCAAGAGACTTGGGTACAGTTTCCTTCTCTGTGCCATTGAGGGAGGCCAGCCACCAGAGAGGCACTGGCTGCAGGCAGGCTGCTACCCAGCTGTTCATGAAGGGGGGAAGTGGATGAAGATGCACAAAGCCTGGATCCAGCAGAGCTCTGCTGCTCCCCACCCCCCATGTTTTCAACATCCCTCTAGCCATGAGCCACACCCTCAGAGCCCAGAGGCCTACTTTTGGCTCCAAATATAAGGATATACAAATATAACAAATATAAGGGTCCATGCAAGGCTCAGTGTTCTTACCTGAATCTAACCAAGGGTTTCTGTAACTAGGAACATCTCTGTCTGTGGGCATTAACATCTGGAGTTGGTCTCCTGAAGCTCCTGGCTGAGGCTGTCCTTGACTTACCTTCATGCCTAAAGTTCTTCATAACGAGTTCATTTAACAGGTATTAACTGACCACCTGCTGTGGAGACCCAAACTACAACCAGCCTGACATAAGTGCATCACCATAAATGGAGGCTGGAAGATGGCCAGGCACCCAGGGTAAAGTGAGTATAGCTGAGAGTGGGTGTGGGCGAGGACTGGAGAAGAGAGGCTTCTTAGACAGTAGCCTTGGTGGGTCTTTAGAGCCAGGAGCTGGACAAGACCAAGGAAGACATGCATGGGCAAAACAAAAAGGCCTATGACCTTGTAGAAGATGGCACAGAGCAGAGCCAACTGATTTGTATTAAATATCTAGTTCTAAGTTGAGTAAAGTCCTTGGAGTGGTATTAGATGCAGAAACTCACAAGTGATGCAGAAGCAAATATTTGAGGAATTCTCTGCCACCGTGGGATATCTGTACCACATCTCCCCTCACAACGCTCAGAGGCCATCACAGATGACCAGATGGGAAGACTGTAAGAGTCAGAGATTGGATCGGACCAGAGCAAAACTGTGACTTCTGGACTCAACAGGACCACTGCAGTCACCAACCACAGCAGCTGTCGTTGTCTGCATAAGGCCTCAGCAAGACCAAGCAGGCCAGCATTCCAGCTCCAGTGTGGAGTCTGTCTGTCAGGACTCAGGAGCCCTTACCTCTTACTGAGAAGCTATCGAGAGTGCATGGGCTCTGGGGGAGGGAGAGCCAGTTTTCTCCAAGGGTGTAGCCCCAGGTAGGTCAACCATGATCCAGCTAGTGGTCCCACATCTTTAGTAAATGGACAAGACAAACTGGACTCTGATCATTTAAAAAAAAAATGAAGTTGAGAGAGGAAGGGAGTAAACCCAAGAATGCGTAGGAAGGAGTGGAGGATGAATAAGATCAAAAGAAATTGTAAACATGGATGAAATTCTGAAAGAATTATTAAAATACTATATATTCTTACCTCTTTAAATATTGTGTGCCCACATGCGTATGTGCAAGCGATCACTATTTATATATTGTTTGTATTTTTGTGATGTGATCTTGGCATGTAGATTTTTTTTTGTTAGTTCTGTGTCTGATGTGGACAAAGCAGGTTGAGGTGAAGAGAGTATATGTGGACAGGTTGGGCCTAAACTTTGGAAATGGCTTAAATAGAATGAAATCTAGTGGACATAGAGGGTCATGCTAGGATGGAAGATGTAAGTCCTGTCCAGGTCTAGAGTGTGGAGATATATCGGGCAGGGTGGGAAGGTTGGGTGTCATATGGGAGGGTACCAAAGGCAATTTTCAGGAGGTGGTTCTCTTCTTCTATCATGTCGTTCCTGGGATTGAATTCAGGTCATCTGTTTTGTCCGCAAGTGATTTTAGTCACTGTGATATCTTGTAGACCCTAATATTGTATTTTTTTTAATGTTGTTGGAACTAACAGATATTAAAAAAAATAGCAGAGAGAGAGAGAGATATCTATTTTGTTTTCTCCTAAAACTAAGGAATAAAGAGGAACTGAGAGACAAGAAATCAGGAAATGCCTCACTACAAACCCAGAAATCCAGATCCCTGAAACCCTTGACAGGGTGAAATGCATTCGAACTGAGAAGTCATGGTTATGACCATCAGGTGACCAGGTCCTGTAGCTTATAATCAAGTAGCTTGAGTCTCTGAAAACACTATGATGTAACCTCGAAGACTGCCCCAGGCCGTCCAGCCAAGTTGGAGCAGCATAACACAGACAACAGCCCCAGTCTCTTGTCTGTCTATCCAGAGGCTAGGAAAGACGTCCAAAGAAATACAACTTCATCAAGGAAGCTGGCCAGTCTAAATGGAGTACTGAAATACAGGCAACACCTGAGCAGAGGAAATACAAATACAACCAGATGTGAAAAACATGAACTTGAAGTGACTGAAGGAAGCAGGATGTGTGTGGGAAGAAGCCTTCACCTTGCTGGCACCAGAGAGGCACCACAGCCATGAGACATGGAGAAAAGACTTCAGAAAACACAAAACAAACACAAGAAGCCCCTGATGATGGGGGAAGTCATAAGAGCTGGCACATGGAGAAAGTACAAGTAAAAGACGTCATACTCAATAGGAGAGAAGTCACAAGGGAGGGGCCAGGGATGGTTCAGACGGACATCCCAGAAAAGGCCAAAGATGGAAAAGGACCACCAACCAAGAAGTGAAGAGAAATCTCATGGAACCCAAGGACTCCTCCCCTGGCAAGAAGACATCCTGGGGCAAACCAAGACCATACACATATTCTTCTTAGTCCCACAACTCATTAGAAAGATAGAAACCATCAGGTCTCCAGGGACACACAATGGCTTCTGACATCTCCAGATCATTCCAGGAAGCTAGCAGATGGTATGACCTCACATCCCAGACACATCCACCTATCCAAGACATCTATCTAGCTCACTGCAGGATAGGACAGTTCACATGGCCACATCTCATGGAGAAAACCATGGGAGAAGAATCCCAACAAGCCTAAGATGCTGCATCACAGATGTGAGGTTACAAAGCTGACACACCGGAAGCCAAAGTGTGAGGTAAGTCCATGAGTCAAGACATTGGGGGATTGGAGTGTTGGGATTTGAGGCATGGGGATTCAAGGAGTAATGGGGGCATCCTGAGGGAGATAAAACTGGCAGGACATATACGAAAAGACATGGAGGGTCCATTAGCATCAGTAGTTGGGTTATTTTTGTTTGATTTTTATTCAGAGTCTCTCTTACTGCCCAAGCTGGGCTTGAACTTAAAATTCTCGTATCTCAGCCTCTGAAGTAGCTGAGAACACAGCACTTGGTTTGTGGCCAGTGATTAGAGACCCCAAATGCTAAAAAAACAAAACAGCCTAGAGACTCAGGGAGAACATCCTAAAGAATGAGAGAGCCTAGGCTGCAGTTTGCAGAATGTTCCATAATAAAAACTAATCACAACACCCAACAGCGCCCTTCTGAGGGCCTGTCCCACGAGAGGGTGTGGGCCCAAGGTAAGGTGTGTCCCTAGACCGTCGTAGGCATTGGCAGTGCCCAGTACAGGTAACTACAAGTTGTTTCTCATGCCAGTTGCAGGGCCTTCATGGAAACAGTGGTTGCCCCCGCTGTTTTCTCACATGGCCCCAGCAATGGGAGGTGCTGCCTCACTTGTGGAAATTTGACTTTGGTTTCAAGTCCCACTCAGCCACCAACTTGGTTTAGAAAAAGCACTAAGTGGATTTTGTGAGCTCTGCAAGCCTTCTTCTAAAGCCACCTTCCTTATCATCAAAGGGTTTTAAGGAGGAATCCCAAGAGGTCTGCACGGAAAACCAGATGGCCATCCACCAACGGCATTTGTGGGCAGGAAGATCCTTTCTTGAGATCCTTCAACGTGGAGAAAGCAGAAGTGATTCCTTGGCTCTCTTGTACCCACGGCATTAGCCATTTGAGCATCATCCAAACTGAAGCTCAGGTCTGGCACACATCCAGAGCCACCAAATCACAGAACATTCACTGGGCAGTACCCAGTGTCCCAGCGTAAGGTGTGAGAGCAGGTGCTTTAAGCCAACGGGAAATGACAGGAGTTGTAGAAACAGAGGCTATGTGGCTTTAACCCTGTGGAGCTGAGTCTGAGACTCTGACTCCCTGTTCCAGCTGTGATTCACCCTTCACTCAGGAAAACTGGGAACTGAGTCCAGACGCAGTTGGTATCTGCTTGGTGTTTGTGACACTTTGAGGGGTGATCTTCACCCAGTAAACTCACTGGGTCTGAGAACAGCCAGTCACATCAGTGGATGGTGCCGTGGTGTGTGTTTATGTGTGTGAGCATGCTTGCACAGGCAAATGTACTATTGTGCATGCATGCTATGAGCAAGCTCAGAAGCACCTGGCCAGGCCATTTCGTGAGTAAACGTCCCTTTATAAGCCACAGGTAAAGCCCCTGGCTGTGACCTTTCACATCAGAGGACACTAAGCTAAGATCATTGGAAAAGAAGAAAGGGTTTCCTTAAGTGTCCTTGACCTTAAAAGCTGAATACAAAAATCAAGAAGTCATTTTCTTAGTAGAAAGGCTTTTGAATGAGTTTAACAGAAACCACATCCCCTCATGGGTTCCCTACATGCTATGGGAAGCCCGTGTTCTCAGTTCTTGAAGGGGCTGGTGTCTGCAGGGCATCGGATGTGGTTGCTAACCACTGGTCTGGTCTGATGGCTGTGGCGAGCTATAGATGTGAGGCCTTTTGCCTCCATCAGGCATGCCCCTTTGCTCTCAGGAAACCCTGCAGTGGCCAGCGACTATTTTCACCCAAGAGCTGACCCATGGAGAATCAAGGCCACTTAAAACATGTACGATTGTGGCTTTGGTGGTAGAAAGGCACCCAGCTGAAGACTCTGCATAGCTATAAGCATCCCATGTCGTTTCCATTAAATCACTTTTTCTTTTCCTCACAAAAATAAGGCAGGGACATTATCCAACTTTTGGAAAACACATGAAAAATAGAAGAAAGAAAAACCCAGGTGTTGTCCATGGTAATGTAGCTAATGTTGACACTTTATATATGCCCTTCCGATTGTGTGAGCCTGAAGGTTGTGTGTGTGTGTGTGTGTGTGTGTGTGTGTGTGTGTGTAATGTGTGTATGGTGAAGTCAGATCAGCCAGGGCCTGAAGAGACTTAGGTGAGATGGCTTCTCTCAAAATACTGGTCTCCTGAGCATCACACAGAGAAATAAGGGAACCTGTCTGTGAGGTCCGTGTAGCTCCTACACATAGGTGCCTGCAACAGGGCTCAGCCTGGCAAGTGTTTAACAGTTGATTGTAGAGCCACCATACACACCGTATGGACACTGGGCCTGCCCTTTACACACTGTCCCATCAAACCCCGTGGCAGTACAGTTTGACTGTGTGAGCATGCCTGGTGTATGAATATGTACACATTGTCATGTGTATGTGAGTGCACATAGATATGTGTTTACATGCCATATGGAGGCCAGAGGTCAGTATTAGGCATCTTTTTTCAGTCAGTCTCCACCTTGATTTTTGAGACAGTGTTCGCCCATGGAACCCAGAGCTCTCTGAGCTGTGACAGGGTGGTCAGCAAGCTGAGGGCATCCATCTGACTCCATCCTTCCGTGCTGGGGTTGCATAGATACACCGTACCTCGCTCTACATGTATGTGCTGGGCATTTGAACTCAAGTCATCATGCTTAGACAGCAAGTGCTTTACCAACTCAGCCATCTTCTCAACGGGTAAAATATGATTTCTGTTTGTCTTTGTCAGAGTTTCTATTCCTGCACAAACATGACCAAGAAGCAAATTGGGGAGGAAAGGGTTTATTCAGCTTACACTTCCACACTGCTATTCATCACAAAGGAAGTCAGGACTGGAACTCAAGCAGGTCAGGAAGCAGGAGCTGATGCAGAGGCCATGGAGGGATGTTACCACTGGCTTGCCGAGAAACATAGTGGCTGAGCTAGACAGAGCTGCTGTAACTTAGATAGTCGGCCTGACCAGAGGCCATTTTAAATATTACTACACAACTATGTTCCAAGTTTCTACTTAGATTTCATATCTTTTTTTAAAGTAAACATTATAATAAAATCTAAAGCAATTTATAAGCTTTATAATTCATGAACTATCTAAAATAAAAAGTATGATACGTTGCATAAGAATTCATCACAAGAAACCCAGTTCTAAAGTGGAAGCTAAAATGGTCCAGTTGTACCACAGCCTTCTCTAAGTGACCTGCTCTCTGCCAGTGTGACTGTAACACAATTGGACACCGCAGGATCAGGAGATGGAACCCAACTTCTTCATGCCTCTACTCAAGAACACAGTCAGTTCACCAAGAACACAAGCCCTAGTACTACAGGAGAAGGAATTTCACACTGCATTCCAATAAGGCATGAGGAGCAGGTATTGAGAATTATGGTTTCTTTAAAAACCCAGTTATATTATGTGAATATTATTTGTTTTAATCCCAGGTATGGGATAAGAGGCTGCTTCACAGCAGGTGACTGTGATTTGTCTTATGCTCTAGCAGAGGCATGGTTTTACCAGCTGCATAAAGTTTCTGCAATTGTGCGAGTATGTGAAATTTGGAATTCTGGGAACTTTTCAGAAGTTATAAATGCCTGAGACATGAGAGGGACCATGTGCACCCTCCAAGGAAGCTGCTGTTCCTCCTGCTGCTACTGGGTCCTGTTGCTGTGGTTTGTCAAGGGGTTGTGAGCAAAGAGATGAGAAGAAGAAATCCTGATGACAAAGACTGGACTTGCTCCAAGGAACTCAACACCCTAAGTCAGCAGGAAATAGTCTAAAGAGGTCAACACCCCCTTTCCCTTCTTTCTCTCCTACCTATATTGGGGGATTGGAAGGGATTAGGGTGTGATAAGGTTTGGGTGGGTGATAGATATAAAAAAACCCAATAAAGTAGCCCAAAAATGTCATACTGCAAAGCAGCCTTGGTAAAATGTTAGGTCTCTTCAAATGCTGATATGGAACATCGCCTCTCCCTGTGTTTAGAGCAGGTTTTCTTTCTATAAGAACTCAGTTACATGCAGATAGTATGTGCAATTACATGTATGTAGTATGTGCAATTACATGTATGTGTTTTCTTCTTGCTCCACTCATCCTTCAACAACCAGTCACTTAACAACTACAGAAGACCATGTATTATTTAAACTGGGTCTGGGAAATGAAAATTTTAAAATTAAAAAAAAAAAGTCACTTGTCCTCAAAATGTTTGTTATCTAGCAGGTAGATGAGAGTGTTAAGAGGTAGATTAGAGGGACATACCTCTTTCTGGATTACTGGGAGCATGAATTATCAGAGCACTATTAAATATAGTTGGAGCACTGCTCATGTCAATAGTAAGTTTTTATTTGTAAGCTCCTTCTTAATGCTTTTTGTAAATGATGAAACTGCTCTACTGGCTGGTTTTGTATCAACTTGACACAAGCTAGAATCATCAGAGAGAAAGGAGCCTCTCTTGAGGATATGCCTCCACGAGATCCAGCTGTAAGGCATTTTCTCAATTAGTGATCAATGGGGGAGGGCCCACTGTGGGTGGTGCCATCCCTGAGCTGGTAGTCCTGGGTCCTTTTAGAAAGCAGTCTGAGCAAGCCACGCGAAGCACGACAGTAAGCAGCACTCTTCCACAGCCTCTGCATCAGCTCCCACCTCCAGGTTCCAGCCCTGCTTGAGTTCCTGTCCTGACTTTCTCCAATGATGGGTTATGATATGGATGTGTAAGCCAAATAAACCCTTTCCTCCACAACTTTCTCTTTGGTCATGGTGTTTCATTGCAGCAATAGATAAGATAGCTGGCAAGAGCTGATTCTTTGACAGGCCCTTCCCTTATACCTGGCAGCCACCATCGGGGAGTCATCAGCCAAGCACACCCTATATTGACTGCCAGCCAGATTGCCCTTGTGACACCCAGGCTGCTGTGGACACTCTACAGTCACTTTGTGGTCATTTCTCCAGCAGCAGAGGACCATCGTTCCCTCTGCTGAAGACATACTTCAGACATACCAGCCTTGGAAACAGCATTCAAAGCAAAGATGGGCCTCAGAAAACTCTAAATGACCATTTGACCCTGGCCAGAGGCACTTTCCATAGTGACGCAGCAAAGGCCTGTGACTGGTGCAAACACAGTCCTTCATTTGCATGAGGGAGTGCATGTGCCATGACTGGCACACATGCCTTGCCACACCCCTTTCTGGCTTTATAAGCAGGCCATTTGGCTGACTCTTCAGCCAGCCAGGAAACATTCTCTTGTGCTTACCCCGATATAGCAACTTTAGGCACAATAAAAGGGTTGTCTAGAGTTGTCTTTCTCCACTGCCTCTGGTCTTTCTCGTTTATGAAAAACTGAACCAGGAACACCAAGAGAGGACTACACAACAGCAGCCTAGCAGTGGCAGGGCTGAGGTAACAGTGGTCTCTGACCCAGTATCAGCAGCAGTAGCAACAGGCAGTAACAAGGTGAGGGCAGATGAGGAGCTCTGGAAAGTGGCTGGGGCAGAAATAATGAGAGTGGAGGAAACAGAGCCACACAGAGCTGTGAGGAGCTACAGCAAAGAAACTTCAGGCCTTAGTCACTGTGAGTGGCCAAGAGCTGTGAGTGATTGCTTGTCAAGGGCTGAGAATTCTCTAACCCTGACAGTTGTGACCCTGACAGCTGTAACCAGACAGTTGTAACCCTGACAGTTATAACCCTGACAGTTGTAACTCTGACAGTTGTAACCCTGGCAGTTGTAACCTGGTAGTTGTTGTAACCCTGACAGTTGTACCTGACAGTTGGAACCCTAACAGTTGGAACCATGACAGTTGTAGCCTGACTGTTGTAACCCTGACAGTTGTAACCTGACAGTTATAACCCTGACAGTTGTAACCTGACAGTTATAACTTGACAGTTGTACCCTGATAGTTGTATTACCCTGACAGTTGTTAATAACCCTGGCTGTGACGGAGTTAGGCATCCCAGTGCCTGATATGTGGATAGTATTAGTGGTTTGTCTCATTGCAGAGACAAACATCTGATAAGAGCCTCTTAAGAAGGGTTTATCTGAGGGCAGGTGTCAAAGGGTGGAGTCTATTCTGATAGGGACTGTGGTGGTGGCTCCATGAGGCAGCTAGTCACATTATGTCTAAGCACAGAGCCCCTGAACTCCCTTTCCCTCTTTGTGTCCAGTTCAGGCTGCCATCCCATGGTCTGGTACCTCCCATAGTGAGGAGTCTTCCCATCTCCACTAAGCCAATCTACATAACGCCTCAAAGGGATGCTAGAGCCTGTTTCTTATGTGATTCAAATTGAGAATCAACCAATGCACAGGCCTTCTATGAATGAACAAGGTGATGGTTATGAATGATGCTGAGGTCAAGATCAGGCACACTCTTCAATCTTTCCTTCTCGATGACCTTTCTCAGGGCCATTATGATAAAAACTCCACAGTGTGCTCTGCTAAGGAAACTGAATCTGTAGAGCAGGCTAGCTGGACATCTTAACCACAGGCTGGGAAGACAGACACTAACCTCAACTTCTCAGTGTCCTTGTGAAGAAGGAACCACACTCTATCCAGGAAAGGTGAGTGTGACCTTGTTGTTTGCTTTATGCCACTCCAGGGACAAGTGGCAGGGAAGGGTCGGTGGAGGGATGAACAGAGAAGCAACAGCCAGGTGGAATGGTGGATCCCCAGGGAATGGGGGCTCTAAGCCCCTCAGCAGCTTGTGTTTCAGGTTTAGTACGTTGGGATTCTCAGCCCTTGAAAGATGGATCCCCAGGACATAAGTAGGAACCCCGGGGAATCTTGAGAGAATGGACAGATCCCAAGGAAATAAGTGGAACCCCAGGAAATAGGTGGATTCTTGAGAAAGTTACAAGCCCCTAGGAATAGAGAATCACCAAAGAATAGGTAGATGCCCACAGCCTTTGTTCCACAGCTGGTGACAACTATAGCTGTCTCTCTCTGCCCTCCCTCCCTCCTCCTCTCTCTGTCTCCCATCTCTCTCTCTCTCTCACACCCACAATACACATACATATATACTACACACATACAACATACACACACATATACAACATCACACACATACACACACACACACACATACATATAACACACACTACAAACACACACACTACACATACACACACACACACATATACACACACATCACACACACATTCACACACACATATATACACACACACTACACACACACATACATATACACATACTACACACACACACATACATACACACACTAAACACACACACTACACACATATACTACACACATACATACACACACTAAACACACACACTACATCACAATACATATACACATACTACACACACACACATACATACACACACTAACACACACTACACACATACATACACAACAACCACACACACAATATATACACAACACACAACATACATACACACACTAAACACACACACTACACACATATACTACACACATATATACACACACTAACACACCCACTACATACACACATACATATACACATACTACACACACACAATAATACACACACACAACATACATACATACACACACACATACATACACACACTATACACACACATATACATACACACACACACACACAAACACACACACACCCAAGCTCTCTCTTTCTCGTCTACAGATGTTTAGAGGAAGGAGAACGTGCCCACTGTGTAGTATAAGCTGATGATCAATAGGACCTACCATTTTGTGAGTAGACAAGGTTGTTTTCTTTTCTGTCACCCAATTTAAAAATTATAAGCCAAAATAAACATTATAATCAATAGGAGAGTAGCCAGACCAAGAGACTGATTTTTACTAAAAGTTATTTAAAGAAAACAAAAGTATCTGTTGTGACTTCCCCCCACATGCAGCAGCTAATTCTTTTTAATTCAAAAAATATATGCAACTAGGACACTCGTGTGGCAGCACAATCCCAGGACCCGGAGCAAAAGCTGCTTGCAAGGTTATCTGTCATCTGTAAACTGAACCCTGGTAGGGTTGGATCCAGCTGCAGAGCTGGGGTTCCTCCCTGGCCTGTGGTGTTAGGATTCTTGCCCTGGTAGTCCTGACTGGTCCATCCTGCTATCCCTTAGCACATACCCATGGACAGCTCACAGATACCAAATCAGGACTATGTGCTCCTCTACCCAGTACCTAATGACCCTAAGACCTCCCACTGCTGCATGACAGAGGTCCTGGCAAGAAGAATGGATCCTATCCCTCTCTGCCCACTAACCCTTCTCTTCAGCCATCCTGGAGATCATCCCAAGCTTGTTGGAGTCCCCCAGAGTTCCCAGCACTAATCATGGCCAAGCCCCTCCACATCCCCAGGGTTCCCCTAATGCTTACTTCTAACACCCCTCCCCTCACAGGCTGCCCCATTCCAGTATTCTTCAGGGAACTGGATTATCCAACACGTGCCTTCCTGGGTACCCACAGCATATCACGTTGCTATATTTTCCCTTTTAATCGGGGTACAAGTGCCCTTACCACCAAAACTAAACAGACTAGTTGATGATGACAGCCTTGAAAAAGTAACAATCTCTTGTCTCTAGTCCCAGGCAAATCCTATTCAAAGGCTGGGCCCTGAGAGAATGAGGTCGGTGGCTTTGGCTCTCCCTCTAAGCCTCGGTGCCTTTATAAATGGCCTCTCCTCTGCAGAGTGAGAAGGTGGCCCCACGAAGGGAAGAGAATAGCTAGAGAAACCACTGTGCCCTAAAGCCATTGCCCGTGTGACCACTTCCTCTCCCAGAAAGGACAGAGGACTTCCTGAGTCTTCTGTGGTGTCAGGGTCAGAAGACAGAGCCACACACACAGGGCTCTGTTTACCACCCCCTCCCATAGCAGGGACAAGGGACATGTCCTCATTGCCCAGCAGACTTGCATCTGGGCAGCCAAGCATCTCTTTCTGTCGAACAGCAAGTTTGGAATACTCCACTGCCCATGGCTTTCAAAGCTAAAGATGTCATTGGGCTCACCCTGTTAGGCACGCAGCAATCAGCTCCTCCGCCTGAAGCTTACATGCCCTAACTCTGACCCTGGTAGTTCTAAGGAGCAAGCCCACAGCCCCAGAGGCCAGGTCTGTAGGTTCTGCTGCATGCAGAGTCCCCGGCTGTGTATGGTTAAAAATGTGGCACAGAGGCAGCCATTACAGCCCCTCACCACCTCAGCAATCACCTTGATGCCTTTCTGTGATCAGATGAGTTTCAGTGGGTTTTAGTCCCTTTTTGGGGACTGGCCACTGGACAGTGCTGCCAGGCACTTCTGACCTACAAAAGCAATGGCAGCCTGTGCTCTTAAGGAAGCTGACTGTCCCCTGTCCTTAGGCACTGGTAGAGAATCGTAAGTGCTACCCACTGGGTAGTGCCAACTCAATCCTGGAGGGCCTCTGTTTTCAATGGCTGGGCATGTGGGTACCATTCTTGGTATTCTGAAATGCAAAAGGCTGAGGTTAAAGCACCACTCAGGGTGCTGTTGTGAACAAAGGTGACCGTGATGGGGTCCATTGCTCCTCTTCAGGAACAGAATAGCAAGCAGCTGTTGGAGGCTTGTTCCAAACTTGTACTGCCCGAAAGAGAGAGCCCCAGGCCACAACCTCTGGCCAGCAGGAGCTGGGACATCGAGACTTCATCAGGTCAAGAGGCAGCCCTCTCAGTAGCTGAAGCAGAATTCCAAAGACATCTTTAGAAAGGGTGCTGCCTTCAGGATATGAATTTGAACAGTGTGGGTCCAGACTCCCAAGGCAGGGCCCCAACAGAATGTTGACAGGCCAGCAAAAGCTCCAGTCCACGCCAGCCCTGGAGCCGCCCACTGTCAGCCACACTTTCTTTTCCTGTGGCAATCGGGATGGTGAAGACAAGTCGTCTCTAGAGAAAACCTCAGACTTCTGTTTTCAAATTGGAAACAGCATTACTGGCTCTAATTTTCTGTGAAATTAACCGACGCTCTCGCTCTCCTCCAGCGCTCGGGCTGCCATCCTGTGGGCGATAGCGGAACAGGAGCCGAGAGCGGGTTTCCACCGCTGGAGGAGGTTCATGTTCTGGAAAGGCTCCAAGCACCCATGGGAAGAGCTGATGTTCTTCTGAGCCCTGTGGGTTGAGCCTGGGCAGAGGGGCCACCTCTCCTGGAAACAGAGGCAAGAGAGTCTCAACAAGGTGGGGATGGTCTCAGATTGATGTCCGGTAGAACCCCAGTGGAGGGCTTCCTAAATGACCCTACAATGTCCAAGTGGACTAGCGTCAATGTCAGACCTGCAAAAGCAGTGAGACACAGCCAGGCTCTCGATCAACTGGTCCCCAGTGACCCACGTCTTTAAAGCAGCGATTCTCAGCCTTCCTATGGCTGCAGTCCTTCAGTACAGTCCCTGTGTTGTGGTGACTCCAACCATAACATTATTTTGTTGCTACTTCATAACTGTAATTTGTTGCTGTTATGAAAGGCAATATAATATATACTATATGCAGGATATCTGACGAGACCCCAAAGTGGGGATCGTGACCCACAGGTTGAGAACCACTGTTTAAAGGCTCTAAAATTCTTGGAAATGGGGAGGGTCTCTCGTTAGGTTTAGGAAAAACAACAACAACAAAACAGCAAAATGCTGTTCAGGGAGGGCAGGCAGGTGTCTCCTCAGGGTGTGAACAATGTCACATGCCAGTCCTTATTATGAACTGAGAAAGTTCTGCTGACTTCTCTTTGTCTGGCATCCATCCAAAGGCACACTTTGCCACTGTCAAGGGGATTTGGGCTTTAAAGTCTGCGTTTTGATTGTTTGAGGAACACATCAGAATGTAACCCTAGCTGGCCTAGAACCCAGGGCAATCTTCCCGCTCATCACCCAGTCTCTGAGTTTACAGGCATGAGCTACCAAGCCCAGCTTAAAATTTTTTTTTATAAAAATTTAACATCTCAGTTAAAATACTTTTAAAGTACTATTCCTTGAGAAGTTTGCTGTGTAGATTTTTTTTAAGCATTTATTTTAGTTTAAGGAAAAGGAGGCCATCGCTCTGTGTGTTCGGACTCTGCTCCCTTCTGCAGGATGTGCAGTGTGAGTGTGGTGGAAGCTGAGGGCCAATGCTCAGGAGATTCTCTGAACTTCTGCTCATCAGACAGTCTGTGGAACAAGCAGAGCTTATGGACAATCTCTCTGCCTCATTCCCTACCCACCAGGGTTTTGTTATTTGAAAAATAACCAGACACAGGCACAGTGACTGGTGCCTAGCCCTTGTGAGGTGAAGGCAAGATGATTACTGAGAGATCAAGACAAACCTGAGCTACATAGTAAGTTTCAGGCTAGCCTGGGCTACAGAGTGAGACTCTGTCTCAAGCAGAAATAAATAAATCCTTCTTGCCACTGATATGATATTCAGGTATTTTGTGGAGTTCGGCTCACTGGCCTGTGAGCTTCTCTGAGCTTCATGCTGGAAAACTGCTCATGACTGTAGATGCTGTGGATCAGAACATGGCTTTGGTGGGGTAAGGAGACAGGCCATCCCCTTCAAATGCCAGCTGCCCACTGGCTTTATCTCCAAGTTCCCACACAGTGTCCACCCCTCCCAGAAGCACGTAGGAAAGGCTTAGGAGAAGGAAGGTATCAATGCAAAATGGATGCCACAGGAAGGATCAAGAGGACTGACAAAAGAGAGAGGAGAGTTAACATGATGAATTATGATTGTTTAAAGTCATGAAGGAAGAGAAAACCATGAACAGATTAATAAAGCATGAAGCTAAGAAACATCAAAAAGAGGCATGCTGGAAGCTTCTCGCCACACTGCCCCCCCCATAAAAAGTGTCATTTGCTGTTATGGCTGTAGCAACAGCTCCTGCTGCTGCTGATGGGGGGGGGGAGGAGGAGGAGGAGGAGGAGGAGGAGGAGGAGGAGGAGGAGGAGGAGGAGGAGGAGGAGGAGGAGAGGAAGAGAAGAGGAAGAGGAAATGAAGTAAACTACCAAACAATAAGGGCAACATGACCAGGCAAGAAAGCCCAGGCCAGAAGGCAGTGCCCCTTCCAAAAGCTCAGAAGTGTCAGAATATTCCAGCCCAGAAAGCATACACATTCCAGATGTATCTGACAAGAAAGCACAGGAGGTTTTAAAAAGGAATAAAGGTTCTTTTTTTGACTAAAAACAATTAGGTAGCATAAAATACCCAGAACTCCAAAACAAAATCCTTCCTGACATGAAAAGAACACACTTTCATTGCACTTTGGAACCCATGGTAAAATGGACTGTCCAGTTCACCATCCTAACAGCTCTAGGCATACAGCTCAGCAGTAGGCATGCATTCCCGTGACTATAGCCGTCACCGTCACCCAGGGAACTTTTCCACCGTATACAGATGAAACGCCGTCCTCACTGAACTCTGGCTCCAGCCTCTCCAGCCAGCGCCCACCGTCCTACTCCGCCCCTGTGAGTTTGGAGGAGTCACATATGTGTGCCCCCTTTTTGGGAGGCTTATCCCAATGTTCTCAAGGCTCAGCCATGCGTTGCCTATGTGGGGACGTCTTCCTTTTTAGAAAGGAAGGCTATTCCGTGTTGGCTGCTGCCCACTCATCAGTCAGCCAGTGGACACAGGTTGTTTCCCTCCTGACGGCTGTGAATGGTGCTGCTGTAAGGAGCACACAACCATGTACAATCCAGGCTTCACTGTATCTTGAGAAATGATCTTGCCTTTCCTTAAGCCATCTTCACTTGTAAAAATCTTACATTTATTTAGTTGAGATGTATTTATGATAAATATTTTCACATCTGTAACTACAGCTACCTCTAAATAAGATTTGTGCTAATAAATACTCCAGGAGTTAAGAGATATGGAAAGGAAGGGAGGAGAGACACAGGGAAAGAAGAAGCAGAGCAGGTAAGGGAGGAAGGGAAGCTGTAAAGCCCTGACCCACGTCCCAGGGCTGAGCTGTGTCGGGGGTTTCTCCTGTTGTGTCCTCTCCTCTTCCTCCACCATCTACAGCTCTCATCCTTCCCTTTCTCCTGTGTCACTTTTAGGACACACCAAGTCTTTCTGTCTTCCAGTCAACCTTGGGATCCTTTGCTCCTCTGAAACTGTCCACTGTCACCTGGACATGATGCCACCCCTCCCAAGGCCATCCCCACCACGTTCGCTAAGCAGGGAGGCCCAGGTTTGGTTGGAGGATGTGGTAAGTACAGAAAAATAAACTTCACTTTGCTCTCGTAGTATCTGAAGATCCAATTGTGCCCCGGTGTGGTGACAGTTAAGAATGCAGACCCGAGAGCACCCGTCAGTGTGGGTGTGACAAACTTGCATCGTGCCACATTTGGTAAGTGGGTGACAGAGTTGTCCCCCTCCCCCAGCTCCCTGCTGGCTGTGGCTTGTGTGGTGCCTAAGACAAAATGCACCGGGACCAGATGCTACGCTTATTTAGCCATCGACCCGGTCCCTCGGTAAATGTTTCTAAAATGTCTTTTCTATTCGCCCCCAAGCACTGCGAGCAGATGCTTAATAATAGGACAAACGCCTTCCATGAAACAGCATTGTGCAATGCTGTGCTTGTCCACATGAACATGAGAGGAAGTGTGGGCACTCCTACCCCAGAGCCTGCAACTGTGCTGACGAGCATCCCTAGCAAGTTCACATTCCTTCCATCTATGCTTCTCTAGGAGAAAGCGGTGGCTGGCCCGCCTGAAGGCAGCCGCACACAGATGTGTGTGAGCAAGGGCAGAGTAATTCCAGTAACAGACCCAAAGAAAATCTATAGATGACCCAAAGCTTTGGCAACTTCTCTGGTAATCAGTCACATCAACTACTCAGATTATAGGATATCTTCGGGAAATGAAGATAATAGTTGGACCTCTGGCCAATAAAATCAAATAGTCCAAGAAGTCTTGGGAGCCCACACATGCATACTTACACACATGTATGGGTGTACACTCACATATCTATGCATCATTACATGGAAAGGGGGGCATTTGGGGGAAAAGAGAGACCTCCTCAATCTTCCTAGCCCTGAGATATATCTCAGTAGAATGAAGCCAGCAAATCCAAGCAGTTCACTAACTTGATTGTCAAGTTTCAGGGAAGCTAGCTAACCCTCAAGGGTGACTGTGTGACCCGAAGATCCTGAATCTCTCCTCCTCCGCTCCCACTGAGCACCCAGTGACACCCATAACTCCTAGCTCACATGGATGGGTCCCTAATTCCATAAAGAGCTGCTTCCTATTGCATTATCTATATGATCAAGTTCCATCTCATCGGCAAGCGGACCTTCCTTTTGCTTATCTAATGACATGAAGTAAATCAAAGGCCGCCTGCTTCAGAGGCCGGAGAGCAGCAAATTATCCCTCCCTCAGTGGTGAAAGAGTCCCAGACACCTCATTAGATACTAGTTGCTACTTGTTTTCAGAAACAGAATTCCCACCCACTCTGAGTTAAGAGGCTTCTGCAGTGCCCCCTTGCATTGTCCACCACCTACACCTACATCTCCCCCTCACGCCTTGCCCCTCATACAACCGGAATGCTGCCATCAGATCTCACACTCCTTAATTAGTTTTGTTGTTTTGAAACAATGTCTTACAATGTAACTGTGGCTGGCCTGAAGCTAAGTATGTTGACCAGGCTGGCCTTAAACTCAAGAGATTTCCCCAGCCTCTGCCTCCTAAATGCTAGGATTAAAGGTGTACACCACCCGACCCATCCTTCATTACATTCGTGTTTAACAGTCTTTTCTTTAAGGAATTTAGTCTCATCCTCAAGAACGTGTAACACCACTAGCTAAATGATTCTCTCTAGCACACATTCAAAAAAAATATACATAATCAATCAAACATAACAGATTTGTGATCTAACAAACACTATGGTTCACACACTTCCTAAAATGCCATACCAGGGCCATGGCTGCAGGTGTGGTGTGTTCTGGGCACTTGAGAAGACAAAGCTTGCCTCTGTGTTATTTCCTTACTGTAGGACCACAGCCCAGGCCCACAGCCCACAAGGCTATGGAGAGTGGTCTCCATCTAGTGGTCAATTCTCTCATTACATCGGAGAGGCAAGTTCCTTCTGTCCCCATGGGTTGGCGAGATGGGTTTTCCTGGGGTCTTTAATAAATTAAATGAGGGTGGTGGTTTCATAACCTTCCGAATATGATGAGAATCATTTAAATGAACATATTAAGGAGACTAATATGGAAAGTTTGTTTTCTGAGTTTTAAAAAGAATAGTGTGAATAGTGTCTCATGAGCAGAAAGGAATGGTCTATATCTATGGTAGACTTAGGTGGCCCGAAGCCTACTGAGGCTGTTATCCTCATACAGTAGTGGGAATGTGAAAATAGACACCCAGGGACCCCAGGTCTGAAAAACAGAAACAGTTGTTTCATGCGTGTTTGGAAACCTTGTCTTAGTTTCTGGGAAGACAGTCACCGGGACCCCTTCTCTGAGATTGACTAAGTTGTTTCTTTTTAAGGCCACCTTCCCCCACTGAGACTCCAGGGCTGCAATTACAAATCTGAGCAGTGCACACAGGCCTTCACTCCTGCTCCACTGGGCTGGTGGGTGTGGTTAAATTATGATGTTTTATTCTAGGGGAGTAAGAAACATCTGCTTCTTGATGGGAGCCGTGTTATTACAAGACCTACGTCAGGCATTTTAACACGATATATTCCTCGCAATTAGACTCGCCACACAGAATACCGACGCAGAATTCCCACTAATGTTCTCATCACACCAACTCGAGGATCTTCCTCTGCACCTCCACGAGATTGATCAGTGCAATTATTCTGTAAAGGTCTTTGTCAGTGGATTCAAAATAACCAGAAACAGTATTATTATTATTTAGGATTCAAGTGTTAATTTTCCAGCTGAGATGCAGCTTCAGCCACACACAGCTACAGGTGTGGATCAGGAGGAAAACAAAGTTGTCTGCACGAGCATAGTTTCATCTCTTCAGAAGGAATCCTGAGAACAGCTCCTTGCAGCTCTACATACAAGAACAAGCTGCCTGTGCAAGCGTTGAAGATGCTGCTACAGGGGTCTCTGAGGACCCAGGGTGACCCTCAGGCTTGGCAAGTACATGTTACTCACACCCTAACGGTCCTCCTCTGTCAGATCAGGAAGTCTCTTCACCTACAAACCTGAAGTACAGCAAGAGGCGTATGGTGCTGCCTCCAGGGTACCAGCTCCGCGCTGAGCAGGGCTAGAATGCAAAATGCAACCAGCCACTGGGGATGAACTGTAGAGCTGCATCCACGTGGAGCCCTAGACCAGACTCTGGGATGCTCTGCCTGCCTCCCCTCTAATGTTCCTCTTTTCTGTCTGGCCCTGCTTGCTTGCCTTGCCCTTCAGAGCTGTGAGCCCTAAACAGATCCCACCCAGAAGTCTACCTGCAAGCCAGACCTGCAAGCAAGGGGCAGCCTAGGAGTCAAAGAATCACCCAGCCAGGGCATCAGGATCATAGAACCCATGAGAACCCTGAGACAGATTGACCAAGGAAAGAGACTAGAAGCAAAAAAGGCAGGAGCCATGAGGGAAAGGGACCTCACGGCCGACTGTACCAACAATGAAATTACCGTGGTGAACACCAACCCCTGTATCCAACTTAACATGGAAAAACTAGAAAGATGCAAATAATCAGAAGTGTCTCAGGAAGAAATAAAATACCTGAACAGCCTACAGCAAGTAAAGGAATTTAATTGCGAGTAAAAATATATCCACAGAAGAAAACTCAGACTCAGCTCTCAAGACTCTCAAGATGCTACAGACAATGTCACACCAATCCTACACAACTATTTCTGAAAAAAGGATTAGACAGATAACACTTCTGAGCTCATTCTACAAAGCAAGTGTCACTCTGATACTGAAGTTCTGGTGACACAAAATAGTATTGTGAGCCATGGCCAACTGCAAGAGAACGCAAGTTTGTTTGTACATCTGAAAATCCACCGACTCGTAGAAACTGTGGGGAAAGGACAACAATGCTCAGCATCTGTTTGTGATTTTTTAAAAAAAATCTTTCAACAGAGTCTAGGAAGAAGGAGTTGTTCTCAGTCTACAAATAGCAATGTACGAAGCCCACAGCATCAGAAATGATGGCAAACCCCTGCAGATATAAAGCAAGGAGTCTATTCTAATTCTTCAGCTCATCACTGTGCTCCAAGTTCTAGAGGGAAGGAAGGGAAAAAAGAAAGCGGATCAGAGCCATAGATACTGAAAGAAAATTGTCAGTTAACAACCAACCCCATCTACGTTAGATAGATGATGGATGGTTGGATAGATGATAGATAGATGATAGATAGATAGATAGATAGATAGATAGATAGATAGATAGATGATAGATACATGATAGATAGATAGATAGATAGATAGATAGATAGATAGATAGATAGATAGATAGATAGATCAGCAAGCAACCTAAGCATCCAATTAAGAAAACAATTCCACTAAAAACAGCACCAACAAGAATAGAATGCCTGGCACGGTGAGCAAATGCCCTCGATCTCAGCACTCAGGACTCCAAAGCAGGAAGACCTCTGTGATAGATTTGAGGACAGCTGCATCTGGGTAATGAGTCCAGTCAGGGCTACAGAACGAGATCTGGTCTAGAAAGTGATTTTTAAAAGGAAACGCTTTTTATTAAATGTAATGAAAACATGTAACATTTATTCTCTGAATGTCGCAGAAACATGAGCACTGGGCCTACAGCTGTGTCACATGACAAACATAACCCTAAATATATAGAGACAACCCACACCCAGAGATTAAAAGAGTTAATCACGTTTATATGTCAGCTCTCTACAAACTGCTACAGATTCAACGCAGTCACTGTTAAAATGTCTGTATGCTTTTGTGGAAATAGGTAAGGCCAAGATGTTCGTTTATATGGATATGAAGAGAGTCCGGAACAGTCGGAACAGCATGAGAGAGAAAGAACTCGGAGAACACACGCTAGTAAATCTCAAACTCGCTATAAAGCTATAGTGTCGTGGTCATGTGGCATTAGTGTAGAACAGACCTAAGGATCTTAGAACATAACTCCAAGTAGTGGATGCTGGTCTCAATGGTACGGCATGCTGATGCAGAACCGCTGGATGGAGGTCAGCATGGGAGAGGACCTCTCCATCGGAAGTTTATCCTTGTATCTGCCCTGCAGTACTTGTCTAGGATGCTAGCCCATTCTATTTTGAATTATGCTACAATAGTCCATTTTGAGACCTACTTTTTATAAACTCCCTACAGTGAATGGAGAAAAAAATAAGATGAGAAGCAAATTGGATGGTGATTTGTATATAAGTCATAAGCAAATTTATTCAGTGAGACGATTTCCTCTGACCTTTAAAATTGTTCATTTGAAAAATTTCAAACACATGCAAAAATGTTGACAGTCCTACCCTCCTCCAGCCTGGTTCCAGTTACCTGACAGCTCTCTAATCCAGACTATCCTGAGCCATGACTAGCAAACCCCAGATGGCAGCTCCTTCCATCTTTAAGGATTCTGGCACACACCTCTTAGTGATAAGGGCTCTTAAACCAAGGTTTAAGCCACCATTAAGCTCCTGTTGGTTTCTTCCTATAAACAGACACCTTCCCAGGGCTGCATGGATTGCCTACATTCATGCCAGAGGTCTCCCACAGGGCCTCTCAGACGCATAGTTTTTTTTAGACCAAGCAAGTAAGTTTTATATCATTGTCCAAAATTGTACCCATCCCAGCTGGAAAGCACACATTATTATAGTCAGTGACTGGCAACCTGTGGCAGTTTAGCTGCCAGAATACACAATGTTAGGATCTGACCACTTACTCTCCTTGTGCCCTGTGCTGAGGGTTTTTGGGGGACAGAGACAGTGCTGGAGAAGCTCAAAGCTGCTCAGGGCCTCCCTTCAGCCCCACAGGGCTCTCCCTGGAAGCCCAGTTCTACACCTGGTAGGGTGAAGTACCAAATGAAAGTCCGTGGGCTGCAAGTGTGAATCTGAGTCACCGAAAATTCCTTGTTTTCTTAATGCCTGATTTGTAATAACAATAGGAAATTAGACCCAGGCTGAGTGCAAATGCTCAGAGTGCTGGATTTGGCCACGCCCCCATCTCTGGTAGTATTAACATACACACAGTGATGGTTCTGTGCTGAAATCAAACCCTCCTCACCGTGGAATGACACTGAAATCCCAACTGTGAAAAGATTGCAACTTAGAGGATCCAGAAGAGCATGGGTGAGTAGTGAAACCTTCCCAGTCTTCTGTCTGCCCTGATGACTCCTGTGCACCAGAGAAAGGACAGCATCATTTTCTCCCCTCCACTCACATCTACCCTACACAGCATGGCAGCTATTCTCAAGGTGACAAACTCCAACTGTTGTTCCTCACCTTGTGTCTCCACCTTCTCCAAGGAGCAGAAGTGAGCTATCCCAGCTTCCCTGGATTCACACAGCATGTACTACTGCCTCCTTTAAAAACAAAGGCAAAACAGAAAATGTGGTGTATCCCTTTTAGCAAAAAATATATCTTTGTAAGATGACACTTCCCTTGAAAGTTCAGTGTTGTGTGGCCTAACCTACGGGAAAGTGTCAGGACACAGTCGGCCACAGGCAAATGGAAAGGTCTAGAAAGCCTGTGTCATTGTGTCTCAGAACACAGCCATCCGGAGGTTAATGCATCAGGTAACAACACCTGAGATGCAACCTGCTGTGTTTATAGACATCTTACATTTCTCACATGTCTCTCTGAAGCCTACACCAAAAGTATCTCTTCCTCCAGACCTCCTTCCTAGCAGGAACCTTCTCTAGGTCCTCCTTCATCCTCCAATCCTCAAAATAAGAGGGCTATGAGTACCCACTGCCTTTCAGGCTAGGGCTGTGTCTTAGTAATCTGCCAGGGGGCTAGAAGATGGCTCAGTGGTTAAGGGCACTGACTGATCTTCCAGAGGTCCTGTTTTCAATTCCCAGCAACCATGTGGTGGCTCACAACCATCTGTGATGGGATCAGATGCCCTCTTCTGGCATGCAGGTGTACATGCAGATAGAGTACTCATATACATAAAAATAAATAATCTCTTTAAAAAAAAAAAGACACACAATCCAGGTATTGAACAAAGGAAGGAAAGGAGGGAAGGAGGGAGGGAGGGAGGAGGGAGGGAGGGAGGGAGGGAGGGAGGGAGGAGAGGGAGGGAGGAGGGAGGAAGGGAGGAAGGGAGGAAGGGAGGAACACAGAAAGAAACAAAAAAATCAGGTCAAAGGGCATAGAAAGCTCAGAAGACAGGATGTTGGAGTCAGTGTCCCTTTGAATCTTTGCAAGCCCATTTCAACAGAGCAGGAGAATGAGATGGATGCCCACTTCTGACAAGAAAGCATCCTAGACACTCTGAAGATCTCATGCAGCAAAATATCTAAACTCCAACTTAGGATGCAGTTTCTCGTGTCAACATTGGGCTTATAGAAAAAAAGGGATATCTTCAAAACTCTCAACCAAGAAAACCATTGTCACCTGACCGTCAAGAAAGGAAATGCAAGACTATAATATGAAAGAAGAAGTTGCCCAAAAGAACATCTCTCCTGGAACCCACCAGAGGGCCACAGGGTACAGCCTGCCCTGAAAGGATGCAAGAATGCTCCCCTTTGGCCATGGCTCTTGCCAGGAGCAAATGCTACCAAGTTTCCACGAAATAACATCAACCAAAAAAGCACTCATAAAGAGCACAGACACACACGGCACACTCTGGGATCAGGGCTAATGGACACAAAGCAGGTGGATCAGGGAACACCAACTGCTCAAAATGTAAAGCACACAATTTTAAAAGTCAAATGTGAGCCATTACTAAAACAGATAGAGTCACCAAAATGGGGAATAAAAACTGAGTACAAATGAAGAAGCACTTAAGAAAAAAATCTGAAGAGGTTTATAAATGCAAATATCAATTGTTGAATTAAAATCTCAAAGTAGGAGACAACAGACTGATGGGCACAGACTAATACATGGAGTGTGGGCCTGAGGAGACTGAGCTTCTGCTTATACACAAGTCAGGAAAGGAAATGTGACTCTCAAGACTCGGAGGACAAATCAGAGACTCAGAAGTGCTAACCAACAGCTTGTTCAGAGACTACAAGGAAAGGAGAGCTGCCTGTGACTTCTGGCTTGAAGGCTTTCAAGAATGGACATAATCAATGAATCCACAATATTATATTCCAAGCTGAGTAGATGGGAAGACAGCCACCCTCGTGTCACAAATAAAAGAATGGGCACTGGAGAGACGGGTTCAGCAGTTAGGGTCAGGGGCTGCTCTTTCAGGGGACCCAGGATCTATTCCCAGCCTCTGTCACTGATCTGACAATGGCTATATTTACAAGCAGAAACTCACGGGGGTTGAAGAGGATGTGAGGAAATCAAAACCCTTGTTTAAAGCTTATTAGAAACATAAGAGCCTGGGGCCCCTGATGTAAACTCGACAATGCCTCAAAACACTACACATGGTGTTTAAAGACTTATTACACCAAACTTTCAAAACTTACTAGAAATCTTCCAAAGTAGAATCAGAAACAGAAAATAAGGAAACTTCCCCAAGCTGTTCCACAAGACGGGTGAAGCTGAGGTGCCAAATTAAGCCCGGATAAACTAGAGAGGAGACATCAGAGGTAATCTCACTCAGATACATGGGATTCCAGGGAACATACTATCTGGAACAAAGTGAGCTTATCTCAGGAATACACAATTTTATTTAGATATACACATACATGTATATATTCAAGTCGTATCATTTACAAACAGTAACATGTCTTTCCCAACTTCGTCCCTTGGCCTGCTATCTTAGTCTATTCTCTAGACAGAAGTGACCAGGGTTAGCCGTGGCGGCTACTGTATGCATATAGACTACTATATCATATACATGCATATATACATGTGCATATAGCATGTAAGCTACTCTATCAGCTGATGAAGGCTGATATTTGATAATATTCTGAAATAGCCATAAGAATATTTCAGGAGATGAGGAATAGGTTTACGGTGGTTTGAGTGAGAATGGCCCCCATAGGGACATATGTTTGAATGTTTGGTCCTTAACTGTTCAGTAAAGATTAGGAGGTGTGACCTTATTGGAGAAGGTATCTCAATGGTGAAGGGAGAGCTCTGAGGTTTGAGAAGCCCACACCATTCCACTTAGCTCTCTCCCTGCCTTGGGCTTGTGGATCAGATAGATGCAAGCTCTCAGCTACTGCTCCAGTGCCATGTTTGCCGGCCTGCTGCCATGTTTTCCACTATGGTGGTCAAAGATTCATGCTATGAGACTGTAATAGAGTCCCCAATTAAGTGTTTTAAAAAAAAAAAAAAAGTTGCCTTGGTCAAGGTATCTCTTCACAGCAATAGAAAAGTAACTAAGACAGGATTCTAGTTTCGCTCACTTGAAAAATAACATCTGCCTTAGTAGACACCCTCCATAATAAGAACATGTTAGAATTCTCCTTTTAACATCTAGAATGAAGTGGGGTCCCCACCGCAGCTAACGCTGGTCATTTCTGTCTAGAGAATAGACTAAGATAGCAGACCAAGGGATGAAGTTGGGAAGACGTGTTACTGTTTGTAAATGATATGACTTTTTATAGAAAATGCCACAGACTCTACTGATCCCGACTAGAAATAAAATGTCTTTGTCCTCACAGTCCTAACGACTGAACCCAGGCCTCATTAGGCAAGTATTTTACCACAGAGTCTTACCCATGTTGAAAGGAAAGATCTTAGTGTGGTGATGTTCAGTCACAAAACTTAATTGAAGTTTCATATACCAGCAACAGTGAGAAGCTTACAGCTCCTATTGCTGTGCTAAATACCATGATCCTGAGCAACTTTGGGAGGAAAAGGTTTATCTATCTCAGTTTACAGTTCCACATCTTAGTCCATCGTCAAAGGAAGCCAAGGCAGGAACTAACACAGGAACTTGGAGGCAAGAACTGAAGCAGTGAAGGTCTTAACCCAAGTTGTGATGGGAACCACAAGATCTTGGTGATGTCTGGAATGTGGTTCATCTGCAGGAGAACTGTAGACACTGAGTGGAACCAGCTCAGGAAAGATCTCTGATGCTGCAGGCAACAGAGTCAGACTGACTATCTGTTACAGGTCGATACTTAAGGTCGAAGTCTACCATGTCTAGATCGCTCCTCTGAGTTCAGTGCAAAATAGGGGACTCCTCTTTCATAGTTGGGCTTCCTCTTCTCTGCCTAATCTGGGGAGTCCTGGCCCCTGAGAAATGTCACATAGTCCTTGGACAACCTACAACCTCAACATCCTCTTTCCCAGTAAGAACCCACCCAAGTACCTGGGATTCCTGGATTGCCCATCCATACAAATGAGGCATTCAAAGTATGTTTAGGCTCCAGCCAATGATTTTACAATCACTCTGAAAATTCCTTCCCACTCTCCAAGGTTCATATATCACCCTTGGTCACTCTGAATAAAGTATATGCGCACCAGCTGTTTCACTGAAGATTGTCTAAGAGGGCTATTCCTTTGAGTATCTTCTAAAGCAGCTGTAACACTAAAATCTCCTCAGAGAAGGCCTCCCGCACTCTCCCCTGCACTCACTCCCAGCCAGACTGGGATCCCACAGACCACACCTGTTCTGGACTCCACTTCATCCTTGCAGCCTGGTGTGCAGCAGTACCTGGATACCCAAGGGAGAAAACAGAGGACACGGAACCACAACTGGTCCCCAACACACCTACAACTATCCGAGATCATCAGAGCCTAGGTGATGCCACCACATGTCCCAGAAGTCAGACCTAGAGCTGCAGGGTTTAATGTTTGCTTGATGGGATTTTGTCATAATTTTTGGTCTTATTTTTCCTTCCTATCCTTTGGTGGTGGTGGTTCTCTTCTTCTTCTTCTTCTTCTCTTCTTCTTCTTTCTTCTTCTTCTCTTCTTCTTCTTCTTCTTCTTCTTCTCTCCTCCTCCTCCTCCTCCTCCTCCTCCTCCTCCTCTCCTCCTCCTTCTTCTTCTTTCCCTCCTCCTTGTTTCTCCTCCTCCTTTTCTTCTTTGTCTTTTTTTTAAAAAATAGGAGTAAGTAATGGTTAATTTTAATTGCCAACTAAACTGGATTTGAACCTCCATGGAAATACACCTCTGGGTGTGCCTATGAGGGTGTTTCCACAATGTTTAACTAAATATGAAAACCCAGATGGACCGTGGGCACCACCATCACGTCATCACTGTAGGCTGGGGTTCTGGACAGAGTAAAGCAAGCAGTGAACTGAGTACCAGCATCCCTACATCTCCCCACCCCCATCCTGGCTCTACCTCAAGACTCTAGACACCACCTGAAGAGCTGTCCTATGTTGCTGCCACCACTCCTCTCCCATCACAGTGAACTTTATTCCCTACGTGTGACCCAGAATAGACCCTTTCCTGCTTCAACTGCTTTTGTTAGGTATTCTGTTGCCATGGTGGGCAAATTAAATAATACTGAAGGATTCCTCTGTGCTATTGGACATTGGAAGTATGTAGCCTGGTTTTAGTTTTACGGAAGCTCATAGTTAAGATCCTTAGGTCTCAGAAAGGACTTCAGACATTTGAGCAATGCTGGAACTGTTAAGAATATGGGGACTTTCACTGGACACGGTGGCACATGCCTTTAATCCCATTAGTTGGGAAGCAGGGCCAGATGGATCTCTGTGAGTTCAAGGCCAGACTGGTATACAAAGCAAGTTCCAGGGCAGCCAGGGCAACACAGAGAAACCCAGTCTTGAAAAACAAAACAAACAAAAGAAGGTGAATACATTTTGCATTACTCAGCGGTTGACCCGAGCATAAGGGAGCTTGGTAGAATTTTATGGCTTGAGAGTAAAACATTTCCCAGAAAGTTACCTTTAAAGTCGTGGTCCCCCAATAGAACAGTTTGGGGAGCTTGTGAATGACTGGCAAATGTGTATCACTGTGTGTCATTAAGGTTATAGCCTAGCCTTTATCCCAATCCAAGATCTTTGCTTTCCAGTTGCCAAGATGTGACCAGCTGCCCTGGTCTGACCCTCACTAGCTACCAAGCTTTCCCCACTATCTATACCGTATATCTATACCATAGATAACCCTAAAATGATGAGCCAAAATAAGCTTCTGGTCCCTAAGGTTGTTTCTGACCAGTGTTTGTCACAACAACGACAACAAAAATTAAACTAAACTATAATACGATGTTAGTTTTATGCAATAAGATTTTGACTCATTGAGGCTTCCATTCAGATTTCAAAGGAAAGGCAGAGATGCCAGGCAGCGTGCAACAGGACCAGAGTTAGACCCAAAGAGTGCAATACCTGAAGCTATGCTAATCAAGCTGGATCTGCGCTGGAAAACTTAGGGTCAGACTTTCCATCATGTTGGGTCTGTTAAAGCCTAGGAACTCCTGAACATGGAATAAGTGCAGTTTGCTTTATGAGATGACCTGTAGGGTAGGGAGAGCAAGGGCAGAATGTGAATGAATGTATAATGTCTTCCATAGGCTCACCAATTTGCATACTTGGTTCCTGGCTGGTGGTGCTGTTTTCCGTGGTTATGGAGCCTTTGGAAAGTGGAGCCTCTTTTCCAGTAATGTCCTCCCTGTTGGGTCCTGAGAACCTTTTTGTTCTCTGGCATCGGGGGCTTTCTAGTGGCTACTCCCAGTTCCCCTCCTCCACTGCTACTCTCCTCCTTTCAAATTCATGACCCTCCGTATCTGAACGGCCCCCCCTTTACCCTCCCCTCCTCTCTCCCTCCTCGATCCCTCTCTCCCTCTACTTCCTGAGATTATTCTTTTCCCCCTTCAGAGTAGGACTGTAGCATTCACACTTTGATGTGATCTTTCTTCTTGGGTTTCATATGTCTGTGAGTTGTATCTTGGGTATTCCATGCTTCTTTTTTGCTAATATACACTCATCAGTGAGTGCATACCATGTATGTCCTTTGTGACTGGGTTACCTCACTCAGAATGATATTTTCTAGTTCCACCCATTTCCCTGTGAATTTCATGAATTCATTGTCTTTAATAATAGTACTCCATTGTGTAAATGTACATTTTCTGTATCCATTCCTTTATTGAGGGACATCTGGGTTGTTTCCAGCTTCTGGTTATTATAAATAAGGCTGCTATGAACATAGTGGAGCATGTGCCCTTGTTATATGTTGGAGCATCTTTTGGGTATGTGCGGGACCCCAATGGAGAAGTTAGGTCAAGGACTGAAGGAGCTGAAGGGGTTTGCAACCCCATAGGAAGAACAACAATATCAACCAACCAATCCCCCCCCCAAAGCTCCCAGGGACTAAACCACCAACCAAAGAGTATACATGGTGGGGACCCATGGCTCCAGCTGGATATGTAGAAGAGGCTTTGTCGGTCATTAATGACAGAGGAACTCCTTGGTCCTGTGGAAGCTGGATGACCCAGTGTAAAGGAATGCTAGGGAGTGGGTGGGGGGAGATGCCTCATAGAGGCAGGGGGAGAGGGAGGGGAGAGGGAGTTTGTAGAGGGGAAACTGGAAAGGGGGATAATATTTGAAGTGGAAATAAATAAAATAACCAATTTTAAAAAAAAAGAAAGAAAGTGGAGCCTCCCTAGAGAAAGCGGGTCACTGGGAGTGAGGGGGTCTTGGACTTTTAATAACCCAGCCTACTTCCTGCCCTGCTTCCCGACTAGAACTGCAATGTGATTGGATGCCATTAGAACCTTCCTAACCATCATAGATTTCATCCGTCACACAGTAAGCCAAAATAAACCTTTCCTCCCTTACATTGATTGCTTCTTGTTAGGTATTTGATGACATCAGTAAGAAAGTAACTAACACACTGGTGTTTAGAGACTGTCAGAACAGGAGGGTCCCACACAGGAAGCTCAGAGGCAGCGTTGCCAAGCAGTTGGCCACAGTCTATACTGAAAGAGCTAAAAATCGGCTCTAGTCAGGGCGCCAGAAGAGAGAGACTTCAAAAGTCCCCAAAGTCTTAACAATTCCCAAGCAGGAGCCATTTCTGTCTCTGTATTGGTTGTTTTTCCAGTTACTGTAAAAAAAAAAAATTGACAGAAGCAACTTAAGGAAAAGAATATTTACTCAGCATCATAGTTAAAGAAGGGATATAAGCCATCATGTTGGGAAGGCATGGGCAGGGCCATGAGGTGCCTGGTCACACTGTTGTCCACAGTTGTGGGGCAGTGGACCGTGCCACCAGACAGAAGAACTAGTAAGGTACTAGCAATGTTCAGAACCTTGATAAACTCCTAATTGAGAACTGCAGGAGTTCAGACTAGCTCCCGGCCAGAGTCCTGTCACGGAGCATGTGACCATGCCATAACAATCAGTCATGTGGGGACAATACCTGAAGTCCTTCCCCATGCAAATGGTGGGGATCCCTAACTTCTCAGACTGAGCCAATGGGAAGACTTACCCCTAGATCCTACCCCAAAAATGTTTATAAGGTCCCATCCATAATGAATAAAGTTATTTCACCATGCATAAGTTATTTCACCAAAGATAGTTTGAGAGTGCCTGTCTTACTGAGCTGTAACACTCCAGGGAAGAGTTTTCTCTCTTGCTGGACCTCGACCCCATGCTTGACTGCAGCCACTTCCTGCTTGGTGTCTGACTCTGGCTCCTAGCCTGCCTTGATCCAGCTTTCCCCAGGAGAGCTGTAACTCCTGATCCCCAAGAAACCTTTCATTCCCAAGCCAGGCTAAGGATTCCTGACTGGTTCTTCCCAGTACGCAGACTGGCACACAGTAAGGAAATAGAGACAGATAACATCCTGGTGTTCAGCTTGGATTATTCCTTTTTCCCTAGCCCATAGGACAGTGCAGCCCACATTGCAGGTGGATCATCCACCCTAATTTAACCCTTTCTGAAAATTCCTAGAGCTATATCCATGAGGTGATTCCTAAGCCTGTCAGGTTGACAATAAAGGTTAATCATCACAGGTCCACCCTTGTCAACTTGACACCCAAGCACATCATTTTAGCTTTCTACCCTAGGTCCTCCAAAATGTGTGTGGCCATCTCAAGTTACAAAAGGCATTTAGTTTCATCTTCAAAAGTCCACAAAACCTTACCAGTTTCCAAACCTTTCAAAAGTTCAATGTATCTTCTGAGACTCAAGGCAATCTCTTAATTATGAACCTGTTTAAATTTTTAAAATTACATACCTTCTAATATGCAATGAGACAAATAAACACTGTTATCCCCAAAGGGAGGGATGGAGGAATAGCAAAGAAATTGAAGCCCAGAGCAAGCTGAAACCCTGCAAAGAAAACACCACACTTTCATCTCCATTGCCATCATCTGGAATTTGTAATAAAATTGTTTCATTTCCAGTGACCTCTGGGTAGCCCACCCTATACCTTTACCACCTATAGCACATGTGGCCTCTCTGTTGAGCCAGCTTGATTCCATGCCTGCAGCTTTCCATGGAATGTATCATGCTTCAGGCATCTTCAGCATTCCACTGGGTCTCCACTGCAGTTTAGGCTTCACCTTGCATGTTTCCCACAATGGTTTCCCACGGTCTCCTTGTGGGGACTCTGACCCTATCAACACTGCCTGCCACCAGTGCCACCATGAAGCCTTGGCACAAGCCTCCACGGCCCTCTTGCTTTTGCATTTGAGTTTTACTCTTATGTTATATGCATGAATGTTTTGCCTGCGCATGTGTCTCAGTTTCACATGCCTGTAGGCAAGAAGAGGATGTCAGATCCCCTGGAACTGGAGTTACAGACAGTTGTTAGCACCACGTGGTTACTGAAAATGGAACCCTGGTCTTCCGGAAGAGCACACCTGTGCTCCTGACCTCTGAGCCATCTCACCAGTCCACGTTTGTATTCTGAATGCCTACAAAGCCATCAACCATGCGGCTGATACTGGCAAGTTCCCTTGGTGGCTCATGATGTAGTCAGCAAGCTTCTGCCACCACTTCTGCACGCTTTTGTTTCTGAACCTGAGAGAACACTTCCCTACGCAGTGTTTGGGGACCAAACAGCCCCTTTGTGGCACTGTCAACACAGCCTCTCTTCCTTCCAATGATTTTGTGTTTGAACACAAGTGGAGCCTTCAGTGGATGAGCACAGAGCCCAAGGTCTCCACTTAAATGATACAAATGTCCTTAACAACCACAGCTGTTTCCTCCTCCCCTATCTTGTTTGCAACTTTAAGCTCACTTGTGTATCTTTCCTTGTCAGACTGCATAGTTTCCATATGCTTTAAATTCTCACTATGAGTCTCGAGAGCAATGGACAGTAACCATTGCACAGTCTTAATGCTGCTAGTCTCAAATGTTCCTCTGCCGAAATAACTTGGCCTGTTCCTCTTGAATTCAGCCTCATTCAAATTTTAGGACACAGGCAGAATGCAACCAGATTCCCCCCCCCCCACACACACACACAGAGTATATGAATGGCCTCTCGTTCCATTCCTAACACGGCCTTTGTTCTCCTATGAAACTCTGTGGCAGTCTTTACTACTTGCTTTTTTCTATCTTTACACTCTCATCACAATGACCCACCAAACATTCTGGGAGCTTCTACTACCACAGGACCAAACTATCCCAAATTCTTCCTACAAACCAGTTCCAAAATCCAATAAACCATGCAGTTCTGTGGTCATGGCATCAGCTCCACTCCTCAACACCAGTTTCCTCTCTCGCTTACTTCTCTTGTCACTGTAAGAAAACATCTGACAGAAGCAATTTAAAGATTTATTTTGGCTCAGAATTTAGTGGGGGATACAGACTGCAACAGCAGAAAGGCTACATAGTCCAACAGTGGCCGCCCCCATGCTCCAGAGCCTGAGAACCCAGTAGCTGCTCAGTTTGTGAGGCTGGATGCCTGGGCAGTCCCAAGCTAGCTGATGGCCTAGAAGATTCCTGGAAAGTCTCTGGTGTTCAGCCCACACTGAAGGTCAAGAAAGCTGGAATCTGATGTCAGTGAAGCATGGCCACAACAGCTACAGAATAGATACAGACATAGACTCCCATTAAGAAGCACAGTCAGGTAGGCAAGGAAGACTGCTTCTTTTGTCCAGGCCTCTTTATATTTAGGATGTCTACAGGAAGTTGCCACCCACTCTGGAGGAGGGTATTCTCCATCTGTCAATCATTCCCAGAAGTGCCTTCTTACTTGATTCCAGGTCCCAACAAGTTGGCAATTAAGATTAGTCTTCACATCATGTAACTAAAATCCAAGGCCATTTATTGCTCGGGAGAAGAAATAAAATATTTTTAAGAAAGAAGAAAAGCAATCTAATACAGTGGAAAGGGACATTCATTGTCTTATTTTCTTGCTTAGAAAATACTGATTTCTTAGAAGTAGACAAGAAGTAATCTTTAAGGAGCATTGAGGGCCAGAAAGATGGCTCAACATGTAAAGATGCTTGCTGCCAAGACTGATGCTTCCAGTCCATTCCCCAAGACCTAAATGGTAGGAGGAGGAAACCTGCTCCCTTCACGTTGTCCAGTGACCACCATATGAGTGCTGTGGTACACATGCTTCTAGACATCCACACATCACACACTAAATAAATAAAGCTTTCTGTTTTGTTTGGATTCTGTGTAACTAACTCCCCTGATCTAGTTTCATGCTTTTCAAGCAATTCTAGTTTATATTATGAAATAAAACCAAGTGCATTACTAGAGTATTTGATTCACAAAAATCAGTATTAACTTATTGAATATATCTCAATGGTAGATCACTTGCTTTGCATGTACAAGGCCCTAGATTCAATTTCAGCACTTACAAAAATATCCTTACAGTATCTATTCTATTATGACAAAAATGAACTGAAACCATGCAAAGGGATTTTTCTAGACAGTCTAAGAAATGATCATCATATTCCATCTTGTAAGGTTTCTCTTACTCTTCCCTTTTGAAATTTTCATTGTTGTTATAAAAAAATTCATATAGAACTTACCATACACCCATGATAATTCTCCAAACACTATAGTGCATCAGCCTACTTACTATGATACCACAGATTTCCAGAACTCTGTATCTACTTGACTGTGCCTATGTCCCTTATTGCAACCATTAACTAACTAGTCAACCTTTTCTTCAGGAACTGATTACATTAGGCACATCATAGGTGAATTTATGCAATATGTGTCCTTTTGTGAGTAATTTATTTCTTCTAATCTATCTTCAGCACTCACTACATTATAATATGAGCCAGGCCTTCACTGTAAGGCTGAATAGCATCCCACAGCGTGTATATACAACCCCTTTGTTCATTATCACTGCAAACACAGGCTCTTCGGTTGCTTCTGTTTGGCTATTGTGGACAACGGTTTTATGAATCTGGGCATGACAGTATCTCTTCTAAATACTGCTTCTAATTCCCTGGATGAGAACATATCCTGACCATTTTTAGGATTATTGGGTCCACAGGAATCCCAAGGGCCTCCATAATGGTGACATTTTATATACCTGCTAATGGTAAGCAGGCTTTCAATCCTCACATCTTTCCCAATGTGTTACAGGCGCCATGCCTTGGTTCCACAAGATGGTCTCAAAGAGGCGTCCGAATGAGGTTTGCCTTGCCCTGAGTGGTCTGGAGAGCGCTGGCAGGAAGCACTGGCCGATTCTCTGGCTTTGCCACGCCGCCCAGCAAGATGGCGGACGGTGCGAGAAGGACCATAGGCTACAGCTCCAAAGTGTTACAGCTTGCTCTCCTGAGGCCTCAGTGAGGCCTTGCAGCTGGCCTGCGAGGGGGGGATATCCCGCAACAGTAAGTTTTCTTCATCCATGACCTGTCCCGTTGTGTCAGAGATCTCTCTGCCCTTCTTCTTGAACTGTTCTACTTAGGCCCTCACCAAATATATCACAGTTTGGGTTAGGTTTACAGCAGTAACATTGGCATAGCTCTGGACAGCTAGGATGATAGCTCCCTTATTGCTTGAGAACACTGAGAGCATTTGGGAATGCTCATCTGCATGATGGTGCCAGAACCTCTCATGTGGAGGAAATGAGGCTAAAGCGATGAGACAGAACTAGGGCTCTGGGCAAGCCGAAACCACCTGCCGTACTGAAACCGCGTTCAAGACTTGCTCAACCAGGTACCCAGCTGCTTCCCGCATGCCCACCGCCCCACATCCAAACACTGATTTTGTTTCAATAATGGCTGTCCTAATGAGTATGGGAGATATTCCAATAAAGCATTTGCATTCCTCTAATTGAGGCTTGCAAGCATAGAGGAAAGTTAACAACCTATGACCCTGTTTGGCTTGAGCTAAAGACACACAACACACACACACACACCATACCTTTCTTAACAACACACTTGGAAACCAAAGACTTCTTCATTGGGCTGAATGCAACCCCTCTCCAAACAAAAGCAATTTGTGTCACTATGTATCAACTGTGTTTTGAATGAGAAATGTACACCATAGGCTCAGGTGTTTGAATGCGGTTCCTAGCTGTTGGTGCTATTTGGAGAAGCTATGGAACACTTAGCTGTGGAGCCTTGCTGAGGATATATGCCCCTGAGGCAGGCCTTGAAAGTTTATCACCTAGTCACTTCCAATGGACTCTGCTTCCCGTTTGAGGTCAGAGAGGAGTCTCATCTCATCTCCTGCTCTGGTACCTGCTGCCATACTGTTCCTACCATTACAGGCGTCTCTTTCTGTAACTACAAAACTAACTCTTTCTTCCACCAGCTGCTTTGGGTTATGGTATTTTTCATAGAAACAAAGATAATTTAACCACATTCTGACGCATAGCTCCCTGGACACCTTTAATAACTGTCTTAGCTGCCTCTTTATTGCTGTGAAGGAACACCATGAGCAAGCGATTTGTGGAAGAAGGAGCTCCAGAGGTGAGGCCATGTTTGAACTCACATGTTGAGACAACAAACATGAGGCATAAAGAGAGGGAGCGAACTTGGAATGGTGCTTCTGATATCACAAAGCCTACCTCCCGTGACATACCTCTCCCAACAAGGCTATACCTCCTAACCCTCTCAAACAGTTCTACCAACTTTGGACCAAGTATTCAAATATATGAGCTTATGGGGGCCATTTTCATTCAAACTACGATATCCCACTCCCTGGCCGCCATGGGCTTACGGCTATATCATAATGCAAAATTCATTTAGTTCAATTTCAGAAGTGTCTATAGTCTTTTGGTCTCAAGACTGTGTAAAAGTTTTTTATAATTGGATATTTTATTTATTTACATTTCAAATGTTATCCCCTTTCCCTGTTTCCTCCCTGCAAACCTCCTATCAAATCCTCCGTTACCCTGCTTCTATGAGGGTGCTTCCCCACCCATCTACCCACTCTAGCCTCACCACCCTAGCATTCCTCTATACCAGGGCATCAAGCCTTCACAGGACCAAGGGTCTCCCCTCCTATTGATGCCAGATAAGGTCCCCTCCAGCTCCTCCAGTCCTTCCCCTAACTCCTCCACTGGGGTCCTTGTGCTTGGTCTGGTGGTTGACTGCGAACATTCACATCTGTATTGGCAGAGCCGCTCAGGAGACAGCTGTATCAGGCTCCTGTCAGCAAGCACTTCTTGGCATCTGCAATAGTGTCTAGGTTTGGTGTCTGCATGTGGGATTGATCTCCAGGTGGGGCAATCTCTGGATGGCCTTTCCTTCAGTCTCTGCTCTACTCTTTGTCCCTGCATTTCCTTTTGTCAGGAGCAATTCTGGGTTAAAATTTTGGAGATGGGTGGGTGGCCCCATCCTTCAACCAGGGGGCCATGCCTAACCTCTGGATATGGTCTCAACAGGTTCTCCCTCCCCTTTGTGGGGTATTTCAGCTAATGTAATCCCTGTGGCGTCCTGGGAGGCTCTTGCTTTCCTGGCAACTGGGACTTTCTGATTGCTACCCCCCAGTTTCCCCTGTCTAAAAGTTTAAAGTCTCCTCTGAAACTCAAAGCAATACTTAGCTGTACCCCGCTGCAAATCAGAAAGTGAATTCCATCCTTCTAACGTTTAAGGCATAGAATATACATTGCCATTCCAAAATTGAGGAATTGGGACATGCTGAAGAAATACTGGACCAAAGAAAGACTGAAACCCCAGCAGGACAAAATCCTGTAACTCCATGTCTCACGCCAAAGTACCCAGATGGCTTCATCCCTTCCAGCTTTGCTGACTGCAGCACACTTCTCTTGAGCTGGTTCCACTTCTCAAATGCAGCTCTCTGTCAGGAATCGCACACCTCGGGGTCTACAACATAATTCAGACTTCAGTTTCATAGCATCACTCATGGCCTCTCAGGGTCTGCCTCCCTTGCCACATCCCTGGCCTCAGCCGCTTTCCTTAACTTCAAAGGAAGATTCTACGACCTCTTTTCTCCTTCATCTTTATGACTCTAAAGCTAGAACTGCCAAAATCTCCCCCCACCCCCTTGAATCTAAGAATAGTGACTAATCCAGCTTAGACTGCTTTTCGGTATGGGTAAGGCAAACTGTGTCTTCAAAATTAACTTTTGGGGGAAAAAAATCCCTTACTTGCTCTCTTATGCCTAGGCATGATTAGGCATTAATTTGATTAGAATCAGCTACATCTAAGCAAAGGTCATGCACAGTGAAGAGGATCCCACAATTCCAGTGTCTCAATCAAAACAGAAACCCCTCTACATTCTGTTCCTAGTAACCAACTCCTCCTCCTTTTAGGCTCTGTAAAAGAAAGGTTCAGATGTGGCTCGGTCCTGAGCACTCTAATTCTAGGTCAAGTAGCTCCCTGCTCCCTGAAGGTTCATCTGCTCTGTTCCTTTGTTTTACTTTTGAATAAAACTCCTTGCTTTCCTCTTTGTGTGTGCTTTTGAATAAGATCCCAAGAACCTGGTACCACCCAGTCAAGGCAACTCGCTGTGGCATAAATTAATCATCGTAAGCACCTTTTTGGTTTTTACTATGTTGGGTTTTAGAGATGGGTTATATGTGTCTTTCTGACCTTGAACTTGTAATCATCCTACATCCACCACCGGGGTACATGGAGCACGGGATGTGCCACCAGGCATATCAAAATAATGAATCCTTTTCTCTCTTCCCTCTGTGGTTCGAGGGGACAAAGGCAAGGCCTTTAAACATCCTAGCTAAGAAGTCTACAACTCGTCTACATCCCCAGTTCATGGGACTTTTGGTCATTTTAAAATATATACTACCTTTGAGGAAAATGCCTATGTTGCCTCTTTTTGCACTCAGTTCTGAAGATCAAACCCCACCTGCCCATTTTAAAATTACGTTCTTTGATTTTTGCTTTGATTTCCTTTGAGTTGTAGAAATCCTTTGCATGTTCTGGATATTAACCCCCAATCACCTTGCAAATGTTTTCATATTTTGCAGGCTGTATTTTCATTGTTGTGTCCCCCAGTAGCAGACATTTTTAAAGCTTGATGTAATTTTATCTGTCTTTACTCTTGTTGCATGTGGATGTGTCATATTAAGAAATCAATGCCAAGCCCACTGTCATGAAGCTTTTCCTATTTTAGAAATGTTGAAAAAAAAAAGTTATAGTTTTACATCTGCCACAACACAGTACAGGCCTTCTTCCCCTTGATCATGAAGATTACTACATCACATATAAGGTTCGTTAAGTCTCAAACTCAGGTGCCTTTCAGCATAGCAAAGCTAACAGTAGCTACCATGTAATCCCAGTATCCCTGAGTCTTTACCTATTATAAGGTCCTCCTGACTGGCATATTGTTGGGAGCTGACTCTTAGCCGAAAGCGGCTATCATCTTTGCAGCCATCTCAAGCCATATACCCTGACAAGAGACTTGTTTTCAACAGCCCGAAACAGCTGAGCACACTCTGATAAGCATTTTGTTTTTCTCACATATCTTGTTTTGCTGTATAGTGCCCCCAGCTGCAAGGCCACGTGGTTCCACGCTGCTAGCTAGGTGCCCATGTATCCACACTGCAAGGCACATGACGTAGTGCCTTCAGCTGTGCTTGTCCATGAGGGCAAGGCACGTAGTAAAGGGTATAAATACCCAGGATTTCCTTTCAATAAAGAGACTTGATCAGACCCTCTGTCTTGTCTCCATTCTTCGCGTCTCTTGCCCCTCCCCACTCTCTCTTGCTAGACCCTGACCTGTGGACTGGAGCAGCAGAGGGACGGAAACAAAGTGACCCCCTAATGTGGGGCAGCTCCAGGCGGAACAGCATAGCCCACCCTTGACCGGCAGCCCAGCACTAGGCTGGGCTGCCCTTCCTCCAGCTGCTCTTCCCTATATAGCCCAGCCATTTGAAATGCAGGTCCCTTTTTTTGGTCTCTTGGTTGCTGCTCCTGTTTCTCCCTTTTCCTCTTCCCTTTACCCTCTCTTCATATGGCCCAGTTCAGTTAGCTGGTCATGTTGTGTCTGGACCCTTGTAAGATGCCTCTGGCTATGCCTTCTCTGTATCTGCAATAAACCTTCTCCACCATATCTAGGAGCTGTCATGTTCTCCTTTTATTTCCATTAGTAGTAGTAGTAGTCATGTCTTTCTCCATAGACCCCAAAGCCATAGTTTAAAACAAAGAAACTTTTGTGTAACTTCTTTGACAGCAAAATCTGATGTGATATGACATAGAATGGTTTCATTTCACCTACATTTTCCTGTGATGCTTCAGGAAACCACTGTCTCTACTTGCATATGATATACGCACACAACACTTTCTTAAAATCTGGAAAATTGCAGACTCAGAAATCCATCCATTCCTAAGGTTTTACGATAAAGGGTTGTAGCTTATGGTAAAATCTCTAGGCTATGGCCCTACCATATGCAAACCAGCTAACTTTCTTTTCAATGAATTATAATTCTTATGATCTGCCTGATGCTCTTGTTTGGTCTCAAACACCTACAAATGAAATAACTGCCTGGTGGACTTGGGCCTTAGGACAGCAGTCACATCCTCTGGACCTTAAGTCTCATGATCTAGTTGCACACTTCAGTTCCTCATAGATTTACTGGTAGACTAGTAATAAGTAACTTGGAGAACTCTTTGCTTCTGCAAACTGCAACCCTTACCTGGTGTCTTAGGGACGGTAAGGGATAAAACACTAAGCCCAAAAGCAACTTGGGAAGGAAAGGGTCTATTTTGCTTATACTTCCACATCACTGCCTGTCTTAGGGTAACTATTGGTATGATGAAACAGAAAGATTGGGGGAAAGGGTTTATTTGGCTTATACTTCCACATTTAAGGAAGTCAGGATAGGAACCAGGGCCAGAACCTGGAGGCAGGAGCTGATGCAGAGGCCATGGAAGGGTGTTGCCTACTGGCTTTTTCCTCCTGGCTAGCTCAGTTGGCTATCTTATAGAACCCAGGTGCCACCCCTGGGTTCTATATTCTATCTTCTATAAGATAGAAACCCAGGGAAGGCACCACACATAATGGACTGGGCCCTCTCCCATCGGTCACATAAGAAAATATCCTATAGGCTTGCATACAAACCTATCTTATGGGGGCATTTTCTCAATTGAAGAATCCCTCTTCCCAAGTAACTGTAATTTATACCTGCAGTATATAAATGTTAGAGAACCTATCAATGAATAGTGCTATCCCTTGAAAACCTATACAATTATAACAAGCAGTTTTTAAGGATTTTTTTTTTCTTGAAAAAGACACATCGGGCGCTATAGGCTATAGTTTATGCAATTCATTGAAACCATCCGTAGCAACGAAGGCCTGGTGGATTTGCAGAAGATGAGGTAACAAGTGTACGCATCTTGAGACAAGCGTGTTCACAGCTCGGGTCACTCACTCAAGCTTTATGAGAACGCTATTTTTATAGGATTCAGGAACTGCGAAATCCCAGAGTGCTTCTTGGCTCTCATTTGTAGGCCTGATAGGCGCATCACGCAGGACCTGATGAGTAATTAGCGCACAGCAGCCCCAGGAAGAGCGAGCAGACTAGGTGGACATCCTTAATCCACAGTTGATGCTATAAACTCAGCTCAGAAAAAAGCCGCCGCTGCGAGCGGCCACTGCGCACGCCCCTCCGCCGCGCAGCTGACTAGAGAAGAAACCGAGTCTAGGCCCGCCGCCACTATGTGCGCTGGAACTCAGTCTCTTGAGTACAGCATTCGCAGTGTTTGACGGGAGAAGTGTGCTGGACCTGCACCCACAGTCTCAAGGCGTACAGACCGCATTGCGGAGTGGAACCCATAGTTTCTGCTTGTAAATCTCCTAGTGCACGACGGGAATGTGGGACCGCGGTTCGCGATGCATGCTGGGACTGGTAGTCTCTCTCGACGTCAGGACTACAACGTACTATCCAATACAGCGGCCCGCGCCGAATGCCGGCGTCAGAAGTCTCTCGTAGTCGGAACTCGCAGTGTACGACGGGAGTTAACATAGACTCGCACTGCATGTCGGAACTGGTAGTCTTGATGCGTAAGGACTAGTAGTGTGTGACAGAAGTCTTGTGACAACGATCCGCGTGACATGGCTGTAGTCTCAGTACCACGGACCGGTGCCCCATGGGGGTGGACCTGCGCCTCTCGGCTCCGCGAGGACCGAGTGTTTACCGGCAGCTTGAGAGCACGCAGTCACGCGGCGGCACGTCGCCTGCCCCGCCCTCCGTGACGCAGCACGTCCCCCCGGAAGTGAGTGCGCAGCGAGCGGCGGGTGAAGCCGGTGTCGGAGCGGGAACAGCAGTGTCGCCGCCGCCCGCGGTGGGCGCCGCGCCCTGAGCGCCTTGTGTTTTCGTTTCTCACCTCTCTTGTGACCGTCCGTGCCGCTCGCTGGGTCACGATGGAAGCGCCGCCCTTGGCCGGCGTTCCCACCGAGTGCACTCCGGCGGTGGCCGGGGCAGAGGTGCGCTGCCCGGGCCCCACGCCGCTGCGTCTGCTGGAGTGGAAGGTGGCGGCGGGCGCGACCGTGCGCATCGGCTCGGTGCTGGCAGTATGCGAAGCCGCAGTCTCCGCGCAGCCCGCAGGGCCAACCCCGGCTCGCGCAGCCTCTGGGGGCTGCGTGCGCGCCGCGCGGGCCGAGCGCAGGCTCAGGTCGGAGCGCGCCGGCGTGGTCCGTGAACTGTGTGCGCAGCCAGGCCAGGTGGTGGCCCCTGGGTGAGTGTGCTGAGACTAGGACTCCCGGGCTCTCAGCGTGTCGGGGATTGGGGGCTGTCTCTGGCTACAGTTACAGTCCGGGCGTGCGGGTCGCCCTAAGGGACTGCGGGGTGAGACTAGAAAGAGTTGTCGCCTTTTGTGGTTTTACCAGCCCTGAGATATTTTTGAGTTTGAAAAGTTCTCGGTGACCCAAGGTTACCCCTTTGGGATATCTTTTGCATTTGTCCCTGTTCTATAATTGGTGGACTCCACCTTTGTAAGTGAAGGCAACTTGGGTGGCTGTGGCCGCAGGACTACTCAGGCAGGTTCCAGGCTCATTACTGAAATAGAAGCTGTCGGGCGTGTGTGTTTCTTCAAACGCTTATAAAACTTTGTGAAACGCTGTTGTAAAAACTCGGTGGTTCTGCATCATAGCCACGGAAAGGGCAGAACCCAGACTGCATCGGATGATGTATTTGGTCCTCGAATTCCTGTGAGGACTCTTTAGCTGTCAGGCTTGGGTCCTAACTCTGTAGGATCTTGACTTGGTTTGGTCTGCCACTGTCCAGTTTTATGTCTGAGTTTTGCCAGTGTTGTGTTTTGAACCTAAATTAACACGTGGGCATGTGGGTCACATGGCTGTGATTGTTTTGATTGTAAAGAACAGAAACTACTGGGAGAGATGCATGCTCCTGCCTACTGTGGGTTGGGCTGAGAGCTTCCCTTTGAAAACATTCTTTCTGATCCTCTTCTGATGGCCTCTGCTCTCTTCTTGGACTGGTCAAATCTTCCCTTTGTTGAGTATTTCCTGCTCACCATTGTCCAAGGAAAATTTCCATTTTCCACTGATCTTGTCATAGACAGAGAACCCTGCTTGGCCGTATTCCTGGTCACTCCCCCCTAGTGCATCTTTGGAGATCCTGCCGGGGTTCTTGGTTTGTGGATCCTGTCCCTACCCCTGCCCACTGTATGCTGGCTTGCACAACCACCAGGAAAACTTGCTTCTTTGGGGCTGACTGAGGGGAACTGTCCGTTTGGCTTCCTCTGGGAATGATTCTTGGAAACCTGGGCCACTCACAGCGGCTGCCAGTCCAGTGGTGTCAAGTGAATTCCTGCTTCTGAGAAAGTCACTAGCAACATTACTTTGATTTAAAAAGTTCCTTCCCTTTTCCTATCACGTGCGTTTGTGGGCAGCATCTTGTCAACATTCTGGGGAGGAGTGTGGTGAGATGGCATTTGTGTTTCCTATAGTGTTCCTGTATTCCTGCAGGTACATGGGTGACAAGAGTAACAAGTTCCTGCAGGTAACAAGGCCTCCGTTTAAAGCTCCGTTTGTATTCCCTGTCAGTCCTAATAGTTCTCTGGAATAAATGTCAAGGATATGGGTTGCCTTTCCCAGGTGGATTCATTCTTGGGTGTTTGGGCATGGACCCAGGGCTGATAAGAAGGGCAGTACTTTTTTTTCAACCATCTACTGGCTCTTTCAGACACCAATTAGGCCTTACCCAAAATGCCTGTCATACTTTTGTGGAACAAAGTTTAAAAAGAAATCACTGAAGTAAGTCACTTTGTACAAAGACCGCTCAGCAGAGAATTGTTTCCACAAGGCATAAGCCTGAAGAAGCAGCAGCCCACTGAGCAGATCTGTGCAGAGGATGCTGCAGGTAGTGGGCAACAGAGCTCCTCATTCATAGTCTCTACAGGTGTTTTGTGGGACACAAATTATACCTAAGTAGATCTTTCCCCCACAATTTAGTTACACAAACCAAGTATCCTTAATTTTAATATTCAAAATCTAAAATATTCCAAGATCCAAAACTAGGGCATCGATTCTTTTGTGTTTTCCCGTGCTCGGCATGTGTGGCCTGTGCAAACATGCATGCTCCAGTGGTCCCGGAACAGCAGCACCTCTGGCTTCCAGCGTTTCGAATGAGGGATTTGAAAATTAGGAAGGCTTTCTACAGGCATGTGCATTTTCCTATTTGAGAAAACAGAATAGTAGATATCACTGGATCTGGTATTGAATGGTACTTGCCATGCCTCTTAGACCTTGGTCAGTAAAGACCTGTTTGGTTCACACCAGGCCAAAGCCCTCCCTTTTTTAGAAGGATTTCTGTGTCTGGTTTTGGTGCGGCCTCATCCAGTATCTGTTGTATCACAGGACTGCTTTACTGCTGGAGGAGAGGGTGTCAGGAAGGAGCAGCCATGCCTGAGAGCACTACAAGTTTGTTTTTATCTGAGCATGTTTCAGAATCACACTTAAGACTACTTTATAATGAACTTATCTGAGCAGTCCTGGAAGTTTGCTCATGATCTAAGTTCTGTTCATCTAGCAACACCACCTCTGTCTTCCTCAGTGCTGGATTACAGATACATAGTCTTAAGATCACATGGGAGAGCCAACATTTACTGACATTTGCATTAAACCTTTGTAGAGTGATTATTGTATGGTGGTTCTTAACTCCCACCCACAACACACACTTTAGTCCCATCCACTTATGTACACTTATGATTGGTGGATTCAGAACTGTTTTGAGAGGCTCTTGCCCACCTTTAGATTGCCTGTGGGCAGAGGGTGTATCTGTTCATGAACGTTCACACACACAGAGCAGTGGAACCTGCTGCTCTGCTCTAGTGAGCAGCAGCGAGCCCATTACACTGCTGAGAAGCCTGTGGCAGTCGTATACAGCTGTCTAAACAATGCACAGCTGAGCTAGTCTACCAAGACCTAAAACTTGCTTCTGGGACAAACTGGACCTGAGTCTTCATATGTGTGCTACACTATTTGGTCCTTAGTGCTATCTCTTCTGAGTCTGATCAGACCACTCCTAAACCTGACAACTTTGGGGTTTTCTACCCTTTATCGTTCCTCCTGATTCTTCCCAGGGTTGACTGCACCATAGTTTTGAAGAATGAAGGATGTGTACACTTGATGATGTGCAGACTTCACTGACAGGTTGCTTGACACTAACTTGGTTTTACTGAGACCATGAAGCTGAGCAGAGTTGGTGGCTTGTGTGCTGCTAACAAAAATGAGACCCTGCAGTTGTAGTTGTCATTGTTGTCTTGGTCGTTAGCAACATCTAGTCTTGCCATATCTGTGTTTGTTCCAAAAAATTGTGCCAGGTTGAAGCTGAAATACCGAATGATTTTGAGCTGTCATAGGACTGTTTCCACAGCACTTCATCCTGTTGGATGAAAGAAGGAACTCTGCCGCGGAGCGGAAGGTGCATAGTGGCACACTGCTTGGTAGGCTGTGGTGTGTAAGGTGTTTCAGGTGAGGTGCCACTTAGTATGCTCTTCAGAGCTTATCATGGAGCTAGAGCTCAGTAGCAAACTGGGAGAATGATACTCAGTAGGACTTATAGGGAAAGTGATACTGTATATATATCAGCTTATAGGGAGAGTGATGCTGTATATATATCAGCTTATAGGGAGAGTGATGCTGTATATATCAGCTTATAGAGAGAGTGATACTGTATATATATCAGCTTATAGGGAGAGTGATGCTGTATATATCAGCTTATAGGGAGAGTGATACTGTATTTTATATCAGCTTATAGGGAGAGTGATGCTGTATATATCAGCTTATAGGGAGAGTGATGATATATAATATATATATATATATATATATATATATCAGCTTATAAGGAGAGTGATACTGTGTGTGTATATCAGCTTATAGGGAGAGTGATGCTGTATATATCAGCTTATAGGGAGAGTGATACTGTATATATATATCAGCTTATAAGGAGAGTGATACTGTGTGTGTGTGTGTGTGTGTGTGTGTGTGTGTGTATCAGCTTATAGGGAGAGTGATACTGTGTATACCAGCTTACAGGGAGAGTGATGCTGTATATATCAGCTAACAGGGAGAGTGATGCTGTATATATCAGCTTATAAGGAGAGTGATGCTGTATATATCAGCTTATAGGGAGAGTGATACTGTGTGTGTGTGTGTGTGTGTGTGTGTGTGTGTGTGTATCAGCTTATAGGGAGAGTGATGCTGTATATATCAGCTTATAGGGAGAATGATACTGTATATATCAGCTTATAGGGAGAGTGATGCTATATATATATATATGTATATATATCAGCTTATAAGGAGAGTGATACTGTGTGTGTGTGTGTGTGTGTGTGTGTGTGTTGTGTGTGTGTGTATATATATATATATATATATCAGCTTATAGGGAGAGTGATACTGTGTATTGGTTTGCCTGTTTGTAATGTTTACCTAGGTCACAGTTTCTGAGGTTGAAAACACTAGTCTTTCACCATCTGTTAGAAACAACCCCCTGGATTGGTTTGTCATATGGCCCTGGTCCTCTGCAGGCTTTAAGTTCCCAGAGGGGTTTGAACATGTAATTACTGGGAGAGTGGGGTGGAAGGAGGTGATAAGGACTAGTAGAGGCTCACCCCACATCAAGGAGACTTTGCTTTGCAGTAGAGACCATTACAGAAAACCACAACCAATTAAAATGCAGAATTCTGGAACACAGTCCAATGACTACATTTACAACACATCTCCAGTGCCTAAGGTTCAGAGTCATTGTGGAAGAGAGGGTAGGATGGTTTTAAGAGCAAGAGTTTGCTGTAAGGTTGTGCCTCCTAGTGATGTCAGAAACTATACTCATAAGATCTTGACTGCCTACATTTGAGCTGAACAAGGGCAATAACAATAAGCACACTAACATGAACGAGTGTGGCATAATGTTCTTGTACTGTGTGTAAAGAATAGCCTTGTATTATTCAGATGCTGATTTCTATGCCCCATATCTGTATTATTCAAATGCTGGTTTCTGTGCCCCATATCTGTATTATTCAAATGTTGGTTTCTGTGCCCCATATCTGTATTATTCAAATTCTGATTTCTATGCCCCCATATCTAGTTGCAGTTCTTACTCTAGGACTCTCCTGTCTCAGTGTTGTGTGTGTATAAACATTGCCCCTCAATTATTTCATAATTAATCAATAAAGTAGCTGATCAGCCAATGACTGAACAGGGGAGAGGGAGAAGAAGGAAGGGAGGGAGGGAAGAAGTGAAGATTAACCACTGGAAGAGAGTCCAGGAGACACCATGAGACACATCTGGAGCCCAGAGTGCCAGATCAGTACTAAAATGCAGATATCACTGGGATTTTGGCCAGGAGGTAACCAGATTAGTTTGGAGGATTAAAACAGAGTAAAACGACTGCTCAGTTGTTGTGCCCTTAAAGCTTGTTAAATAAATAGTCCAGACTCAATTATTTGGGCACTAGCTGGGTTAAGAGGAAAACTGCAACATATTTTTAAAGTAACTAATAGATAAGGGAGTCCTAAAAATACTACAGACAACTAAGGGATGCTGACAGTGGCAGAAATCGTCTTCCCCAGGGAAGAGCTCAGCATTTGAGTATCCAGTATCAGATGGTCAGCCCCGGAAACATACATACCAGTCACATCATATAGACTGAGCAGGTTGTACTTATATAATTAGGCAAATACGTGTATATATAACAATTTTTGAGAAGGAAGGGTACCCAGGAAGGTTTGGAGGAGAGAAACGATATATTACAATCTTAAAAAAAAATTAAGAAATATTTTTTTTAATATGTAACCTATAAAACAAAAATGATGAGCCAGTAGAGGCAGACTTGCACTTTGGGGGACACTGGGCTGCTGTGGCTTACTGGAGAAGAGCATCTGTAACAAGCAGCTCATCTTTGCTCTGTGCTCACCTCCCTGTTCAGTGTGGGAAGTGAGATGGGGAGAGAGGCTCAAGTCGCGGCCCATCACGGGTGCCACAGAGGGAAGCTGCTGCCTACACAGTGTGGCTTCACGACTTACACTTCGTTTACACTCCCATACCCAGAATGTTATGAATGAACATTCTTTGGCTAAGGACTGATTGTTGGCATCTGCTCGATCTAAATCATTACTTGGTTAGAAGACAGTCTTTCCTGAGCTAGGAGAACTGTAACCTTAAGGGAGCCTATTGAGTACAGGTGATCTGTCTTCAGATGGAGTTGGGCTATACCGTGTTTGGAAGGAACTCATCCAGCCTCTTTGGTTCCTGAGTTTGTATGTAGACAGTTTAAAGATTTATTTTTTTATTTTATGTATGTGTGTGTAGACTTTTAAGTAGCTTTTAAGAGGCCTCTGAGGTAGGTGGGCTTTGAAGTGTGTCTGCTTAGGAACAGCATATAGGCTGTAAGAATTGTATGTGTATTGTGAAATGTTTCTCTTGCTTCATGTTTCCTTTATTTCATCTTAAAAGAGATTAAATGAGGGAGTCTGCAGAGAGGGTTCAGAGGTTAAGAGCACTGGCTGCTTGCTCTTCTGGAGGATCTGAATTCAAAGCTCAGCACCAGCATAGTGGCTCACAGCCATCTGTTATTCCAGTGCAAGACGATCTAACACCCTCTCTGGCCTCTGCCAGCACCAGCCATGTTTGTGGTACACAGACAGACAAAGACTGTCTTCTAACCAAGTAATGATTTAGATCGAGCAGATGCCAACAATCAGTCCTTAGCCAAAGAATGTTCATTCATAACATTCTGGGTATGGGAGTGTAAACGAAGTGTAAGTCGTGAAGCCACACTGTGTAGGCAGCAGCTTCCCTCTGTGGCACCCGTGATGGGCCGCGACTTGAGCCTCTCTCCCCATCTCACTTCCCACACTGAACAGGGAGGTGAGCACAGAGCAAAGTATTCATCTTTCAGGAAAAGAACATTTTACATTGAAGAGAAAATAGAACAACAAATCAATATTGAAATGTTTAGAAAATACTTTAAAGATACACATCTTAAAGTTTAAAAAACAAGATCTTAATGGGTTTTAAAATATTATTTATTACATAGTTCCATTTAATTTTAAAAACGACTAATTTTTAATTTTTTTAAATATTTTATGTTTCATAGTAGTTTTTAAAAGTCCCAGTTTTCATGTGGCACTGAAATTGTGGATAATGTTAATTTCATACACTTGTGCACTGTGTGCGAGTGTGTGTGCTTGTGTGTGTTGGCTGTGAAAGGTGGTAGGTGCACCCTGCAGCTCTGGAGCTTAAGAGCAGTGATGGCTTTACACAGCTGCAAACATTTAAACCCTTTGCTACAGCTCTGAGTTTCTTTTGAAGTGTGGAGCTGTGTTCTCTCTGGCCATCACGGTACATATTTTACCTGTCTCTGTGTTTATTGGAGCATAGGCCCATCCCCAAACACCTGCATCTCCAAGGTTCCAGAAACAGAAATGGGGTTGGGATTCATCAAGTGGACACAGGCAGCGAGAGTATGGCAGCAGATGCTATGAGGGATGCAAAGATAGCTGACACCTGTGTATGGTACCAGGTTGGTTTGGTGATGTAAGTTGTCACATATATTAGTTCTTCATGTAGATTATCTTATTAGCTGGCAACTATTCATTGGGGATGGAGTCTCTAGAACACTGAAAGAGAACACCAGTAAACTGGATGAACCCAGACAGTAAATACTCTGATATGCTGTTGGTCTCTTGTCTGTGCCTTGGTTTCCAATCTAAGCACATGGACATTCTGGGTCGTGTGACTGTGCTACAGCTATTCTGTACCCTGGGAGATAATTGAGCAATATCTAGAGTGTCTGTAAACATGGTCATGTGTTCCAGGGCAAAATCTGCCTTGTAGAATATGATGCACAAAAAAGCCTTAGATTCTAGTATAAAACCATGATTTGTTCATACATCGAGGCTGTTGAGTTCAGTGTCAGAGTGCAGAGGTCAGAGTGTGCTACATACATATACTGTGACCTCACTCCAGTCTCAGCCCTGCTTTGGAAGCTTTGGTTCCTTCCCTTGCCTTTCTCTCTTCTTGCCAAGACCTCACCATCTGTGTGATGGAATTCTTGCTTCCCATGCTTGTCTTTATTTAACTCTGGAGTTTCACCGTGAGCGTTCCTTCTCATCAAGTCTTTGAGAGCAAGGTTGCGTAGCCCACTGCTTAGATTATGGCCATGTTTCTTCTGTGTGTAAAGCTGAGCTTATTCTCAGAGAAATTTTTGCCCATGGCAAAATTGATGTTGGGCCCATGCTTCGGGGAAGACCAAACTGAGCAGGTAACCCACTGAAGCAGTAGGCTTTGTTACTAGTTCTGCCCTCACAATAGACTTCCTTCATAACTTTACCCCTGTCCTTGATGGCAGCTCAATGCTACCATGTAAAATGGCACTAGTTTCTAGGCGGGGACAGGAAGTAGAAAATCAGGCTGACTCCACACAGGCTTCTGGGCGGGGGTACTTAAAGGAACTTGTCCTCTGTCTGACTTAACCTTAGTAAGGTAGGGCATGGGTGATCCACTGCTGGTGGGTGGAGAGGAGGCTATACTTCACATGCTTCCTTGTGCAGCCTGTGTGGCTCATGTGGTCACTGGGCGTGTGGAAGATGCTAACTTGCTACTCAAGCAGAGCTTAGCAGCTGTGCTTGTGGAAATTGCTGAACTGGTCCTGATGTTTGTACAAAAACACAGGGAACCTAGAACAGCCACCTGAAAACAAAGAATAGAGTTGAGCTTTTATTAACTGGTTTAGACTTATTTTAATCAAGATCTCAGTTTTACAGTTGAGTTATGAGAACTCTTCATGCTAGATAATAATCTTTTTGTTAGGACTGTGGTTAACTCCTGGGCCTCCTTGACTAAAAACTCAGAGACAGAGATCTTGATAGGTACCTAGCACTGGCCTTTAGGTTTAGTTGTTACTATTTTAAGACAGGTTTTGCATAAGGTATGAGCCTTAAAGGTCCCTTTGTGTTGCTTTTTTCTTGGCTGTTGTATCTCACAGTGCCAGTGGAAGTCTCGGCTTTACTGGATTGTAGCTTAGACCTTGGGCACAAGCCCAGGTCAGTTGAGTCCCTTTGAAACCTCATGCACAAGAAGGGAAGAGATGGAGTCCACTGAGGCTGGACATGGGACTGTGTGCATGTGTCTTAGGTCTCAGCCTTCTAGTTCTATGACATACCAGGGAAGTGCCCTTTGTTGTTCCTGCAAGGCTGTGCTTTGGTCCAATTTTTGTCCTGCTGTCCTTCATCTCTTTCAGAGTGCTGTGAGGGGAGCCATGGAAAGTCTCCTCTAGCCAGGTCCCTGAGAGAACAGAGAGCTCTGGATCACAGTATGATAGGAAAGCCTTTGGGAGCTTCAGCTGGGGCCAAGCTAGATGGAGAAGCAGTGTTCTTGAGTGTACAGCAGGACGGAACCAGTTCTGCTTTCTGGATGACCCTGCTTTTGGAGACTCTGCTAATTTATGTCACTAGGTCCCAGCAACAGACATGGACCTGAGAAGTAGTACCCTACTGAGCCATAGTGGAGACATGTGAATCTCTGCTGGGTGATTTTATGATCTTGATAGATATATTAAATCCTTAAGGCAGTGCTTTTTGTGGACATAACAAGAAAAATAGTTTCTGTTTATTTAAAAATTAAAAAGTGAGCCTGGTGGCACACACTGGTGATCCCAGTACTTAGAGGCTGGGGCCAGAGTCTGGTGAGTTCAAGGGCATTGTGGGCTACCTGGTCAAATAGTGTTTTTAAAGGGGAAAAACAAACAACTAGAGGTATTATGATAGTTCTGTCAGAGAAATATTGGATGAATATGAACCAGTCTAGACTGGGAATCATCTGTGGGAGGGAACAGAAATATATTTCGGAATTATACCAACATGTGCTTACAGTATTCATAGGTAAAGCTTTGGCTTTCATGTGTTCCTTATCAGAAGTGTGAGAGAATCATATGCACATATTCATTGAGACCATCTGTATAGACATCTGCAGTTCTTTCTTTATCTTATGCAGTACATGGCTGTCCTGGGTAAAGTAATTTGAGAGACAGATAGAACCAGCCAAAGACTCCTTTGGGATTCTGTTCCCATTTGGGTGCCCTTTCTCATACCATATGATCCACCGAGAGATTTTACATGCAGTCCGTTTGCTAATGTTTGCTTTTGTTTTGCAGAGCACTTCTGGTGAGGTTGGAAGGATGCAGCCACCCTGTTGTCATGAAGGGCCTGTGTGCCGAGTGTGGCCAGGACCTGACCCAGTGAGTACATGGGAGTGAGGCTGTGTCTTTGGCTCTCCCTCAGGTGGTTGAGCCTGTGGGTACTGAAGCACGACACAGGGTCCTGCTGCCTTTGCCTTGGGCAGCACTGGAGCAGTTTCCCAAGGAAAGAATCCTTTGTGTTTTCTGGCTGTCCTTTCCTCACGCCTAGATTATGCTGAGTATTCTTCTCCAGTATTTCTGGAGGACATAATGCTTTTTGTCTTCACTGTAAAGACAGCAAATCGCCTGCCATGTTGACAGTGAACCTGTTTTCCTAATGCTCTATGTAGATGACCACTGATACGTAAATGATCTCTGTTCATTCCGCAGTGTAAATGGTGGGTGGCTGTTGGTTTTTTTTTGTTTGTTTCCATATAACTGCAGCATGAAGAATTGACTCTTGCACTGACTACGTGACTGCCATATCTGACTGAGGTGTAACCTAGAGCCTGGTTTCTCACGTTTTCTTTTTAAAAGAAAGACAGCATTCACATGGCTGACTGCACAAGAGAGTTGTGTGCTAGGATAGTAGCGTTGGTAGCCTCTTGCTGAAAGCATACCACTACATTCACAGTTAGACAGATGTGCCTTTCCACACATGGCTAACCAAACACTTTCCACACTTACAGGTTGCAGAGTCAGAATGGAAAGCAGCAGGTCCCCCTTTCTACAGCGACGGTTTCCATGGTGCACAGTGTGCCGGAGTTGATGGTGAGCTCCGAGGTGAGCAGAGCTGCAGCTCCTGGGCTCTCTGGGGAACTCTGGAGCATGGATTGGTAGGCATCAGTGGATAGGCAGCCTCCATCTGCAATACCACTCTCTAAGTGTGGCTCCACTGGCTGCCATTTTCCTTTTTTCCATTCAGAAACAACTGCCTCTCCGTGGATGCTTTGAAGCCCCACAGCTCTTAGTTTTGTCTATCAGCCACCTTCTTGGTACTGCCGATACAGTAGCAACGGTGGCCTGAATTCCCTGGAGCCAGACTTGCCTTAGAAATGCCGCTGTAGGCTCCTGACATGGAAGCAGTGGCATGGCTAGGAACTTGTCTGTGCTCTTTTTCTTAATAAAATTGAATTTAATTTTGAATCCAAACATACATACTTTGTCATTTTTCTCTTTTCCTTTTTGACTTTAGCAAGCTGAAAAATTAGGAAGAGAAGATCAGCAGCGACTACATCGAAACAGAAAACTCGTTCTCATGGTTGACTTGGACCAGACTCTGATTCATACAACTGAGCAGCACTGTCCCCAGATGTCCAACAAAGTGAGTGACTCCAGCCTTTCCCTCGGTAGCTCTCACAGCAGTGTTAGACCCAGGATTCCATTCCACTGTACATTAGCTTGTGTTAAGTGAGCCCCTGTGGTCAACTGGATATGGGAAACAGGCCAGTCAGCTGCTGCGGCATGATCTCACATGTCTGTGTCTGGGCTGCTCCAGGTGTGACCCTGGGAGTGCTCTCTCACTGTTTGCATTGAGCTTCTGTGTGAGGTTCACACTTGCTAGGCTCATACAAGATAGAAGAGTTGAGAGACCTGTAAGGACAGCAACTGGGAACACAAGGAATGATGCTGGGGACATGGTCTTGGGAAGAGGTAGTGCGAAGAGTGCCCTGTATTTAGATGTCTAGAACAAGAGGATAGCTGGGTCTGTGCTAAAGAGAACCTGGGAGTCACCATGACGAAATTGAATTCTCCAGGGTGACATGGGAAGTGGCCAGGTGTAGAATCCCATGCAAATTAAACCTGAATGGGAAATGAGCCACATGCTGGGATGTTGAGGTTCAGGAGCAAAAAGCTTTTAGTGCCTATTAGAGAAAAATGATCTAAAGCCTGTAGTGATGCAGACCTTTAACAAGGAAGGCCTGGGTAGTGTCACGTTGCCATGTTTTAAAATATTAGCTATTGAGCAAATGACATATAGACTATTAGTTTAGATTTTGGGTACCACTACAGGTCCACATGTGTCCTGCTGTGCCCTGGATGGCAAGATGCTAGACGCTGATCACAGCCTAGGGTATGGTTCACCATAGAACGAAATTCCTTTGCTTTGAGTAAACTGCTGTGGATATGATGGTGATATGGGTAATGACCAGTGTTGGTAGAACTTTGTGAAGATTAACCTAAAATGACTAGAATTCTGCCTCCATGGTACAGCTTATACTTACAGGTATATTAGGTGTCTGTGTATTGTGGGACAGAAGAGTCTACTGTATTTGGTGTCAGGAATTCTTTATTGTTTCAGTCTCTCCCCTTCCTGTAGATTGAGCATGTTGAAGGGCATATAGATAGAAAGGGCTCTGTACCTCTGCACTCAGTGTGTGTGAGCTGGGGTTGATTCTTTCATTATGCCTTTGGAGTTGCACATTTTAAACAAGTTCAATTTATACAATTGGAACCAGTTCTCAGTTGTAAAGGACCTAGGGTCTGCTCTTTTAATGTAGGGCAGTGGTTCAACCTGTGGTTCTAGACCTTTTCACAAAGGCCACCTAAGACCATGGGAGAACACAGATATTTACACTAGGACTCATGAGGGCTGCAAAATGATCAAGTAGCAACAAGAATGACTATGGTTGGGGTCACTACACCATGAGGAACTATATTACAGGGTCACAGCGTTAAGAAGGCTGAGAAGCACTGGTATAGGATGATTTAGGTAGGACTAGTCCTCTACTAATGTCAGTACTCCTAGGAAGCTTTTAGTCTATTCTAAGGGTACCTTTGGCCTGGACTTGGGCCACCACTGAAACATAATTGCAGGCCTTGGGGTCACTCAGCCTTTGAGTTGAGTTCCTGATGTCTGGATACTTAGGGAAGATGTATTAATTCTTCTCTGAGCATCATCCATGCCTATACCATTATGGAAGTGGACATGACAACTGTTGAACTTGACTTTGAGAAGGGGAAAGCTGATACTAGAATTTCTTATTCTATCTGTGATGGCTCAGTTTCACCATCCTGCTGATTTGTTTGTTTGTTTGGTTGATTTTTTTAGGTGTTTTGTTTTTAGAGTTAATCAGTATCTGGCCTAAGTATTAACTTTTTAATTGTTAAAGAAATCAGTATTTTTGCTGAGAAAATAATGGGAAATAGAAGTAAAAGGATCACAGCTTAGTTTCCAATGGAAAGCAAGCATATCTGAAAAATAATAATGCAAGTAAAAACCATTTCACCTGTCTGCAAGGTGACCTAGAACACTGTTTCCACACTCAGGTGTATAAAATGAAGCTGTTTCACCATTAACAGTTGTTCCCCTCATTAGAAGCCCAGGAGTCATCATGGGTATGCTCAGAACAGTGATGTCACCAAGATACCCAGCACAGATGGGATGTATGATCTAGCACCTATCCCAAGGCACCATCCACTATTCTGAGACGTCACGTGACTGGACAGTTGCTACAGCCATTACCAGGTTATCTTGGTTGTGGTTATCAAAGACAGTTATCAAGATGGTTGATCCTCAGTAGTTAGGTGGTTGTAGTGATTGATAGTTACCAGGTAGTTTATAGGAAGTGGTGTCATGGACAGTTATAATTATGAGAGGTAGTTATTGCAGCCTCTTATTGCAGTGGCTAGTTGGCATAGTTGTCATGGTAGTTAACATCCTTCCTCATGACCTTCCTGTGCCTCACTCATGCAATTCCACCTCTGGCTTGTATGTCTGCAAACCCTTGCTAGGCGCACAGCTCAGGTGCTGCCTGGGCAGTTCTCCCTGCATCCTCGTCTCACGTTTGCCTATTGTTCACAGGGCATCTTTCACTTCCAGCTGGGCCGAGGGGAGCCGATGCTGCACACCCGCCTGAGGCCTCACTGCAAGGACTTCCTGGAGAAGATTGCCAAGCTGTATGAGCTGCATGTTTTCACTTTTGGAAGCCGTCTGTATGCCCACACCATCGCAGGTCAGTCCAGCACAGTATGAGGAGTGGTGCAGAAAGAAACTTGCCTGGGGTTAGGACCAGCAATTGCAGAGGGAAAGTTGTCTGGGACCACAGATAGATGGGAAGAGAAAACTTATGTGGTGTGTTTTCAAAGGTAGTTCCTTTAGCTGACTAAAGATGGCTTTGGAGCTCTGTTGTCCATATGTGTTTTGCCAAATGCTTTAACGGCCAAAGTGAGTCCCTTAAAACTGAGTGACCCTTGCTTATCTTGGTTGGACATGAACTGCTGGGCTGGCAATCACTTCCATGTGCTCTTAGTGTACAGTGGCCACCAGGTGGCGGCATTGGCTGGGGAATGAGTGCTGGCTGTCGCCAGATGAGAAATTTACCTCTGAGTACATTATGGTCACTGCCTGAATAAGGGAGGACACATTCTATCCCAGCAGGCTGTGGCACCTGAGTAGCAGCTGCAGAACTTGCTTATCTGAGCAGTTTAAAATTCAAAGATCTTGGAGCTGGAGAGATGTTCAGTGAGTACAGCTCTTTCTGTGCAAACATAAGGACCAGAGTTCGCATCCTCAGTACCCATTAAAAATCAAAATGGGCAGCCAATTTCTGGATCAGTGAGATCAGATATGCTGTTTTTGAAGGAAGGAAGGAAGGAAGGAAGGAAAGAAACAACAAAGAAACAATGTAAAAGTAATAGAGGAGGAAACCTTTTGCTGACCTCTGGCCTTCACACATGCATGCTTGGGTGAATACAACCACATCTCACACACACACAAATATACATTGGTCTCTGTCTTTGTTGATGGAGTTGGTAGTTCAGAATCTCCATAGCCTATTTTCTAAACCAGGCTTTGTGTTTTAGGTCAGCTTTAGGTTCACAGCAAAATTACAGAGGTTTCCTATATACAGTCTTCCCTCTATAGACTCTGGCCTGCTACACACCCCACACAAAGCTCCCTACCTCCCCCCATGTCAGTGGCTTCCACCAGAATGTGTACTTTTTATAATTTGTGAACCTACGCTGATGCTGTTTGTCATGAGCATTGACGCCACATGTTAAAGCTAATTCACTGTCTGAGATTCAGTGTTTTAAGATTGTCACTCCTGTGTTCCTAGGTGTGATGCAGGATTTGAAGGTGTGTAATTGTATAATAGGAAGGTAAGGCATCTCAGACCAATAAAGAGGAACCCTGTGTGCTGATTTAATATTCTAACCTTTAATCAGCAAGGCGATTATTGCGAGGTGACCTTGGGAGGTCCCTTCAGCAGAACAGCCACCCCCTGTCAGGGAAGCTGCTGACGCCTTCATCTTGGACTTAAGCATCCTGCAGAGCTATGATATATAGCTCCCTGTGGGTTGTAAATTACCCAGTCCCAACAGCTGAGGCATCTCTATATAAAAGCAGCTCCACACCCAAGCTTGTGGCTTTCTTCCCGTTGGAACCTTGCCTCTCTAGGTGCCAATTAGTGACGCATGGGCTAATAGTGATAATGGGGCAAGCTTTAGGCAGGTGACTAGGAGAGGCACCAGCAGAGTCTAATGAAGAAAATATCCCAGTTAATGGGTACTTTGGTACTTTTTAAGTTAAAAGTATAAGAAAGTTAAAAATTAGAAAATACTCCTCACTGTCATGTGCATGTGTACTCCCTCTGCTTGTTCGGTGTGTTTGTTCGCATAGTCTACATAGCTTGTCTAAGTGCCCATGCACATCCATGCAGCGTTCTTGTCACATAGGACTGTACATCGTCTATGTCACAAAACCACAAAGTAACTACTTGCTTTTGAACAGTTGTGCCCATTTTCCTCTTTGAACATAAGGTAAATACCCACTGAGATTACACATGAATAGACTTTTCTTGATTTGGATTGTCTTCTGGGTGGACATCCTGACACCTGTGCATCTTGTCTCTCTAGTGGCAGTGCCAGTATTTCTTATTTGGGTCTTTCAGATCTTAACCATAAGTATTTGGGACAGTTGCTGGACATTCTAAAGCAGTAGACCTCACACTGTGGCTTGAACAACCCTTTATAGGGCCTGCAGATATTATACATATCAAATGTTTCCATTACAATTCATAACATAGCAGAATTACAGTTATGAGGTAGCCATGAAAATCATTTTGTGGTTGGGGTGAGCACAACATGAGGACCTGTATTAATAAAGGGTCGAAGCGTTAGAAAGGCTGAGAGCCGCTGCGCTAGAGTCACTCACTCTTCCTTGTAGAAACTGTGTTTTGTTGATCTGACTCCATCAGCACAGCAAGGACCAGAATGAAGGAGGTGTCAGTACTGAGTAAGAGGATATTTGCTTAAGCAGAGCACGTACATCCTGAGTTTCATGTAGGTCATACCCTCATTAGTCATTTTGACACTCAGTCATGAGATGCTGCATCGGGTTCATGTCAGAGAGGCCCCAGTGATAAGGGTAAAGTAAGAGGAAAAGAAAGAATGTCAGGCTGCTTTCCGACCTGAAGCAGGGAGAACATGTTGTTGCCTGCTGCTTTCATAGTGTCTGTACTGATGATCTACAGTGCCACACCACAAGAGCCTGCTAACTGCCCTGGCCTGGTGGGGCTGCCAAAAGCAAGGCCTACTGCTGTGTGTCTTCCTGAACTGCTCAAACACTTGAGGCCTTAGATACCTATTCCATTTCTAGCTGTGGCTTTATGGAAGAATTCTAGTATGTAGTTCATCCAAAGAATGTTGGACACAATGGGACAGCAATATCCAATAGATACTAGACTTAGAGCATAAATGTCAATTCTCCAGACCAGAGCCTGAGGACAGCTGTGGACAGGGTGTGAAATCCAATGGTAGTTACACCTACAGAACTAAGTGCTAAGTGTATTGCACAAGACACATCACAGTGACTGTGGACACCAGTTAGTGGGGGTGGAGATTAGTTCAGCCTTAGGAAGTGGGATCTGGTGAGATGTTAGGTCGTTAGGGGAGTGTCCTTAAAGGAAATACTGGGGCCATGCTCCTCCTGTTTACTTCCTGGTTGCTGTGGAGTGGGCAGTTTCCCCACAGTTCCATGTTCCTGCTTTGATGTACCATATTATAGGCCTCAAACAAAGGGTCCAGTAACCATGGATTGAAACTTCTAGATGTTGGTCCTTGCGTGCTGCTCTTTTCAAGTATTAACCACACAGTGATAGAAAGCTTAATACACTTCATTGGGAGTGCCCCAAATGCAGTGACCACCTTGGAAGAGGTGCATATCCTGCCATACTGTAACGAAGCTACCTTTTTCACAATGGCTTCATCCTGTATTGTTGACATGAGTTAGGTACCATCCAAAATGTCAGGCTTCCTCTTGGCTTTGTAATATGTTCCTTGTTGTGGAGGAGATGGCTGTGTGGTTCTACTGATGTAATTAGAAAATGCATGGAGGATGTTTTCTCCCTATTATTAAATGGCCTGGATTACACATCAGAGTGATGTTCTGCTCTGAGTGCAAACCAATGTGTAGACAGACCCACAACCATTGTTTAATGTACAGTGATAATTTACTTGCTTTATACAAAACTATGTAGCTTACAAATCCCAGTTGCGTCTTACAGATTGCTTCACGGATGTTACTGAAGGCAGCAAATGTAGTTTTGTTGTAGAGATTCTGGTGTGTTAAAAGAAGAGCAGACCTAACTGCACAGTGTAGAGTGCTGGGTGCACAGCATGCATGACCTTTGTCCCTTCTTCCTACAGGCTTTTTGGACCCTGAAAAGAAGCTTTTTTCTCATCGAATATTGTCTAGAGATGAATGTATTGACCCATTTTCTAAAACAGGAAACCTTAGGTATGTATTTAGTTGAATTAACGTGGGACAACTTAATACTCAGTTCCCGCTTATAAACTGAATATTGAGAATTAGAGTAATAATTCTGTGTTTAACATGTTCCAGGAATTTAACCTTCCTTCTTCAACTTTCAGCATAACCCATCAGTTATTCAGTTATTCAGTACTGCTTTCCTCCCACATGGGTCCTGTTCCTGCTCTGGGTGCTTGGGCCCTGTCTGTGCTAATGTTCTTCTACTGTGATACGATACCATGACTAAAGCAGCTTATAAAAGAAAGCTTTTAATTGGGGGCTTGCTCACAGTTTCAGAGGGTGAGTCCATCATCACTGTAGGGAGCATATTGAAACGTGAGCCTATGGGTCCCTTCTCATTCAGACCACCACAGGCCCTGAGAGTACCCAGTCCTTTCTGTGTCTTCCTGTCCTATTCCCTACTCTGGATCCTATAGTTGTGACACTGCTTTTCCATGGCTCTTTGTTTCTGTCAGAAGAGGTACAGTGGTCATCTTCCCCACATGGGCTCAATGTTAGCTTGCTCTTTACCTCTCAGCCATTGCCTTCCGTGTCTCCCTTCACCAGCTGGCCTCAGAGATTAGGCCTTAAATTTCAGGCCTACTTTAAGGCTTATCTAGAACTCAACTGCCGAAAAGGCGGGAAGCATTGACCATTGAAGCAAAGGTCAGTGCTCATAAGGCAAAGTAGCCTAGAGAAGGTGCAGAGCCTGCCAGATACACGCAGCAATGCGAGCACTACAGCTGCCAGGTAAGTTTTGTTTCACACAGCTTTCTGAGTTGAAGGATAAGGACACTAGTGCTAGCCTCTCAGAGTTACAGCTTCTGACATTTGCCTAGTGTTAATTCCACTAGTGTATAGACACCCATCAAACAGCTGACATGATTTATCTTTCCTGTTTCACGTCTTTCTTTTTTGTCATCTGTGTCCTGTCCTTTCTAAGCTCTTCCTTCCTGCCTTCTTTCCTTTTCGGAAAGCAGTGTCATACCTGAAATTTGTCAAGATGTTTCCCATTTCTACCAAGAGAGCTGTGTCCACCATTCTCATGTATCAAGTGCCATTTGTTTCTATAGTGTGTTTTTCTTAAGACCTGGACCATAGCAGTTCTGTGTGACAGGAGAAGGGGTGTGGCTGTACAGGCATCCTCTTTTGAAGTTTTGTCTTTACATTAAGAGATCCATGGAGACTTGAAAACTGTGCAAGTTAACTAGAAGAGAATGTGAGGTCTTTATTTGAAGCCAGACCTTGCTTTTGCTGGATAGTATAGAGGGAGCAAACTGAGGGCAGAAGAAAGCATGGGGTGACATTGGTGATTTGTCAGAGTACAGAGCTGTCTGAAGGGGTGGGTGCTAGAGTCTAATGGAAGCACTCTGGACAAGCATAGGCTACCCCCTGTGGTGTGCTCAGGAACAGCTGGGGGTCCACTCTAAGGGTACCTGATGCGCACTTGGCCTTTGGGCTGAGTAGCTATGTTTATAAATGTGCTGTGATCCATTTGTTTACAAGAACTGAATTTTCAGGAGTGTGTTCTGACCTATGAGGGAAGTATTTACTCATTTTAAAAGTTTTCTTAAGGAGAACCAAATAATGGAGAAAAATATTTTAATTTTACTTTCTCTGGAAAAAATATAAATTATGAACTAAATGAAAGCCCTTGTTATAGCTTGCTTCTTTTTAAGGAATCTGCTCTTTGCTCTTTATAGATAGTTGAAAGTCCTAGACTGTTCTTTTTAGCAGAATAAAAGATTATTGCAACTGGCAAATCACTGTCTGTGTAAACTGCATGTGTTTGCTTATAGAAATCTGTTTCCCTGTGGAGACTCAATGGTCTGCATTATTGATGACCGAGAAGATGTTTGGAAATTCGCCCCGAACCTTATAACCGTGAAGAAGTATGTCTACTTCCCAGGCACAGGGGATGTGAATGCACCCCCTGGGGCCCGGGAATCTCAGACAAGGAGAAAAGGTGGGTGATTTTCTCAGAGTGAAAGTAGCATTTTGATAAATGTCTATCTCTTACTTTATTATCTTTGTAATGATGGTTTTAAGTTGAATATTAACTTTATTCTGTTTTGCTTTTTATTTGTATTTCAGTTTTCCTGAAGCAATTGGGTTTATGTAATAAGAAGTGGGATGTTTAAAAATAATATTAAGGGCTGGTGCTATAGATCTGTGGTCTGTTGCCTTCAGTCCCTGGTGCTGGAGGGGAAATGGTGAGGGATGTCACACTGTTCTGAGTGCTTCCTGTCTGAGTGTCTAAGTGATGCTGCAGCACTCCATCCTAGGAGTTTGGAGCATACACCCCATAGAGGGAGTAAAATGTGAGATACAGTTGTTCCCCTTGTAAGAACCAGCCCACAACAGAACAGGGACTCAATCTATTGTCTGAGGCACATGGGAGCCAGAGTCTGTGTGAAGGAAATTCACATTTTGATTGATTGATTGATTGATTGATATATATATATATATATATATATATTACATATATATATAAATTATTTATTTATTTAAGACATAGTCTTTCTATGTAGCACAGGCAGCCCCCTCCTTGAGCCTCCCAACTATGGGGATACAGATATGCATCACCAAATTCAGTTTAAAAGTTTTGGTTTTAAGTTTTTATGGTGAATTTTTGTTTTGAAGTAGAATGATTAGAAGCATGTTATTGCTTCTGTAGGCACTAAAGTAGAAAATGAAGGCAAACTCCTTTTCATAGATGTAGGGTCTTGCAGATATAGAACCTTGTAGGAGGATATTGACCTAGAACACCATGCCCACATAGGCTGTAAAGGCAGAAGGTCTGTGCATGGCCACTGACATGAGCTATTTATTGTCCAGCTCTTAGATCAGAAACTTCCGTAGGCCTGAGCCAGAGAGGACAGACAATTCAGACTGTCCTGGAGAGGGTTGGGGTTTAGTTTAGTTTAGTTACATACCATTAAATAACATTCAGTTTTCCTTTTATGTGTATGTTCAGTAAATCATTCTTCTAAAGGAACGGACGTCTTGGAGCAGGCTCTGTCAGTGAAGGATCCTGAGGAAGGCAGACCTACTCCTGGGGCGGAGCAGAGCAATGGCCTTGGGAAGGCATCACGGGAGCTCAATGGTGGTGAGGCTGTGCCAGGAGCTTTTCCCAGTAAAACAGATGAGAAGGAGACCTGCTCCCTCACTCGGGCCTCTCCTGCCAGCAGTTCCAGTGGCCACAAGCTGACAGAAGCTCCAGAGCTCCCTGTGTCTTGTGAGTGGGACAGCCGGACAACACCAGGGGTGCAGCCTGCTCAGGGAGACACCACCCAGGACTTGGACTTTGATCTGTCCAGCGACAGTGAGACCAGCGAGAGCAGCAGGTCAGAAGGTCAGAAGTCCTGCTCTGCTTCTGATGGGGAGATCGAGGAGAGGAGACGCAGAAGGAAGTCTCCAGCCACCCAGGATAGGACAAAAGTTCCACAGCACAGTGGGCCCCAGGACACAAGTGGGGGGAGATCTGCGGCAAGTCCCTTGGGAGAGTCTAGCATCCACCCACATGACAAAGGATCAGACCTGGATACTCAGGAGGAGGGTGAACGGGACAGCCTCTGTGGCCTGGGCAATGGCAGTATGGACCGGAAGGAGGCTGAAACAGAGTCGCAGAACAGTGAGCAGTCAGGCGTCACTGCAGGCGAGTCCCTAGACCAGAGTGTTGGTGAGGAAGAGGAAGAGGACACAGATGATGATGACCACTTGATACACCTCGAGGAGATCCTAGTCCGAGTGCACACTGACTATTACACGAAATATGACAGATACCTCAACAAGGAGCTTGAGGAAGCTCCAGATATTCGGAAAATTGTACCAGAGCTCAAGAGCAAGGTCCTGGCAGACGTGGCTGTGATATTCAGTGGGCTGCACCCAACAAACTTTCCTGTGGAAAAGACTCGTGAGCACTATCATGCCACGGCCCTGGGAGCCAAGGTCCTCACCCAGCTAGTGCTGAGCCCTGATGCCCCAGACAGGGCCACTCACCTCATTGCAGCGCGGGCTGGTATGTGCCACCGTCCCTGCTCCTTTGGGTGGGAACTTCCACCCAGTACTGCTCCCCGTTGGGCATATACCTGTGCTTCAGCTTGGTCCCTCTTTTCAAGGCTAGGCCATAATGCTCTGCATCTTTATAATCATGATGGTTTAAAAACAGGTTGGCTTGCTAGGGAAATCAATCGGTGGATGAGAGTGCTTGTCATACAGGTGTTAGGACCTGCGTTGCCATCTCCAGAACCCATGTAAAGCCCGGTGCAGAGATGCCTGTCATAAGCCTACCTTTTCCTTTGAAGAGAGTGACTTCCTTGAAAACATAGCTCGTCTGTGAGTCAGCTAGCCATCCTACAGCATGGGGTTACTGAGCTGTATGCAAAATAGCCATATGACACTAGAACAGGCAGGATCAGCTGAAGATGGGTGAGGAGTCCCTCAGTGGATGATCACTAGCACTACAGGGGTCCTTGGGACACAGAAGAACAAAAAGGGAAGAGTGTGTGAGGCAGGGGACAAGGCCAGGTGCCAGACTGTTTAAGGAAGCCCTAGAGTTCAAAAGTGGTAGGGTGCCTCCATGCAGGGAAAATTAACAGGGACTCCTGCTGGATCTCTTGCCATGGCTGGTACCAGAGCCCAGGTAATAAGCAAGCCTGGAGGGCAGGGCCTCGGGCTGTCTGCAGGGATAACTTTAGGATTAGGAAGTAGTTTCAGAACAGAAATCCTGTTGACCAGAGGTTTGTCCTCAGTGATGAGGAGGATGCTTGTCTGTAAGTCCGGCATGCAGCTCTGTCCTAAGAGGAACATAAGACTCCACTCTGGTACCACATGGCAGGCAGGCAGGCTGACATGTTGTCTCTGCAGGTACAGAGAAGGTGCGCCAGGCACAGGAGTGCAAACACCTGCATGTGGTCAGCCCTGATTGGCTGTGGAGCTGCCTGGAGCGCTGGGACAAGGTAGAGGAGCAGCTCTTCCCACTCGTAGATGACGATGCCCAGACACACCGGTAGGTTCCCTCCCATCCATCCTATTCCACACTGCCTTTCTTCCTTCCACAACCAGGTATCTAATGTAGTCTCTACTCCGCTGTGACCCACCATCATCCCTTATCTATGATCTTCCCAAGCTGGGCCAGGAGCTTCTGTAAACTCAGTTCTTCTTTATATCCAGCAGTGCTTCCAGGAGGACAAGTTGAGTTCTGGCTGGATACAGTGCTGAGAGCCTTATTGCTGAGGGTAGTCTATCCAAGATCCATCAGTTGCTTGTCCTGGTGCTAAGTTACAATACCCTGACAACAGCTTAAGGGAGGAGGGAGTTTATTTTCTATCCTGGTAGGAAAGTTATGGTCATAGAGCTTGAGATAACTAGTCACATTGTAGCAGGGTTTAGGAAGAAGGAATGATTAATATTGGTGCTCAGCTTTCTTTCTGTGTAGTGTAAGACCCCTCCCCACCCCCCCAAGCCCAGAGAATGATATCCCACCTACTTTTAGGATGAGTCTTCTTTCCTCAATAAATTTAATTAGAATAATCCTCACAGGCATGGCCAGAGGCTTGTCTCCAGATGATGGTAGATCTCTTATGTGAATTGTTATTAACCATTACAAATGCTACCCAACTTCCAAGGCTGCAGTGCTCCTGAGAGGTAGTCTGTTTTGTCCACCCTGGTCTTGGCCTTTGCAGAGTGATATTGTAGGTCCTCCATGGGCTTAAAGATGAACAATTGTTAACATTCAGAGAAGCAATAGAGCTGGGCTTTCTCATAGTAAAATTCAGTTGTGGTACTCAGTAGTAAGTTCTAGTTTGCATGTATTTCTTCAGGGTTGACATTATCACACACATTATATAAAGGCTAGTTTAGATCTCAGAACCAAAGAGAGGGCATGGGATGAAGACCATGGAGCAAGTATACAACATTACTCAAAGAGGGAGGCATATTGGAAAATGGACTTTCTCATCTTTTGTGTATTTTCAATAAGACACTTTTGATTGTTGGGGACAAGTGGCAATCAATACAAATGCCAGTTTCTGAGAGTAGCTCTGGGCATTTTCAGTTCAGGCAGATATCACAGAAACCCACAAAATACAAAGAAGTTGTCATGCCAAGGCAGAGATTCCTCCAGGCAGGTCCTACTGGTGATGCCAGTGGTTAAGCAGGATGCTGTTTTTATACATCATCATGTTCTAGAATTCAGAGTTGCAAACCTTCCATCTGAAGCATTCAGTTAAGAATTTGAAAGAGCATTTCATTCGATTCCTAGCCAGTAGTGTCTATTGTCCCTGATGCACTGTGCCCCCCATTCCTGTATCCATGCTGTTCACATTGCCGAGTCTCTCTTTCATCTTGTGTCCCTGGGCCATGTGTTACTAATAACACCATTCATGTCCCTTGCTCTCATCCCACAGGGGGAACAGCCCTGCAGCCTTTCCAGACAGACACAGTGTGCTTCCAACAGCCTTGTTCCACCCAACACCCATCCATTCCAAGGCCCATCCTGGTCCTGAGGTTCGGATCTATGACTCAAACACAGGCAAGCTCATCCGCATGGGCACCCAGGGTTCTGCACCAGCTCTCTCCAGTGCCCCACTTGTCCATGGAGAGCCTTCCTCCTTCAGGTATGTTGTAGCACATATAAGCCTCCTTTGCTAAGAAAATGGGCATCTAAAGTGTTAAAAAACTTTAGTTTTCTGAATCTATTAAGATTGGGCTACAGTATAGACAAGTGATATTTGAGGTTCTCCTCAGTCCTGAGTTAGTGCTGGGCTGCCTGCCCGACGGTGGTGAGTCATGGCATGTGTCTACAGGATGCTCAGTGCTATCAGGGTACCCAAGAGAATCCTGGGATGCCCAGCAGAGGAAGGTCCCACAGGGTGCTCTTACCTCCACCCTAAGTCTGTCCTCAGCAGGCAGTCGTCTTAGCCACCTGGACTCTTCCATATACTGAGAAGAGATGTTTTGTCAGAAAGGTATGTGAGAATGACTGATCAAAAGTCATTTGATGGCGGGGTTAGTGATGCCCACAAGTAATAGACCCTTATTAATCCCTACTCTCTCTGTGCAGTCTTAGTCACCACCATTCCTTTGAACCCTCAGACCACCTGCTTGTTTAAATAGTGAGATTAGAGGTTTGGGGCAGTAGATACCATGTTCGGCTTGCAGTCAGCATACAGCCACCTGCCCGTTCTCCATGCTCCTCAAAGGTACCCAGATCACCCTGGTAGTCACCCTGCAGGTTAACAGCCCAGAGCTATAGTGCTGTTAGTTTTGCTCTGACTGCAAGTGTTCTCTGGCAGGCCTGAGCAGTTTGCATGCATTCAGCAGAGTAGTTTTAGAGCTGAGCAACAATCTAGTCCTGTGTCCACACTTGTGCCCATCCTCAGTGACACACAGGCAATGGGAAGCAGGATTGGCACAAACAGAAAGCCCAGATGTTTGTTCAGGACTGGCATGGAGTGGCTCTCTGCTTCCTTGGTGCACCTTAGAATGCACCTGCTGCTTTTCAGTTTGAAACGAAAAAGGTCATCGTTACTGCAACATGGTTTCTTCCAGTTAGACACATGCTGGACCATGTCCACATGCTGCTGCCACAGTGGGATCACTGAGTTAAAGGTTGTGAATATTTTTAACTGTGGTACAGTATAGCAGCCACCTTGGCTAACCTTGCCGAAGTTTGCCCAGATAACCCAGAAGAGTAGACCTGTACTGCCTGATGAGGTGTGTGTGCTGGTCATAGCCCCTGAGCTGTCCTGGGAAGCTAATGGGTAGCCAGAGGTTTGTGAAGGCAGCCTCTCTGTGGCTGTGGCTCACCCTTAGAGTACACTGCAGAAAACTGCTTTCTCCCGTCCTTCTGGTCCTTCCTCTACTGAGTTCTTTTGGGAGGGGATGTTGGTTGGCTTGTCTTATCAAGTTTGCCATGTAGAAAGTATAAAGGAATCTCCTACATGCTTACAGGAGAGATGCCTTGGTGAGCACCATGCTGCCAGATCCTTCCCTGGCTGTGCACATCATCCGGTGTCCAGGGTGTGCAGTACTAGCTGCTTTCCACTGTAGCAGATTCCTATGATAGACATTTATTCATTCAGTGTCTGTGAAGTTACATTCAGTATAGATTCACTAGACATTTTTTTTTCTTGAAATTTTTCATAATTCAGACTGAGCCTCCTTTCAAATTCTGTTGTGATCAGTACTATTTGGCAAATTCTACATACTCTTATCATGTGTAACCTGATCCTAGAACACAAGGACAGAAGTTTTGGCACTTCCTGCCATAGCCACAGCCAAGCTTGGCTGCTGTGCAGAGCCTAGTCAGAACAGGTATGAGCTAACGGTTACACACAGGATCCCAAGTAACTCATCTGTTGCAGTATGAGAAGTCTGAGTTTGGTTCAGAGCACTGTATGTGTTTTACTATCCTAAAATATCTCAGGTAAACATGTACTTTTTTGCCAAAGTGACTTTTAAAATGGTAAAGCTCTCCTCATTTCTGAGGTCTTGGATTGCAAATAAAGAAGATGGGTGTGCAGGGACACATGTTGGTGGGTGTGTTGTACGCCTAGGACACATGTAAATATGGGCCACAGTAGAGCGCATCTGCAGTCTCACTGATCAGGGCAGGCAGAGCCAGGCAGATGGCTGAAGTTCAGGGACCAGCGGGCCAGCCTGCCTCAATCAGGGAGATAGATGCCTTAGACATTTAAAGTGGAGGGTAATTGAGAAGACACATGACGTTAGCTTCAGGCCTCCACACATACATGCATGTAACTTGTATGAACATGTTCATGCTGCATACATTATATCAAAGAGCAAAAACATGCTGATGCCTCAGGTGGGCAGCAGTGCTGAGACCTCTGCTTGCCACTCCCCCTGCCATCTCTCTGCTCTCTGCTTCTCTGACATGAAAGCCAGAAGGCACAGGGTATGGGACAGTGTGGGAGGTGGAGTGGGAATGGTTTAAAGTCTCTGGGAAAGCCCCATAGCAGAAGTAAAACCACACGGTACCAACGAGCTCAGAACCAGGGAAGGCTGTAAGTCTGTGCACATCCTTCATGTGGGACATGGAGGTCAGAACAAGTGTGTGCATATCCTTCATGTGCAACATGGATGCACACATGGAAGTCAGGGCAAGTGTGGTCCCTGGACTGAGCTAGATTCCTGGGCCCCATGTGGTCAGGTGTGGTACTAGGTGATCTCAAGAGGAGACTGGCAGTGGAGAGAGATGAAGTGTTCAGGTTGTAGTAGGAATTAGAGGTATGTGATGACCACTAGCCTCCACACAATCGCCAAGTACAAAGGTTTCACCCCAGGGCTGCCTACATTCAGAGGTGACGTGTGCTTGGGTTTTGCTGAGGGACATCTAAGTGGGTTGAGCATTTGGCTGAACTCTGTCAACATTTACTGAGAGTGCATGCTCTTTGACCCAGGTTTTGCTTTAGTAGCTGTGACCTAGCTGTAAAAGCAGTAGTCTGAGGGCAGTGGGGTGAGATGCAAGCTTTGGAATTCTTCCATTTCTTTCTTGCTGAATGCAGTCATAAAGCTGTCCCGTGAGACAATAATGGACAGTGTTGGGAACAGCCCCAGTGACCAGCTGGGCTGTGGCTCCTGGCCACCCGAGTGGTGGGGTTTGGGCTGGTAGTCTATGAGGCCATAAAGGCTGTGTCTTCTGATCTCAAGAGACACAATGGGGGAGTTGAGGCTACCATAGCATCCAGGATTTGAGAATCAAAAGAGAGAGGGGAGGATCAAGGGGAGGACTACAGACTTACTTTTTATTCTGGATTTTGAGTCCTTCCACATCGTCTCAGCCAACAGTAGCTGTGGAAGGAGTGTGCTTTGGTTAGCCCAGAGGGGCAGATGGGTATGGGAAAAGGGTGAAAAAATGGAGCGCTCAAGGCAGGAGTCCGGGAAGGTGTGGGCCTTTCCTGGGGTAGTGGAGGCTGTCAGAAGAGCCTCGGCACCTGTGAAGTTGGGACACACTCACTCTGAAGCTCTGAGCCCACTGTCTGGAGGTGTTGTGGCGGTCTCTTTACATGGGTGTACTAGGTTAAATCACTGGTCCTAAGTGATTGGCTTTCTGGAGGTCAGAGGTTGGGGTTGGGTTTTGAAGTTCCAGGTCTGGGTCTTTGTAGGAAGCAGCCCTGTTCTGAAGCTATCTCACACGTGATGGAGACAGCAAGGTTTTGACTTTTGTGTCAGGAACCAGCAACATCCTAAGATTTCCCCTTTGAGCACACAGTCCCAGTAGTCAAGGGGTTCATGTTTCTGTTGCTGGCTGTTTTGTAGTGTTATATAACCTGATAAGGGGCAAGAAGGAGCTGTGCATTGAAGGCTATTTCTGAAATTAAGTTTCTAAATTGCAGTTGGACAGCAATGCCTCCAGAATTTAAAGCAGCCGCAAAGTCAGTATGTGCTGGTGTGCACCTGCGCAACACCTGTGCAGTCTGCTTTCCACGCTGCGGAAACCAACTCAGCTTCTCATTTATTTTAACTTAAATAAAAGAAAAGGCACCTTGTCTTAAGGTGAGTACAGTGTTAGGTACAATATTGTTTTTTAATTATTCGACTTTGTTCATGGAAAGTGGCTTTGTACACCAACATGTCATCTTAGCCTAGTTCACTTTGGAGGCTGCCAGGGAACATGTCAGGAAACCGGACTCCTGCTGTTCCTGCTTGAATGCACAGGAAACTTAGAAATGCTGCAAAGTATGTAGTCATGACCCTGATTTCACAACTGATGAACTGACCAGTCTACATAAGGAAAAATGGACGCCCCGCCCCTTCCTCCTCACTGTCTATGTCTAAATAGAGAACTTGATGTCTGGGGAGCCAGGAGCATCCAAATGCCAGAGGAATATACTCCTTGTGCGTGTTTGTGTACACCAAGGAATGTGGCTGAGAGCTCTTATCCCACTGTGGTCACATCTACTCTGCCAGAACACCTTCTTTGCTGGATGAGGAAATCTAGAGTGTTTTTCTTAAGACCACCATGTGGACTAGTCTGCAGTCATACTCACCACAATTCCGACATCCACAGTGGCCTTGGAAGCCAGTCTGCATTGTTGGTTGTAGTCTTCTCGGGCTAGGCCAGACCCCCAGCATAGTAGCATGGATGGCTCTTTCAGCCGTCCTACAACTTGTGTGGCTCCTGCTTGCCTGTCACAGGGCTCCTGTGCCTGCTATACTTCTGGGAATTCAGCCTTGTACCTTCATGAGAGTGACAGCCAGCCCATCCTGGGCCTGGAACTCTGCAGACCCATTGTGACAGGGTGCTTGGCAACAGCCCCGAGCACTATCCTTGATGAGCATTGTCGCCCTGGCTGTGGAGTTGTAAGTTTTGCTTTGTACTTGGTGTCTAGTATAGTGGAGTCCCCTAGCCTTGTCACTAAGTGAGGTCAGGGACACCTCCAGGCACTCCTTAGTGAGACTCAGGGACCCCTAGCCTTGTCACTGAGTGAGGTCAGGAACACCTTCAGGCACTCCTTAGTGAGACTCAGGCACAGTGACACGTGGCTTCAGCCAACTGTGTCCAGTTGGTGGGTGATGTCATCTGGTCCCTTTCTTAACTTGGTGTCTGAAGCAGGGTGAGATACAGGTATGCCCTGGCCACGTGCATTCAGGGGCGGACCCCTTGGCCTGACTGAACTTGCTAAGATGATGGAGGTCCCAACTGGAAAGTAGAGCCAGAGAGAGGCCAAACATGGTTCTCTCAAGGGCTCGCTGAGCCATGAGCATTCACTGGATGTGGTCACTCTGGTGAAATAACTGTGGGTTTGCCCATTCTCTGGTTGAGATTTTTGGTTATTACTGTTAACATGTCTCTGTATGTTTTCCACTTAAACAAGCATTTTCTCAGTCTACTGTAGTTTGTCTTTTTACCTTTTAACTGGACCTCTGATAGGAGTTTTTACTTCATGAGTTTTGTGAAGTTCTACTTACAAGCTTTTTGTTGTGAATTGTGTTTTCATTGTTGAGTTTATTACTGACAGCCTAGCCTTCAGATTTTTCTAACCATTATTCAGTTTCTCTAAACATGTTGTATTCTTAAGATTTACATATACTTAAATATGATCTGTTTTCTGTCAGGTTTGGTTTTTTAGAAGGAGGGTGATATGAAGTGGGTATGGGTGTGTGTGCACAGGAGTACATGTGGAGACCAGAGGTTAGTATACCCCTAGCAGCCTCTTTTGTTCTTAACCTTACAGTTTAAGACAGTTAGAGCTCACCAATTTAGTAAGCAGGCTGACCAATGAATTGCAAAGATATGCCTGTTTGCCTCTTCTGTACTGGGATTAAAGGAGCACATGTGGCCATGCTAGGCTTTTTATAGAGGTTCTGAGGATCCAGTTCCGATATTCATGTCTGCATGACAATTTTACCAAGTTACCTTTCGAGCCTGAGTCACTTTTTGTCACAGTTATAAGAGGTCTTTTTCAACCCTGTCCCACTACAAAGGTGTGTGAGGATAGGGGAATGGATTAGTTAGCTCTGTGAGACAGTCTTTTACTTTAGCTTAGTGTAGGCTGACACCTGCAGTCCTGCCACAGCCTCCCCACTGCTAAGTCACAGTGTGCGTCACTCTGATGTGATGCTCACTATGCTCCACAGATGCCCTGGACCTTCATTGCCGTTGTTCCCAAGTCAAACAAGTACGTTTTTCTGGATCTCTTTCCTGGCTCTGTCTGTTCCACCAGAGGACTTGTGTCACACCTTTCTTTCAGTCTTAGGTGAAATATTGTCTTTGGATAGGTTGTTGAGAGTTTGTGGGTTTTGTGGCATCTTCCTTGTCACGCTGGAAATTGTCCCTTCTTCCTCCATTATATATGAAGTTTTGTTACTGGTGACTGTGTTTTCAGTGGTTGTATGTATTATGAACTCACAAATATTTTTTTTCTTGAACCTGTTTCTACATGGGTAGTTACCTTGTTTGAATTTTATTACATTTATATACTTTTTTTTTGGAGGGAAGGTGTGTGGACTTGTGGTACTTGCCACAGAGTGACTATGAAGGTCACAGGGCAACTTACAGGAGTATTTCTCTCCTCCCACAGTGTAGGTCCAAACTCAGAGCTCAAGCCAGCAAGCTTGGCAGCTAGCTCCTTTGTTCCGAGAGTCACCCTGCCCCATTGGTTGGTTTAAAAACAAAACAGAAAACATCTTTAAACTCTTGGAATGGACCTATTTCTATTGGCTTATATATGTTGGCAGGCATAGTAGCCATGAATCTTCAATATATTTCCCACTGTGTGCCCAATGTGACTTGCTTCACAGTATGGGTTGAGTAGTGTCCTCTCCCCTCCCCTCCCCTCGCTTCATTGAGCCTGAGGAGAGCTGGTACCACGCTTTGGAATGTCTGGTAGATATTTCACTGATTCTGACTGGCCCTGATATCAGGAATCCTATCTTTTTTGCAAATCAGTTCTGCTGGAGATCTCTTCTAAAATCCAGTTATTTACACTTGGGAAGTAGAGGCAAGAGGACCAGAAGTTCAAGATCATCCTCAGGCCAGCCTAGACAGCATGATGCTGTGTCCAGAACAAAACAAAAACCAGTTATTTAGTTTATTATCTTGTGATTGTTTCCTTGTTAAAGCTCCATGGTTTCTGTTCTTTATCCTCTTCCTCCTGCTTGCTTGCTTTCTTATATTTATTCCAGCAGTTGCATGCGGTTCAAGGGACTCCCTCAGAGCAAGGTCTTCTGTGGTGCCCTTACCTGCTATGTCCTTCCTGGGGAAGGTTAGGTCAGGCTTCCGTCCTATGTGTGCTTCAGACTCCATTCCTTTCCATAAGGGAGATCCATGATGAACTCTGTTCCCTAATAGCTCCATTTCAACACCTTGAAAGCATCTGATCCCTCCTGGTCTCTGAATTTGACAGACAGGCTCTACTGTTGTCTTCCTTTCTCCTACAGGAGTAGAGAGGCATCTTTCCTCACACTGCTTCCTTGGTGCTTTTTTGTTTTTTCCTTGTTTGCTTTTGACTTTACTTACAAGTTAACACCACTGTGTGTACTAGTATGGCTTTTGAGACTGTGGAGTAAAGGATTTGCCTAGCCTCTTAGATCAGCAGTTTATAACTTATACTAGATTACGGACATTTCCAGCCATTGCTATTTGGGTTCATCTCTGCCTCTTTTAGGAGTCTGAACCTTTTGTTGCCTCTTGAGTTCTTGAAGCTGCCTTCATCTTTTCCTCTCCAGTTGTGCTTTCTCTCTGTGCAGACAAGGTGGTTTCTGTTGTGTTTAACCTGTGATACATGAGTGTACTGGCAATCTGCTGCTGCCAGCTTCATATGTGCGTTTTCATTATGCTTTTCATCCCTTAGACTTCCCTCAGTCCTTTGCATCTTCTTCTTTGCCAACGGTTTCTACCCTGCCCCCCCACGGGACGTGTCTTTCAGATATATTTGTAATTGATGGTTAAAGTCCGTGGATGGTTTAAAATCTTTGTAAGATAAAAGACCACCTTGTAGTTAACAACCCTCTATTGATTGTCCTTTCCAACAGTTAGAGGTTTTCCTGTTCTTATACAAGTAATTCTGGCTGAAGCCTGGCTATCCCATCATGTTAAGAATCTGGGTCTGGTGCATCCTCTGTCTTAACTGACAACTGATATTGAGGTGGGGGAGGGGTGGCAGTATTACTAGGAAATGGTACCAGGTCTCACTCTACCCTGTGCTGCTTCTGGGGCCCATGAATGGTCTTGCTGCAAAGAGAGTACTGTTAGACTCTAGGCTTTCGACCTTTTTCCTTCCTTTGTCATTAAGATGGCCAGAGCCGGGCAACACTGGGTTTGTTTGGTTAGAGTAGAATTGATATCGTGTAAACATTGATTTATCAGCTCATTTAACATATAAAATCTGTGTTTGTTAACACATGTTTTATTTTAAATAAAGTTACTTCAAATTGAGGAATGTAATGGAAGTGCTTTCCATTATGGCTCTGCCATACTTTCTTCTTTGTGGTGCTTCTTAGAGTAATGGCCTTGCACCAAGCCAGCCCTGGAAGAGCAGGAGCTCACAGGTGTTTCAGGAGGCACCTGAAGAGCTTCTGGATAGTGACTGATCTGTAATGTCTTACAGGTCAGAGAAGGTGGGTTTGCATTTTTCATGCACCTCAAGCCCATCACCCTTTGTAGAATTCTCCTGATGCTGTCAGACCAGGGTGGCTGTTAACTGGGCATGCCTTAGCAGTGCTGACCTTTAAAGATTAACACTAAGCTTCCAGTAGAGAGGTCTTGTTCTTACACTTCAAGTTTGGATGAAACCATTAGACAACCTTAAAGAGAAGCATAATGTGCCTATTTTTAGTAAAAGAAAAGTTACATGAGCTTTCCCCTGTTTTCTTTGGAGCTTTGAGTGTTGAGCTCAAAGGTGGTGGTTTGAACAGCTGGAAATATGGTCAGTCAGATGTTTTGGGTCCTGTTGCTGAACCTGGATAGAAAGCATGGGAGGGATGGAGAGAGGGAGGGAGTGGGGAGGGAAGGAGGGAGAGAGGGGCTCCTTCCAGGGCTTGTTAACTCAGCACTGGACAGGAGCAACTGTAGCAGGAGGTGGCACCCTTTGGTGTTGTAGTTCTCCTGTAAGCCTCAGATGTCCGGGCCCTTTCATCTCTAAGTGTTTATAGAGGTTCTACAAGTGAAAAGCTCCCTGCAAGCCCAGGAGATCTGGAATTCCTTAGATGTTGGCAGGAGTTGGCATTGGAGGATTCCCTACCCCTTGACTTTAGCTAGTATTTCAGTGTCCAAGCCTGGGATGTCTTAGCCTCCAAGGGCTAAGCAACACTCTAGAAGTCTTCCAGCCACCATGGCCCATGGTTTCTCTTCTCTAGCTCTCTACAGCCTTCTGTTCTTCAGCTTCTGTTCTGCCCTGGCCAGTCTGAGCTCTTGAGCTTTCTCTTCAGCTAACAACAGCCTTGCTACTCTGACAACTTTATGGCGACTACTCAACGGTCACTGCCACTCTGCTGCCTCCAACATGACTGTACCTCTGGTGTCTCTTAGCCCACTCTACTAAAAGTAAACAAATCAAGATTAAAGAGAAGCCTAATGCATCAGGAGAGCTTCGCCCATCTAATCAGGTTGTTCTGTAGCCAGAAGAGGGGGTTTCACAGTACTCAAAGCACTGCCCTTTGGTACCAGTCAGTAAAGTCTCTGGTAGGCCACCAGAGGAAGTGTTGTCTCTTGAGTCTACCTGGTAATTGTTTAGGGTCATCTAGAGCTTACCAAGGCTTGTCTTGTGATAACAAAAACTCGCTACAAAGGCTTTGGAACAACCCTGGGGTAAGCAGCTGAAGTTGCTGTGTAGCTTTCTTACAGTGTCCGTGAGTGTTCAGGAATGGCCAGTGCTATATAGAAATAGTTGAACTGACTGTTTGAAGCAACCAAGCAAGATAGAGTCTGACAGCTGCCTGTAAGAGTGTGCTTGCCTCATCCCAAATTACTTATCTACAAGAAAATAACATCAGGAGTTTTACTGTAGCAAATTTAATACTAACCATAGTGTTTTACTGTTCATGAGTCCCCTCCTCTGTCTCATAAAGGCAGTACTGGGCCTTGGCCACACACATCCTCATCATACTTTCTGCTGAGCTATCTGACTGTGGTCAGACTGAGTTTTGCTAAAGATAGGAACATGGAGAAAACATTTGGAAAAGCAGAGACTGCACTTTTTAGATTTAGAAGGCAAACAATTTTCTGCCCTCGATAGATAATATTGTTAGCCTAATACAGTTTCTTTTTAATTTGGTAACATAGAATTATGCCCCATTATTCTTTGTTACTATGTTTTAATTGTTGTGTATGCGTGTGTACTTGAATGCATGTGTGCATGTGGGTATGCATATGCTATTGCATCCTTGTGGATCCTGGGGAGCCAGTTCAAGCACTCCACTTGGCTGCATCATCTTGCTGGGTGCCACATTTCTCCTTGTGATAGTGAGGTCTTGTCACTTTATGCCAGTGTCTGTGACAGCCAGCCTGGGACTGAGTGGCCAGTGGTGCTCAGCTTCTCGTCCTATTCCTTAACCTCAGGAAAGACCTATTTTAGAAACAACTGTTTTACTCTCTAGCGCAGGCTGGCCTCAGACTCACAACAGTTTTCATGTTTCAGCCTTCCAAATCCTAGAATTGTGTATAGGAGCCACTTTGCCTGGTGTACCTTAAACTTTAAAATAAACGTAAACATGCATAAAATATATTCAGTAAGGTTTGGCACATGGAGATGAACATTGCGGACAGAAGCGTTTTCAGCAGAATTGCAGTTTTGCAGATACCAATTTAGTGTTAGCATCTTGAGGGTCCAGGTTGGAAGTGTCTTTGAGGCTTGAACATGCTCCTTGCAGCTGATTGGTTACTGTAGTACTCAGTGAAGCTGTGCACACATAATCTAATGTCTCCTTTGCAAGCAGATTAATTCTACTCTATTGAGATCTTAATTCACCATTCCTGTTGGGCTTCTGTTCTGTGCTTTGAATAGAAAGTAAGTATCACTTGCTTTCTTTTGTTTCTTAATGAGTCTTGGCTTTACTCAAGGTAAATGACACTCCTTGATGATTTTGGGCAAACCACAAACTGTTTATCTTCCTTTAAGTTTTGTGCTCAGGTCAAGTCAGGTGATGGCCTGTAGACAAGGTGTTTTCTCTGTAAAAGAGGTGAGTGTGAGCCTCCTCAAGGGCCAGGACATGTCCCAGGAGGAGATGCTGGGTCTGCTACACAAGCAGGGATGATAGCAAGTGGTAGAGTGGACAGGGCACCTTGTCTTTCTGTACAAATGTTGTCTGTGTGTATCACCTCATCCGAGAGTCCGGTGTCTGCTGCCGAGCTGGAAGGTGCTATGGAACTGCTCTCCTCACGCGGGACTGTGCATTCCTTACAGAGCTGGTCAGCCACATCAGCAGCAGATGTTTGGCGAAGAGCTGCCAGAATCTCAAGATGGAGAGCAGCCTGGCCCTGCTAGAAGAAAGCGACAACCCAGTATGTCAGAGACAATGCCGCTGTACACTCTCTGTAAGGAGGACTTAGAGAGTATGGACAAAGAGGTGAGAATGTGATGATGCAGGTCCAGTTTCCAGGGCCTGGTGTGCATAGCACATCCCAGATTCAGCTGGACTTCCGTGCAGGACAGGCACAGGCGTTGTGAGCCAGCACCTGGTTTCCTGTTAAAAAGGATTTGTAACCATGTGAAATGAAGTACCCATGTGTTTGGCAACAAAAACGCACAGCCACCACTCCCAGGATTCTCGATAGTGTTTGCAGATGTTCCAAATTGTCATGACAAGAGGGAGCTTCTGGCATTTCAAGGTACAGGAAGGAGCCACAGCAGCTTTTCTTTTTTTTTTTTTGGTTTTTCGAGACAGGGTTTCTCTGTGTAGACCAGGCTGGCCTCGAACTCAGAGATCCGCCTGCCTCTGCCTCCCAAGTGCTGGGATTAAAGGCGTGCGCCACCACCACCCGGGTCACAGCAGCTTTTCATGATACCCTGCTAAGGGAGCAGTCCAGACAGAAAGCTGATAGGATTCAAGATATGAAGTGCTTAGTGAGTTTGCATTCAGCTAAACGGATTTTTTTATACATGAATTCAGGCTAATTAAGACCAGTTTCTTCTGTCATTTTTACACCACTAAATAGTTTTAAGTACATAATGTGAAGCTAGTTTTTTCAAATGCTAAATTTGGAGAATTAAATACCCTGACTACAGATGTGTTTTAATTACAGCCTAAATACCAGGGGTGTGGAGGGGGCTGGGTTGTCCCTTAGAGCTAAAAGCAAAACTGTCATAGGTCAGTATTGTCTGTACTCTAGGCTCAGCCATGGGTATTCCTGTGTCCCTTGGCCTTATACATCTTCCTCTAGGCTCCCAGGCTAGCCCTCTGATAGAAGCTTTTGCTCCTGGGGTTTTAGTGGTGTGGTCTGTGCAGTCATTGCTCTGCAGACTGCTTTGAGAGTAACACTCTAAGAGATGAGCTTCAAGTCCTGTGGACAAACGCTGCCCTCTGCATGCTTCCTACAGCTGTGGGGAGCCCATCCACCTCCCTGGCACTGCTGTGCTGTGGGGACAGAGCTTGCTTTCCATTGATCATGCAGCAGAGCGCTCAGGAAGAAAGCATGCTTCTTACTGATTTTTTTAGCAAAAGCAAGAAAAGGATGAAATCTTACCAGTAACTCAGATCTCTCTCAGATGATAGCTTCTTTGCTGAACTCTATCATTTTTCTGTGTTTTTGCACTTTAACTGTTATCATTTCATGAGAAAGGTTTTCTTGGCCACTGCTTCCCTGTCCTCAGGCTCAGCAGACTTGGATCTGGAGTAGTGCCTGCACTTGACTCTCCCCACCCCAGGGCCTGCCATGTTGCTGTTTCCCTTCTGGCTTCACAGGAATTCCCTTGCATTCCATTTGACGCTGCTTGGCCTTATTGTTGGTTTTTAGTCCCTTCATATCAAAAGGCCTCAAATTATGCTGTGAAACAGTAACTTTTACTTACTCCAAAATCTTGTCCTTTTAGCCATAAAAGCCAGCCTTAACCCCCTAACCTCAGCTCTACAGAAACTCCTGAGGAGGAGCTGGAGCTCTGGCTCACGGACATGGGTCTTGCTAAGTTGGGGGAAGACAACCGGAAGCTTCATATCTCTACGCAGGCTTTGATCATTCCTGGGTCCTGGGACCATAAAAGAAAACATTCCTGTCCTCCAACAGAGACAATAGCCAGGCTTGCCCATGCGTAAGCATAAGGGAGATGCTTTCTGAGTTCTGTGGGTCCCAGATCACCTTAGACTGTTTGTCTAATTTTCTTGGAGACGAAGTGGGTAAGAAGGCTCACAATATATAAGCACCAGGCTATTTTCATGTGCCTCTGGCCACTTAGGTTCTGTATGCCATATCCATTAAGTACTGATAAACTGCATGGGTGCTTAGCTTTAACTATCTTCTGTATCAGTGTCTGTCCTTCTTCCAGCAGACAGTAGTCATTACTCTAGGACCACCCTGATCCAGGTGACTTCATCTTACCTAACACATCTACAAAAACCCTTGTCTCCAATGAAACCATAGACACAAGGACCATAATAGGGCCTGAGGGTGGAGAGATGGTTGGGGGTTATTTTGGGAAGAGGCATCAATCTGCTTGATAGGATATCACAGGAACTTGACCAGAAGCACACAGTCGCCTCCATCCATGTTGCTACCCAGGTACTTCCTTAGGTGAGCTGGAGCAGGGTTTTTTCCTGAGAAACTTTAACCTGGTTTATAAACTAGGTATATAAACCATACATTTACTTGTAGTGAATCATGAAGAAATTTATTTTAAAAGAAGTCTTTGGTATACATATAACCTTGTCGCTTATTAAAGGTCAAAGCAAACTTGTACTGTAATAAGACGAATGTGCTTTTTAGATGAGTGTTCATGAGGAGATATGTTGCCATTCATGTGGATGCCAGGGCCTTGGACATTGTTCCTACAGTACTACTCACCTTGGTTTTCGAGAAAGGGAGGGTCTCACCTGCCAGGCTAGGCTGACTGCCTAGGCCAGGAAGCCCAATGGATCCACCTGTCTCTGCTGACAGAGCTAGGATTATAAGTGTGTACCACTATGCCTGACTCTTTTTTGTAAGTTCTAGGGATTTAGTTCAGAATTTCCTCTAAAAAAAAAAAAAATTAAATCTTGATTAAATATTTGGTACTGCGGAACATGGAACATCCTCAACATTTTTCATTTTAGTTGATATTTTGCTTTTGTAATCATCAATTCTCATGATACCATTTTGCAAAAAGTAAAAATCATATAAGATGGCAGTAATATGCTTAGAGCCATTTCAAAATTGTTGGGAAATTATGTGCTAATCCCAAATCAATGTTCATTTAATGCTTTTTTTTTTTTTAATGAAATTCAAGTCAGCAATTCAAAACAAATTTAAAAATCAGCATTTTAATACAATATAATTTAAAATAATACATTAATTTCATATTTATGTTTCCTAATGATAGGAAAATGTCTTTTGTTTTCTCTAAACAGTTACGTTTCTTTAAGAGCAGACAACTTTGTATGAACAGCAACAACACTGCAATTCATGACATGCTTCAGTCTCCAGTCTAAGCCAAGGCATTTCAGACAGCATGCACTGGCATTGTGTGTAATGACAGGGTACAAAACGTGCATGGCGCACGTCCATAACTCTGCTAGTTGGTTTTACCTGTCAACTGGACATAGCCCAGAAAGTGAATCTTAGCAAGGAATTACCTTGATTGGGTTGCCTGTGGGCATGTCTGTGGGCAATTTTCTAGATTGTTATTGAGTTAGGAAGACCCACCCTGAATGTAGGCAGCACCATTTCACGAGCTGGCCCCTAAATTGTGTAATAGTAAAGTCAGCCGGCATAGTGGCAAGTGGGCGGGCGGCCCAGGTGAAATCACTCATCTCCGCCTTTACTGGGTGTGCTTTGACTAACTACGTTGTCCTGCCACGATTTTCCCTCAGTGATGGACTGACCTAGAATCAGAAGCCAAGTAAGCCCTTTGTTTGCTTTGGTGGAGGTGTTTGTCATGGCAACAGAAATTGTTACTAAAGAAGTGGATTTGTTGCTGCCATGAACCTGACCAGGTGCCCTTTTGTGCCTTGGACTGTTTTATCGGCAGATTGGGGAAGATTTTGGGACTTTGGGCCAAAAAAGCTTGTGAGTGCTAATTGCTTAATGGTCTTTCTGGCAGGAGCTTGGTAGATACGGTTGGTAAGAATAGTGCAAACAATGGAGACATGTTGGAGACAGAATTTTTGCCCTTAACTGGATTGGGGCTGTTTGTGTATGTATGTTTTTGCTGTGAATTTGTGTGCCTGCAGCTGAGAAGTGGCTGTGGTTGTCAGAGCTCCGCACTACTGAGGTGATGTTCTAGGCCTCACAGGGACACCAGGAACACGTTTCCTCAGGGTCAGCAGACAGAAGCAGCCAGGGGGCCCAGGTTTCATCTTGTGCTTCCAGCAGCACTTAGCAATGTCTGAGTAGTGTCCACATGGTACTGGCTTGAAGGCATAAAAGACACAGGATTGAGGGAGCCATAGAGAGGTGGCTGAGGCATAGTGCTTGTGGCAGGATCACTGTACCTGTGGTGAGGGCCTGCTTACGGAGAAAGGAGACTCGGGAGTGAGTATTACTTTCCATTTCTCCCCACTGTGTCCATTCTCCCTGACATGCTGGGCAGGATCCTCACCATGTCACCTCTCACTCCTGACTCTATTTACAGAGGTTTTGACGACTTATTGCCCCCAGTCCAAATACCTAATGGAGGCTCCACTGCTACCTCTATGAGCAGGGAAAGCCAGTGCTCTTCTAAGCACAGTTCTGAGGATGGCATTCTCTGTCCAGAACCATAAAAACCTACAGAACTCTAGGAAGCAAATTAGAGATTGGAGTGGGCCAAGAAAAGTACAGCAGAAACGTGCAAAGCTAATAAAAACCAACACTGCTTTCTCTTAGCTGCTTTAATCCTGTGTATATTTCTAGAAACATGTAGAAGCCAAAGATTCTTGACAATCCAGTGTTGTCCCCAAGGTAGAATACCAGCCTGGGATGGGGGCAGGGCTACCTGCAGGCTGCTTTTCTGTGTCAGAACAAGTGGGCTTAGAGGATATGTGGTGCTGTATCACTAGTGGCTCTGGGTAAGTCACCAGATTAACTAGACTGTCCAGACCTTATCACTGTTTGTTGTATAACTATTCTAATAGTTATTTGTTCTGTACAATCCAGACAATGATATATGATAGGTGTCCTTCTGGTTTTGAATGGGTGAATTTATTAAATATACAGCAAGCAAATGTAGAAAAATAAATAGCAGATAGTGTGTCAATATAGAACATCAAACCAGGTACTTAAAACATCTAGCAGAGATGACTGGAGTACCCAGTTAAGAGAGCCAACAAAAAGTAGTATCATGGAGGCAGTAAGGTAGAGCAGAGGGTCCCCTCGGATAAGACTTCCATATGATAGAACATACAGCAAACAGCATGTAGATTATCATGACAGCAGGCACTTTGAATCATCCAGCAGCAATGCAGGTTAAGTTGAAGCAGTCAGCTGGAATTCTGGGTTGTTCTCTGTGGAAGAGCTTCCTGAGGCTGACTTTCATTTCCCATTTGCACTGTAGGTACTACTTCGCCCTAGAATAGATAAGGTTAGCCACTGATAGAAGGTCCTTCACCTTCTAGGTGTTCTCAAGGACTCTTGAGCTGTTTATTGTTCTCTTCCTCCCTGTCAAGAGTTGATTACCTAGCTAATCCTTAGATGGAAAATTGTGGAGGACACATTGGAACAACATGCTTGGGTCTGAACCAGCTTCTCCGTGAACTTAAATAACACATGCCAGTTTACCAAGGTAATGTACATTACATTATCCAACACAGTTATGGCAAAGGGACTTCTCAGTTCTCTTAGAAGAGCATGAATTTGATGGCTTAAGTGTTTATCAGAACACGGATTTTGTGCATTCTGCTAGTCTGACAACCTCAGTCAGTCTAGCCCATGGTCAGAATTTACACTCTAATTTATACTCCTAATTTAATTTATTCAGTTTGCCAGTCACGAGGAAAAACAGTTTAGGCACCAGTGTGTGGCCTCAGCCTCCTGAGTCCATTCCTGAGAGAAGAAGCATGTCCTAACAGTGAAGCAAATCACATTCCTCATTTGAGCAGAGCCCAACCATGGCTATTGTAGCTGGCCTGGTGGGCAGGATCTCACCCTTGAGAGTGGGTGCTGGCAGTCGCACTCCTGTAGTGTAATTGTTAGCATGCTACCAACAACCCTGACCTTCCTTGGCCATGGCTAACAATTGAGGCCAAGTGCCTGTGTGTCTCAGGCCTAGCCAAGTAGTTCAGAGAAACCAAAGGTTTCTACATGATGTGACTGTGCCTCCAGTGGCTCCCTCACAGGCAGTCAGCGGGAGGACCCACTACCCAGCACATAGGTGTCTTTTCTCCTCTGGCTCCCCAGCGTGTGCAGCAAGGCTCTCACTAAGTTGTGTCAGGTGTCTCATGAAGATTCATTGTAGTCTCATGGATTACAGGTCGTGGTTGCTGCATCCTTCCCAGACACTATGGAATTTCTTTAAAAAGAAGAGTTGCACATGAAAGATGCCTGTGTGTCCTTTTAAGCCTAGAGATGTACAATCCCTTGTCATATTATGTAGGGATAGTCAAGCTTGGAGCAGCTGCAACAGACACTTCCATAACCCTAAGCTGTCTGAGTGTACCTCTCTGTATTGACTGTAGTGACTCCTGTCCTTGTAACTATTGAAGGTTGCTTGGTATAGTACACTACCCAGTCTTTCCTAGTATGTGGGAAGAAGACCAGAGAGATGCAACAGCTGTCATCCATAACAAAGATGAGAATCATTTGCCTTCTTCCTCTGCTGGTGATGTAGCTCTATGCCAGGATATATATTCTGTCTTAATTTATCAGGAGCTTTTCATCCCATTAAAAGATAAAGGTTTCTCTCCCCTGCCCTCCCACAGTAAGTTCTTTGGTAAGTTTTTTTTTTTTTTTTGGCCAGGAACATCTACTTTAAATATGGTTTAGTTTCTTGAACTAAAGGTCTGTGAAGCTAACTTCACCGTGCCATCTCTCTGCAGCTTTCTGCCTTCCACCTGGAAGTTACTGGGGTCCTAAGATCCCTGGGATAGTCAGTCACTTGTGTGTACTATGACCCCACAGAGGAAGTTCTGCAGGCAGGCTGTGTCCCCTGAGCATGCTAAGCTTTTGCAATGGAAGACAGGCACTAGTACATGTAGACACAGATGCGGTTGGGTGGAAGGTGAACACCATGCAGGTGGGTTGTGTGGGTGAGCATCAGTACAGGTAGGTGTTCATACAATTCTGCAGAGCCAGAAGCTCTGCTCAGGCTGCCCTCAGGAGTCACAACTTGTGCGCACATGACTGCACTGTTAGCCACTTTCAGTTCCAATGAATAGTATCTTCTCTCAGAGTGAGAAAGATTGAGTTCCATGTTGCAGTGTGGGGGATCAGGCTTGGCCTCACACATGCTGGGCATATGCTCTACTACTGAACCACCGCAGCCCACGATTATAGTTGGAAGGTCACTTTGTTTTATATCGTTTTGTTACTAGTTTTTATTTGGGGGCAGGGAGCGTGCCACAGCATGCGTATTGAAGACCAGGAGATTTAAGGATGATTTTCTTCTTCTATATGGGCCAGGGGATAGAACTCAGGTCATCAGGTTTGACAGCAAACACCTTTACCAGCTGAGTCTTACTGCTGGTCTTAGAGGTTTTGTTTCTATTGAACATTTATATACTTGTTTAGGATGTATACAAGCTGTAAGCTTAATGGCTGTATGCTTGGTTCATGCTTATGAATTAAAGGTGATTGAAGAAAATGGAAACTCTGAGGCTTGTTCACATTACCTGGTTAGCCTAAAGCCTGATTGGTGTGGGCTTATTTAAAGGAGTGACTGCTGGGTCCTACAGAGACCTCAGAGCTTGCAGCCTAGACTGCTCTGTACAATTTCCGTCTAGGCACCCTGCAGCTCTGGGGAGCCTGGCAGTGGCAGGCACTATGTGACATTATGGCACTTTGTCCCTTTGGTGTTTGACAGCTGTTGTCAGTGTGGGGCTGTGGCTGCTGCACATACCCGCTTTTCCCTCTCCTGCTGGGTGCCATGTTCATATCCAGGCTTCGTAAGACATGTCCTTTGCTGGAGACAAATTGTTTGGTAGTTACTATTTTCTGAGTAAAACTGGTACCTTTCCATTGTCCTGCAAGTGTTAAGATGTTTGCTTTGGGAGCTGTGACGGCTCTGGGGACAGGGCACGGATGCAGACCAATATGCTATGTGTAGTCAGCATTGCTAGTAGTGCCTTCACGATCTGATCCTTGGTGTAGTCTCATGACTGAGCTGTGCTACTGTGCTGTCACTTTTTAAAAGTCATGTTCTCTGACTCAGGGCATGTTATATGATCCTATCACTAGTACATGAGGGTGGGAAGCAGCTTAGAGCTTATTCCTCTACTGTTCTCAAGTATGCACTGACAGGTGTGGAGCTATCCCATCCCCCATGCCAGGAGCACTGAGCCGAAGGAAAGGCTCAGTGGCTTTCTGGACAAAGTGGCCAAAACAGACAGGCAGCCTTTGTCCTGCCACACCAAGGGTGTGTGTTGTATAGCAGTGGCTGTTGACAGCCCATCTGTTTTGATGTCTTTACAAATCTTGAAAATATCTCTTTATGTGTATCTGAGAACTGTCAGTCTCAAAGGAGGGATTCAGGAGTTTGTACAGACCCTCCTGAAAAGATGAGCGTGTCCATGCGCAGAGCTGAGTCAGCTCCTAAGGGAGTAAAGGAGAGTGGCTGCAGAGTAAAGGCAGATGACAAGCTTATTATTTGCCACTGAGCATCTGGTAGCCCCAGTGAAGTGTCAGTGTTTTCATCAGAGCTGGCCCTGTGATTTAAGAATTCGGTGGGGTAGCCTGTAGCATACCATTACTTGTGACTCTTGGAACTTTGTTAAGGACAGCTCTGGTCCCAAAAAACTTACCTATTTCTGCCCACTGCAGAATGGGGTTGAGGGTAAGTTTCTGAGGGGGACCTGGGAAGGAACATCTATGTAGGTTATAAGCCCAAACCCATCACAGGGTCTATTGGAAATAGACAGGGACCAGTGGCCGTTAGAACTGATAGACGGCAGGTGAGTCACCCAAGCCCACCAGGGCTTGAGACAGTACATAGCATTACAGTGTCTCTACGATTCGCTTGGAGCTTGTCCACAGAAGGTAACACAGATTCCATCTGCAGAGTCAGTCCTAGACAGTGTGAAGCAAGATTGTGACAGTGAAGTGGTCAAACAGAAACTTGTGCAGCTTATGTGGCCACTGAGAGGTGAGCTGTCCCACGGTGACTGAAAAAGTGAAACAACACCTAGAAACTAGTACATACAGGAAGTGTGGAGAGCTACTGAAATCTACCAGTGGGACCATCGTGGGCAGGGTAACAGAGAAGACCCCCAAGACACAATCTCGGGAGTGATTTATCCTGAAGATCACTTAAGATCTGTGGAAGGAAATAGACAGAGATATGGGAACCTCAGAGTAGTACTGACAATGAATCTGACTGAGGAAAGTGGGCTAGAGCAAGAAAGTTCTAGAAGAAATGATGGCTAAGAGTATCTGAACCGAAGAGGAGGCAGACAGCAGTCTCTCCGTACAGGTTGAGCTGGCCAGGTGTGGAGGTGGATGGGTTCAATCCATACTATGTCTGCTTCAGGTCCAGACCTTCCCAATATTTTTTGTTGGGGTCAGAGAGATCATGGGTACATGTGTTGGCTTGTGTGCATGGGGTGGGGGGATCCTCTGTCGCATAATCACTAGATAGACTGGTGTAGCCCTTTCTTCTTCATCTGGTATGTAGATTCTATAGAGAGATAGGAGGGTGGGAATTACCCCAAGAATTGATTGACTCCCATGGACTCCTATATACCAGGAAAAAGTTTGCGCAGTTATTTGTCAAAATTTAAGTGCTTGTTTTCATGGTGGCCAAAACTTTTGTGTATTATTCCCAACCTTCTTTTTGCTGGTTTGTGATTATATCTTGTGATTTGAGCAGGAATGGCTCCCATCTTCTGTCTCACAGCCCTGTGTGTTGTATACTCTCTTCGACAGGATGTATTTGGGCAGCCATGAAACCAGGAGATTATGACTTACGTGAGTTTGTAGGCTTACCAGAGTGAATTTTTTTTTTTTTTTTTTTTTTTTGCAATAGTCTCTCTTCTGCTTAGTTCATTGTCAAATTTCCTTCCAATATTTTGCATAAGTCTGGGCATGGTGGGACAGGCTTACAAGGCCAGACTTGAGGGAGAAGGATTTTTAAGATCAGCCAGCTTAGGCTACACTGTGAGGCCTTGTATCCCAAACAACAAAATGGAGATATGGTCCAGACTAAGAATTTTGAATAAACACCCATCAGGCAAAGGACATGTAGGCTGTTTCACACATTGGGTCCTATGAATAATGATATTAAGAACATTTGTGGATGGAGTTTTTAGTAGAATGGGCTGCCTTCCACCAAATGGGAGCAGGACTATTTGAGTTGAGTGGAGGTAGGAGATCAACAAGATAGAAAGGGGACATCAGCGTGTGGGAGTGGATTAGGAGAGAGGGATGAATAAAGTAGAATGGCACACATCTATGAAAATGTTGTGATGAACGCTGTTATTTTGTCTACTGACTTAGAAAAATTTAAGAAAAAAAAAAAATCAGTGCTAGAGAATTCTCTGTCTCCCATGATTTCATCTTTCTGCTTTACTATTGTGGACAGTCCGTTTATCTTCAGATTATTAACAAATACTAACTTTAAAAAAGTGGGCGGAGACAAGACCTGAAGAGATGATAGAGGGATGCTATGGGATACTGAAGCAGAGACAGATTCATTATCATATCTCTGCACCTGCCTGCTTCTGGGGTGACCGGTCACCAAAAGAAGCAGGGCATGTGCCTGCAGTGGCTGTGGAAAGGAGCAGAGTCACCTGCAGCCGAACGCCACACTTGTCTCTCCTAGTCTTTCCCATTGGCCACCGTTCTCCTTGGCCAATCCCCACCTCCCAAGACTTGCTCCTCCAGGGTAGGGAATCCAAGCACATGTGACGGTGCTTGCTAGGTGAGGGCTGAGTGTGTATTGCTTATCCACAGTGCAAGAACAACATCCTGATCACCAGTGTTTGCACCCTGAGCTAAAACCTGATGCTGTGAGAGTGGGTGTGTTCCACTGAACTCGGCACTTGTCTGCTCAGGTCTCCTGTTCCCATTATGACAGTAATTACCACTGTTTATGTTTATATTTGATGTATATAATTAATTACCCTGTGGCTAAGATCAACAACAGTAGTAATTGACACTGAATGCGACTCTGAAAAGAGCCTCAGCTGTAAGCATGTGCTGTGTCCATCTCTGATGATCAGTGTCACGACAGCAGTCCCTCTACCTTCTTGTCAACTGGTGACTGGATCTTAGACAGTTTCCTAGTTAACCAAAGCTATTTAGTCAGCAGAGGTCATTGAGCCACTTGGTAACAGCCTGTCCTATGCAGAATGTTCTTTGATGGTATGGGGATATAAAAGATATTCATCAGGTGTTTGTGCTTGGTTTTAATTTTTTTCTTTTAAGGTGATAAATGTTTGGAAGAATGATCCTGTGTCTTTGGCTCTCTTGTTTCCTGAAAATGTTGGTCCCTGGAGTTTTAGTGAGATGGCCTCGTTGTGTGTGAAAGCCTGTGAGAGACTTGAAGGTTGTCATTTGTTTCTATTGTCCTGGTGTAAAGAACTTTGTGGGGGTTTAGAGTATGATTTGCATAAGTCACTTTGATAGCATATCTGCTACCTCCAGCCATCATTTGTGTGGCAGTTTTAAATTCTCTGGAGCAGTTTCAGAGCGCCGCGAGTGTTTTCCAAGTTTGGGGTTTTTCACATGTCATTAAAGTTTCTCTTTGGCCTTCAAAGTATTTTCTGTTCATAAAAATAGCTTCTCAGTTGACATCATTCCTCTTAAAATACATTCTACCACTGTATTAGTTTTCTGTGGTGCATAACAAGTAGTACAGATGCAGAAGCTTAAAGGAGCCTCTGTCTTTCCTCTGCGCGCTCACAGGGTCAGGAGTCAAGTGCAGGGAAGTGGGGTCCCCTCAGGGCCTCAGCATTCTTAGCAGCTAGCGAGCTCAGTGCCTTCCCTGCTCCGACTGGGGCACGTTAATTCTCACTGTTGTAGGAATGCAGTCCTGAGGGCACGGGCTGGCACTCTCTCCTTGGCGTGACCACTGGACCCCAGTGGGAGAGTCTCTTCTAGGTGGCCAAAACAGCTTGTGTCATAATATCCATGATGGGAATGGCATTTGCCCTTGGAGTGAGTTACAGATTCCTGCTGTCACAGTGGAGTGCTAGGCTCCCTGCTGACCTTCAGGTGCCCACCACTCAAGTAGTTCCAACACGATCTGGGAGTAAAATACAAGGCCTTGTCCAACAGCAGAAAATACTGTGGTAAGTCCCCTCTATCCTTTGTAACATCATCAGGAAACTTCCAGAAAAGAGTGATTTAATGTATCTATCAATACATTCAGTTTTTCTGTCAGAAGATTCTACTACTCAGAATATTGGTTCTTTGGAACAAAGAAATAAATACATTTATGTGGGTTCCAAATCCATTGACAGTAGTAGAAACATGATCCTTGGAGGTCATCTCTGGACAGTCATATGAATGGTGGCACATTTAAGGCCATTCTAGTTCTGTTTGGTAAAGCTGGTATGGAGCCATTCTCTGGGAAGCCCTGCATATTTACCCACTGGTTTCTATACAAGGATAGGAGGAGGCTATCTGTCAGTCTCCTGCAGAGGAGGAAGAAGGACCACACAGGCCACTGGGCATGTGGGCTGGCTGCTGCTCCTGTCCCTTGTGCTCAGGTGTCACTGTCTGTCTCGCTATCAAGTTGTAAAAAGACAGATTCTCAGAGAGCTGTCTCCTGAAAGTGGCTGGCAGAGCCACATGCTGCTGTGTGTTGATTGATACCACATTTGATATTCTGTGTTGCCATTTTTCGAAGACTCGAGGACTTAATTGGCTATTTGTTGATTTTTTTTTCCCATGTCATGTGCCTGCTTTTAAGTTTTGCCTTAACATTTAAAACAACTTTCCTGTTGCATATTTTAAATTACGTTTATTTCAAATAGTTTTTAAAAGTCAGTTGACACACTTTTAAAAGAATGCCTTTGGAAAATTCCTGTCGTTACCAAACAGAAGCTTGATTGCAATGAGGCCAGACTTTGTGTATGCTCACTGTCGTGGTTTGGCTTTTAAGATGTTTCTCTAGGTCTTCAGCCAGCCATCAGAGTTAATGAATGCTCAGGTTAGCTATCTGTCACACAGGAATGCTGGCATAGATGTTTGAAATGCCTTTCTGATCGGGACATAGATGCAATCAACCACACAAACACTGGTGGCCATGCATCTCACCCAGGTTGCCCCTTGGCCTGGCAAAGCTATGCTGTGGGTAGAAGCCCCCGAGGGAGCTGCTTATCAGGACTGACGGGCAGGATTCTAACAGGCTATCATTGCTGAAATCCAGTAAATGTTTCACTGGTGCAGCTGGACGCAGCCCCTCTCCACTCTGTGGCTTTCCTTTGCCCATCTCTACAGCGCAGGAGAGCTAAGAGCTGGGGCCAGGATGCCAAAGCCAGCTGCTGGCTCTGTACCTCCTCTGCATAGCATCAGCCCCTATGTGCACAACAGAGTAACACCAGCCCCTCCTCTGGTACTGAGGTACAAGGTGGTTTGTGGGATAGGAAGCGTTTTGGTCCCGCGCTGCGGTAGAGTTGGTCTAGCACAGCTCAGACCGCAGGCAGATGGGGGAGGGGGGCGGTAGAGTCCTGCGGCCCAGGCTTCTCCCAGGGCGTGGTGGTTCCCACATGGTTGTCGCTGAAGATGAAAATAGGCCAGAGAAGGACTGAGTTTCTAAGTAGTTGTTTTATTGACGAGAAAGTTGAATCAAGATGAAGTGTGCTCCCCCCCAAAAGCCCAAATCCGCTCCCTTATATTTGGAGTGGACAAGGGGAGGGGCTAGAGAAGACTTAATGAGCTATGTCCCCTGGCCTCATTAATATGTAAATCTCAAGGCAGGGCTCTTAGTCACGCCCCTACCTGTGTAAATGGAGCAGGCCCCGGGTTTTGGGGGTGTGGCCAATCACCTGCAATATCAGGGTTCCAGGCCCATGGGCCTTCCCGTGGCCCAACAGTGGTTCACTGTAGTGGTGAACCCAAGTGAGATTCCCCAAATGCCTGCTTGTCATCTGGCTTCTGTTTGTTGTACCCTCCCCTAAGTTCTCTGACCATGACATCAATATAATATGTGAGAACGTAAGCCCGTGAATGGAAGCTACCTTCCCGCCTCAGGACTCAAGTGGGCAAGCTCCGTGGGCATTTCTGAATGAGTCTCAGTACACTTCTGCTCTTTTCTGTTGTTGTTTAAGCGTAGTTTCAGTCCCCAGCATTCATGCAGAAAACAGAACTGCGTATCCGACCCTGCAAAGTGGCAGTGAGTCTGCTCTTGTATGGAGATGGTATGAATCTGTTGCAGTCCTTCCTGGGCAGCTGTGGGTCGTGTGACTCCTACAGACGCCAACCTGCAAGACAGCTCACTCACTGACTCTCCACCTTTTGTCAGGTCGATGACATCCTTGGAGAAGGCAGTGATGACAGCGACAGCGAGAAGAAGAAGCCAGAAGACCAAGACAATGAACAGGAGAGAGCACCGAAGCCCAGGAAGCCTAGGGCCCCAGGGATCCGAAGAGAGCAGCCTGTAGGGTTGCCCTCATCTGGCGAGAGAAGTGCCACTGGCATGCGTGGGCCCAGGTAAGGAAGGTGGGCAGGGAAAAAGGGCGTCCAAAGGGTCTGGACAGTGGAGAGACCACGAAAGGGAAGGAGTTCAAGGGAGGGCAAACAGCAGGCAGACCTGCACACTGCCTTTGAGGTTCTACACATCACATCCTGTAGGTCACTGTCATTGACACCTGGATTTTCACAACACTGGGAAGGGAGAAAGGAAACCTTGGCTGTTTGGGCATCTTCAGCTCTGTCAGATTGTCAGACATTCATGGGAACTAGGTTCTGACTACATGTTCTCAGTTCTGCACTGAGAGATCTGGCTGCCCACCTTAGGATGAGGAAGGGGCCTGAGGTGCACCCTTGGCCTTGCTTGTAGGAGCATGGTCCTTATGTTCCAAGAGCCTACCCTTGAGCCCATGGAGAAGCTACCTTGTTGTCCCTTGTCCTGTGTACAAATATAAACACTGATGAGATGATCCTGCCATGGGGAACTCTTCCTAAATATAGGGGGTCATTGTGATGCTGAGTTCCCAGCTTGGCAGTGGGTGTCCTGTCACTAGTGGGCAGTCAAGTGGTGGAGCAAGACTCATGCAGCTCCATCTGCTGCTATCAGAATGGCATGTGGTGCTTTGTCAAGTGTTTGGGAGCTATGCATGTCTTTCACCCTCCCCTTAATGACTAGTTGGTGCTTTTTTTTTTTGAGTCAACAAAATGATCTCATCTCCGCTGTGTTTCTTTTAGCCTCTCATCTGCTTTTGCCTCAGTATTCCATTGCACGGCTGCTAAAAAGCTTCCATGCAGAGTTTTGGAGCTAGGTTTCCTGGCTTCACAGTCTTTAGGAACACGTTTCTACCAGGTGTTTTAGGCCTTGTCTTTCTACCATAAACCTTAGTAAAAGTTCACCTATTTTAGTGAACACATAAGGGACCTACTAATAGGAGGTCCCTTATTCTCCACGAATTTGAAGTTAGTATCTGGATATATGGTGGGTTTCTGTTTTGCTCTGTTGAACCTTGTATGCCGTTACTGGATAGTGGTAGGACATATTCACAGCAAGTTAGTTTGCCTTTAAATTTTGTTTTAACAAATTGACATGAACTTATGTAAAACTCGGAAAACATTACAAGGCATAGAATAAAAGATAACCAATTCAAGTGTCCCACCCCAAGCCCTGCACTTGCCCTGTCTACATTTTCTGCCTCCTGAGTTGCATTTTCAGTGAGAAAGACCATGCTTTAACCTTTTACTTGCCTCAGTCCTGCTGTGTAATCATTTTGGGCTTAAATTGTAAGACTATGCAGTATTTATTGTGACCTAAATCATTTCATAATCATTTTTGTCCTCCTTGACCTGATAATTCTCACTTTTATTTGCTTAGTGTTTGTGCCTGCCTGTGTAGTACAAAGTCCCGAGTCACTGTTGTCCTCTCTCATGGCTTTGGGCAGGGTGCAGAGCTCGGTAGTAGTGTGCTAGAGGCCCTTTTAGAACAAACAAAATCATGGCTTTATCAGTGTTGGTGTGTGCATGCATAACTGTATGGCATTCCTGTGGCCTCGATGTCATGGCGACCTTATTGCATCCATGTAGCCTTGGTGATGTAGCCCTATGGCCATAAAATACCCAGTGAAAATGTATGCTACCATATCAGGGGACAAAGAGCCTAAAATATATATACAAAGACAAAGCCCCACTGCACTCAGCATAGGCTGAATCCACTAAGCCCACGTGAGTACAGCTGCTTTCTGGCATAGAATATTGTGCTATCCTGTGTCCTTGTCTAAGAATTCCAGTACAGTCGGCCCTTCAACTTCCTCATCCCAGCTGCCTTGCCCTATACTCTCTTTCTCTAGGGCTTGGGGTCTTGTCTTATCCTTAGTGCTGTTCTTTCTGTGGTCCTCAAGCTCAGAGTGTGCTGCTGACTTGCACCTCACAAGCATGCTTTGTCTATAAACCTTAGATAGCTCATCTGAGAGAAATACCACCAGCTCAGCAGTCCGGCAGAGCCTCCGTTTACAAAGAAATGCAAACAAGACACATCGTAAGGGTCTCCTAGAACTCAGTTTCTGGTGCTGTTCTGCAGTGGCTGTGTGATGTGGAGACTTGTTGAGCTTCCTGGCATCAGCCTGAGAATAGCAGCAGTAGGGCTCAAGTTGGTGCTCTCTCATCTGCCTGCCCTTTGACCAGTGTTAGTGAGTGCAGCGCTCAGAGCGTCTGTGACTGAGGTCCAGTTACACAGGAGCAAATAGAGATGGTTGCTTGTAGAGGGATCAGGATTTTCATTATGCAGTTAGGAAGGAGTACTTTCCGGTCTCAGCAAAGTGCTGCAGAGTCATGTCACATTAAGAGAGATGTGCAGCTTCTATACTAGATGAAGACGAACCACAGTCTTTGCACATGAGTCATGTGATTTGGAAGCTATGTCTTTATGTCTGGGAAGACAGTAGGGTCTATAGAGAAGCTTGGGACCAGCCTTGGGGAGAGAATAATGGTGATTCGTCTACTCATAGGATTAGACCCCAGGTCCCCTTGAGAGCCTGAACATAAGAGGGTTACATGCTGGCTGCTAATACTCTCAGTTGCACTCTCAGTCAGACAGAGAGACACTGGAGCTGACCCCATTGGGCCATGGCTGCCACCTCTGGTTAGGTCACATCCAGGCTGCATCTCTATCTAGTCTTATGTCCATGTGGAACTAGAATGCAGGAAGACTCTAGATTCTCAGTCTTGGGTGTAGGGGACACCGAATGTGTCCAGGGGGAGTAGGGTAGGCAAGGTTCTAGTCCCTGCTCTATAACTTGCTCATTGGGCTCTTGGGCACATCCCTGCCTGTATTTTATCTACTCTACATCCCCATTTTAACATTATTCAATGAGAAATCAAGCTGGTCTCGAGCCCAGGCTGTGCCAGAGCTAGGATGAGTCATCTAATGCAAAACCCACCTGATTTAGGAAGAAGAGTTTGGGTGTAGCTGGCCTGGGTACAGAGTGGTGCAGCATTCAAGATGGATTAGCCTGTTATATGCTCATATGATTGCAAGGGAATAGTCCCGTCCACTCACTAGCTCCTTGGGTAAGAACTCTGTTTCTATCATTGCTAGTCTGTGGTTTTGACTAATTATTTTGGAACTTAAGGGCAGAAGAACAAATATCCCACAGGCTGGAAGAGAGCTTGCTAGCAAATAAAAATTACACTCCTCACCCTCGTGCTTGTTCCTCACTTCCAAGACTCATGTCACCCACAGCAGGTCTCGCAAGGAGAGCTGCAAGTTCCCATGGCCTTTGATACCATCATGCACGAGCTGTCTCTGGTAGCTATAATGACTGACAGAGCCAGCTCAGCCTCCTAGAAACTGGACAGGAAAGCAGCACTCTGAACAGGTCCAGCTCCCATCAGCTTAGTGCCTCTCACACTTAGGAGTCTCACATCTCTACCAAGTTTCTTAATAATTGTGTTCCTATGCGTGATGAAGCCCTGCAGCTGAGGTGCAGGTTTGGTCTGTCGTGTGGTGCTCTGCTTGGTAGCACATCCTGTCCGATTCACACAGCCAAGCTGCTCAGACTCAGCACCATTTAAACTTAAAATGACTAACAGAGGAAGGCAGCTGTATTCTATACTTACCTACCAAGAAGTACTTCATTCCCCCTCACAGCGACACAGCGCACTGACATTCTCTGTATGCATTCTTTAGAGAAGGGATCTAGTGTGAGCTTTCTAGGTGTCTGCCACCCAGGTAGGGTGATCACACAGGTGCAGCATGACCTCTCAGGTGTGGTCCTTCATAGCTGTCTTCCCTTCCAGTAAGAGCTTTTTGGGGGAGGATGTCAGAGGGGTATTAGTGGCCAACAGCTGCCAGATTTGAAATACAGCATGATCGTAGTCTGTTCTTAGAGTTGCTGGGGAAGTGAAAGCAACAGTATTTAAATGGCAAAACCCACAACAATTTTGCTGATCAGGTGTAACTCGGGTGAAAGAAAGTCTCACAGAGTTGTATCTGTCCTACCTTGGCTGCGATGATCACACTAGAACATGTTGATCTCAAGGTTGCTTCTACCTGTTGGTACTCCACACATACTGACTTTGAGGACAGCCTGGGGTATGCTAGATGGACACAAAGCCCCAGTGCAGTCCCTGCTGTTTACCTGACACTGCCCCAAGGAATGAGGGCACAGACAGAGTGAACAAGGAATATAGCCTTACTTTATAAAGGAGTAATTTCTGTAAACAAGCTCCCTCTCCTGGTCTGTGTTCCTCATGGAGAGCATGTGGTTACCAGGGATGGCCAAGATAGCTCTGACCAAGCCTTCCCAACATCCATCCCTTCCTTTATCTAGAGGCTAACGTTAGCTCCAGCTCTCACATCTAGATGGACCTCACTAAGCACTGCTGCAGAGATGCTCACACAGAACTAGGTTTGACATGATAAATTAACTTTCAAGAGAGAAAAAGAAGAAAATATTCTGTAAAAAAGAAAATGGCTAAAACCTTCCCCAAACTTGCTGGCATTGATTTATATGACACAAAAGTTCAGCATGCCCCATGTAAGATAAGAAATCCACACAGACACAGCACAGTAAAATTGTGAACCTAGAAGATGAGAAGGAAACTTTTTAAAAGGCAGCAGAAGATGCCCAAAAGCTCCCCAGTGAGTTAAAACTGCTCTCAGGTAGGAAGCAGGACAGAGGGTACAGAGAGCAGTCACCTGCCAAGACACCTGCATCTGGCAAAACTGCCTCAGGAGTGGAGGAAGAATTCCTTGCCAGCAGACTCCTCCACGGAGCCCTGGCACTTTAGACTGAGAGCATAAATCTCCAACAGCATTCTAAACCCTTAGGCAGGAGGGAATACCCGACAGCCATGGAAAAGAGTGCTGCACATTTCTTCCTTCTCTCTGACTTACACTGTAATGCGTACAGCTGTACTGCTGGGCGTGTGACATACTGAAGTGCATGAAGTGTTTGCTGCATGCTGTAGAGGAGGCAGGCAGGAACTGGCAGTTAGGAGCGCATAGCTGTAGCCTCAAATGTGCTGCTGACTTACCCATGTTGGCCCCTGGGGAGAAGGGGTGCAGGGGGGCGGCTGACCAAAAGGAAGCTCCAGATCTTTGGACTGCTGGTGTCTGGAGAAGTCTGGCCTGAATCAGTATATCTGGGGCTAGTTGGGAGCAGGGCAAGAACAGTTCAGAAATGCTTCTACCGGAAGCCTTTGTCACTGCCTGGATGAGCTTTCAGGCTCTTCAAAGCTGTCAAGGTAAATGTTTTATAAACCCACGGGCTGTGTGAGCATATCGTACTTCCTAACAGGAGCTTCTTGTGCTCTAGCTGCTCAGAACTGGACCTCACAAAGTGTGTGTGCGTGTGCAAGAGGAGGCTCAACATTTGTTCTCTATGTAGTTTTATCTGTGTGCCAAGTCACACTCTTTAGTGTATGCATAGCCGCACAAACCAATCTTTTGATTTGTGTTAGAAGTTAGAAACACGTGCATCTGCATGTGCAGCATACCCAGACCCGTCCATACTCAGTGAAGACAGGAATAAAGCAGATTAATGCCTGTCCCCACATATTGATGCCGCTGCCCTCTGCTCTTCTGTCTACCAAAGAAACCACACAAGGGGTAATGAAGATGTCAACAGTGCACACTTGGCAGACTGATGACTCTTACAGGATTGGATGTGGTTTAAGACAGCACTGTTTATTAAAATAGTTCTGCATCTTTTTGAATAATAAACCTTGGCACTGGTCCATGTATGCTGTGACAACAGTGAATTCAGAAAGCTGAAATATTGGGGAGGAAATTTACATCTATTATTCATATTTATATCCTTCTACCACATTGAATTTGATATGCTTTTTTCAGGCTTTCAGATGGTCCAAAATTAAATCTGCTAATATTTCTCTGTGGAGTTGTGCAGCTGGTTGTAAGAACAAAATATAAATATTGCATGTTACACTAAGAGGAAATGAAACAGATCAGTTGTAGGCACTTATTACTATGGCCTACAGCTGTCTGTTTCTAATTTTCGAGGTAATTTTTAATTACCTAAATTTACTCGTGTGTATTTTAGACTGTACTGCAAACATTGTTTTAGCCAAGAGCGGAGCCTGTACATCATTTTCTCTAAAGCTCTGCCTGAGTCAGTTGCAGGTTGCAGCCATGAAGGGCTGGCCTAGGCTGCCTGTCCATGGTAGGAATCATCACTGAAGACCTGGCCTGCTGTCCCAGGTCTCACTGTGGACTGCTCACCATCTATCCCCTCCTCCCATGGACCTGCTGTTCTGTCCGTTTTCCTCGTGGTCTTACTGCTCCAATCTGTCTGTCCTCTGTGGTCTTCCCATCTCTGGTTTCCTCGGAGTCACAGCTCAGGCACATGTCCTCATGTGCCGCCCGATCCCTGTGTTTCAGTAAGAGTCACTTCCTTCTAAAGGTCATGCAGTCTCTCTGATCTGTCACCCATGGGTCAGACACTGCCCCTGTGTTTAGAGCCTGTGAGGGTCAACTCCTTGAGATTCAAAAAAATAAAACAGCACCCACCAATGTGTTTTCTGTGAGCCTTAAAGGAGATAGCACCCAACTAGAGCTGAGTGGTGACTGCTCTGTCTGCACCCTTGTGGAGTTAGTAGTGTGTGGTACAGCTTAGGCCGCCCAGTGCAGCCCAGAGGCTGTATGGAAAGAGTCTATCAAGCCAAAGTGTCCTGCAAATGAGAAACCTGTTTGAAAATTCAGCTCCGATGTCTGTACTTTCTCATTTGAAATTTAAAACAGTTCGTCCTTTGGCTCTGGATCCAAAACAGTATTCCACCTTTATTTTCCTTTTACTTATACGCATAACTGTAAGTGCCAGTTAAAACAATAAAAATTTAGAAGAACAAATTGACCTTCATAGGATTTTTTTGAAGAACAGAAAAAAGTGGTATTTATACTCTGCCTACTGTTTTCAAACGGTCAAAGCTTACTGTGGTGGCATATGCTGCAGTTCTAGGGAGGCAAAGGCCAAAGGATTGGGAGGCCAAGGGCAGCCTTGGCTACTTGATGCTCTTTTTCAAGACCTCTCCCCATGAAGAAGTATGTGGAAAAAAAATGTGCTTGAGGGAATTAACTCTCCATAGCAAAGCCAGGCTCTGTGTGGCTGAGCTCTGTGCAGCAAACCCCAGAAGGAAGTGAGAATTTCTCCAAAGTCTAAACCAAGTTCCTTGCCTTCTGGAGAGTGGGTTGGGGAATAGGGCTTGGCACTAGAGAAAGTGGGGAGGCCTAGCAGTGCTGACCTTTGAACTCACTTGGAGTCAATTCCCATACCAGAACCACACTTTGTGACTGAAATTGACGGCCCAGGAGTCATGAAGTGTGCATTGCTGTTTGAAAATGAAAAGTCAGCAGGTGCAGAACCGAGAATGGGAGTAGAGCATAGTGTCTGAGCACCACACCCAGCTCCTCACCGCTCTTCGCCTCGCTCTAATAGCCTATTCACCCATCCATCAATCCAGCTGGTCACCATTCTGAACACCTTCCACCATGGCCACCTCAGCAAGTTCCCACTTAAACAAAGGCATCAAGCAAATGTACATGTCCCTGCCCCAGGGTGAGAAAATTCAAGCCATGTATATCTGGGTTGATGGTACCGGAGAAGGACTACGCTGCAAGACCCGTACCCTGGACTGTGAGCCCAAGTGTGTAGAAGAGTTACCTGAGTGGAACTTCGATGGCTCTAGCACCTTTCAGTCAGAAGGGTCCAACAGCGACATGTATCTCCATCCTGTTGCCATATTTCGAGACCCCTTCCGAAAAGATCCCAACAAGTTGGTGTTCTGTGAAGTTTTCAAGTATAACCGGAAGCCTGCAGAGACCAATTTGAGGTACACCTGTAAACGGATAATGGACATGGTGAGCAACCAGCATCCCTGGTTTGGAATGGAACAGGAATACACTCTCATGGGAACAGACGGCCACCCTTTTGGTTGGCCTTCCAATGGCTTCCCTGGACCCCAAGGTCCTTATTACTGCGGTGTGGGAGCAGACAAAGCCTATGGCAGGGACATCGTGGAGGCTCACTACCGGGCCTGCTTGTATGCCGGAGTCAAGATCACAGGGACAAATGCTGAGGTCATGCCTGCTCAGTGGGAATTCCAAATAGGACCCTGTGAAGGGATCCGAATGGGAGATCATCTTTGGATAGCCCGTTTTATCTTGCATCGTGTGTGTGAAGACTTTGGGGTGATAGCAACCTTTGACCCCAAGCCCATTCCAGGGAACTGGAATGGTGCAGGCTGCCATACCAACTTTAGCACCAAGGCCATGCGGGAGGAGAATGGTCTGAAGTGCATTGAGGAGGCCATTGACAAGCTGAGCAAGAGACACCAGTACCACATCCGTGCCTACGATCCCAAGGGGGGCCTGGACAACGCCCGGCGTCTGACTGGATTCCATGAAACCTCCAACATCAACGACTTTTCTGCTGGTGTCGCCAACCGCAGCGCCAGCATCCGCATTCCCCGGACTGTCGGCCAGGAGAAGAAGGGTTACTTTGAAGACCGTCGCCTTCTGCCAATTGTGACCCCTATGCCGTGACAGAAGCCATCGTCCGCACGTGTCTCCTCAATGAAACTGGTGACGAGCCCTTCCAATACAAGAACTAAGCGGACTAGACTTCCAGTGATCTTGAGCCCTTCCTAGTTCATCCCACTTCCCAACTCTTCCTCTCCCAGTTGTCCCCAATGTAACTCAAAGGATGGAATACCAAGGTCTTTTTATTCCTCTTGCCTAGTTAATCTTGCTTTTATTGGTCAGAATAGAGGGGTAGGCTATTAATCTCTACACACCCAACCTTTTTTCCTATCTAGCTTTCTAGTAAGGAGCGGGAGGGGGTAGGGGAAGGGTAACCCACGGCTTCATCTCATCAGGAATGCATGTCCAGTAGGATAGATGGCACAAAGTGGGTGTACTTGTGGTGAAGGAAGACTTTCCTTTTTTTCAGGATAGTTGAAAGGGCTGGTCCAATGGCTTAGATAAACATTTCCCTGTTGGTAGAGGCTGGTGTTTCTTCAGGGGGGTTGGTCTCTTATGCCATGCTTCCTTAGCTTGGAGGAGTGGACTTTATCCCCTCCGTGAAACACAGCTCAGTGTGTTACCTGATGGATGGCCCTACTGTAAAGGAAGAAAAAAGTTGGCATTTCTTGGTCGTCCGTTTATAACACAAAGCAGAGTTGTATTTTTATATTTAAATGTTAAAAACAAAAAAGTTATATATATATGGATGTGTGGATATATCTTTCTAATTGAGAGAACCATCCTATTTACTGGGTGCCAAGTTTAAGGAGCTTGGTTTAGAAGCGAGGCTCTCTTAAGGTAGGGATGGGGATGCAGTACCGGGAAAGTTGTTATCTTGGGGGTTCAGCTTCATTACTGCTTAGGGTTTCCCTGCCCACTCTGCAGGAGCACCTGTCCCTGGGCTTAGGTTTAGGGGATATGCATACTTAATCTACACACGAGTTAGAAATGTGAGTTGGCTGGTCAACTTGAACATTGTTACTGACGGGGGGTGGGTGGGTGTTACTGGGGTTATTTTTTGGTGGGACTAGCATGTCACTAAAGCAGGCCTTTTGATATATTAAATTTTTTTAAAAGCAAAAAAAAAAAAAGAAAAGTCAGCAAGTGACATCAGCATTTGACAGTAGCCAGCTACATCACATGGAGATCCTCCCTCCATCAGTGTTGGCTGCCTCCCGCACTCTCCTCCTCTCAGCATAGGTGCACAGGGCGCTGCTGTCCTCCCCCTCCATTGTCCAGGACCTGACAGTGACATTGGAAGTAAAGTCAGGTGCCTTCCACATTTTTAATCTTTAGATCATTTTGTCACTGTCTTTGATATGGGGTTTTTTTTGTTGTTGTTTTGGTTTTTTTTTTTTTTTTTTTTTTTTTTTTGTGGTATTCTTGTTTTATTTGGTTGGGTTTGGGTTTTGTTTTGGAGACAGGGTCTCACTGTGTAGCCTTCACTGTCTGGAATTCATAGATCTACCTGTCTGTCTTCCAAGTGCTGGAATTAAAGGCATGGTTGCCTCATGCCTGGCATCTTTGATGTTTTTGTCTTTAGTTTTAGGTGGTAAGATATCTTTTCATATGATTATATTGTAATAGCTTCCGGTTAAGCATCAGCGTTGTTCATAGGAAGCAGGTGTCGGCATGTGGAATGGCTTCGGAGTTGCTTTTCAGTCTTAGGTTCCAAACTCCTGAGGGTTAGGCCATCAGCTTTTTACTATAGACTCCTTCCCAGTCACTCCTGCTGTCAAGACATCACCGGGTCTGTCAGGATTCACTAAAGTTGGAGTGTTGAGGTATTGACCATGCTATGTTCTCCTGGGTGCCTGTGGGCCACCACTAAATGCTGGCCTGCCATGAGGCGTTCACTGTTTGGCTTTAGAAGGAGGTTGTGAGGACCAGTTCTTATGCCTTTTGCTGTGTTTCTCTGACCTTATTCCTCCTGCCCTTCCTGGATCCTACCAGGCACCTCCCCGCCTCACACTTACTCAGTTCTTAGGGTTTTACTGCTGTGAACAGACACCATTACCAAGGCAACTCTTACAAGGACAACATTTAATTGGGGCTGGCTTACAGGTTTAGAGATTCAGTCCATTATCCTCAAAGTTAGAGCATGGCAGCATCCAGGCAGGCATGGTGCAGGAGGAGCTGAGAGTTCTATATCTTCATCTGAAAGCTGCTAGCAGAATACTGACTTCCAGGCAGCTAGGATGAGGGTCTTAAAGCCTACATCCGCAGTGACACACCTACTCCAGCAGGGCCACACCTCCCAATAGTGCTACTCCCTGGGCTGAGCATGCACAAAACATCACAGTCAGGAACCTCTAGGCTCGCAGCTTCAGACCTGTGCTCACTGTGGCATTCTTGTTGGTCCAGGGCAGACAGTGTGCTGTTGAGCTGTCAGTAAGAATCTCTAACAGTGGACACATGCCTTCACACACTCCAGAACACAGCCACCTTTCCCGGAGCAGAGCTACATGGCTTCCATGTCTGCCCATCTGCCCAGCATCTATCTCTTCCTCTGCCTGACCCCTGGGAACTCATTTAAAAAATAAAATAAAATGCAGCTGGGCCCTCAAAGTGGGGAGGCTGGCTGTTCTGTGCTAGTCATCCATTGGCTGCTCAGTCACAGTTTGGGGCTGCCCCTGTCCTTGGCTCACCTCATCTGAGGATGCTGTTGGAAAAAGAAGCATGGAAAATGGAAGGAACTTTTGAGGATGAATAAAAATTATTAAAGCTCTTGGAGCATGGATGGCAAGAACTCATTTAAAATGCGTTTCAGAATCTGGGGAAAGTTGTCCCGACTTCTGCCAGCTCTGAACCTCCTCCTCTTTTGCCACAAGGCTGATTGACCTCCCCTTCGGCTTATTTTCATGTGTGCACATGCACACATGCACAGGAGCTGCATTCGCCTGTGTCTACATGTGTAGCCGTCAGCACTGGTGTCTCCCTCTAGCACTTTACATTGTTTTCAGATAGAGTCTCACTGAATCTGGAACATAGCATTTCAGCTAGGCTAGCTGGCAAGCACGTCCCCAGGATCCCCTTTTCTCCTCCCCAGCCCACCCCTAGCTGGGGTTATAGATACGCACCATCATGACCAACTTTTACACAAGTGCTAGAGGCCCAAACTCAGGTCCTCCTTCCTGCACTGTACCCACTGAGCCATCCTCTCCTCCTGCAGCCTCCTTGGCTTTCTGGCAGTAATGTTCATCCTAGACGAATGCTCCCATCACAGGATGTTCTGAAGGTGGGACAGAGCGTACCACACATGGATCAAAGCAGTTGCATGTTGTGTGTAAGCATGCCATTGGGCCTGTTGGCGTTGAGTTCTGGTACCCAGCTTTAGGAGGGCCTCCTACTCAGGGAGTGAGCTGTGCTGTGTCCTTGTTACCATGACTTACATTTCCCAGCACCTGCTGCTTGCTGCTGCTTTGAATTTTGGTGACTGTGTTTGCTTACAGAGCATTCCTCCTCTGGGTTGGTTGTTGCCCCGTCACTTTTAGAGTGTCTCATACATGGTGCCACATACATGGCCAAGTATGCGCCATATGTCTTGTAAATCCAGTGTTTGCAACTTTGTGATCTGTTTGGCTAAACAAATACACTCCTGCAGCCAGATACACTTTTGGGGAGGTTTCTTTTGCTTCAAAATTCAAACGGTTTCTTTGAATTCCTTCTATTCCCTCCGACTTCCACAGATGGTGCTAGAGCAGCAAGCAGTGCAACTGCAAAGCAAGCAAACTCATACCTCACACCCAACTCAGACACTTACTCAAGTAGACACAGGCCTGAAGAGAACTGAAGCTCTCAGGAGACAATTTCTGTAACCGTGTGTTATACACTGAGTTTTTGGCAGCAATATAGAAAATACTGGCCATAAATCAATGGATAACTCTTGTGTGTAAAAAGAAATGTAAGAAAACAAGAAGGTAGCTAGCTCCAGATGGAGTGGTGCAGAGGTGCAGACCTGAGAGACTCCCGTCTTGCAACAAGATGGGCTCCCCCTGCCCTGAGCACCTGTACACAGCCTGATGATCCTGACGTGGAAAGTGCAGCTGTAGACACTGGGTACAGTAAAGCCACAGTGAGACCTGGTGCACACTGGTTAGAGTGCAAAGACCAGAAACAAAGCTGTGTGCCCTGTAAGGGTAAGAAGGCCTGTGTTGGCAGGAAGGGCTCCAACCACAATGGGAAGTGGTTGGTGATTCCTTAGGGGAGCGTCAGGCGGCCTCCATAGGTGTGCAGAGTTGGAGGTGTGACCTGGCAGCACTGTCTTCTGTGTCTGCTGCACGGAAACCACCTGAAAACTGAGAGCACGCTGGGGGAGCCTGAAGGCTTGAGCCTGCGACAGTGCCCTATGTTGCTGGGCTGGACCCCACGTGTGGAACACAGGTAGTTTCCACAGGCTCTGCCCCACCCCTGCCAATGTGTCCTGCTTCTCTGTCACTCAGTCAGCATGTACTCCATGTGTATGGGCTACCCGTAGCCTGGGACCAGAGGTGCAGGGTACGGCTGAGCTGGCAGATGGCCTTAGCTAGGCCAAGTGTCTCATGGAGGTTTACAGTTGACTGCAGTGTTGTGGTTTTTAGTGTTAAAGTCACTGTAACACAGATCCCATGAGCTACCTGGAGGGGGCGCCTTTACTTAGCCACAGTCAGGGATTGTCTTGTCTAATGCTTCCTTCCGATCACTGTGTCACACTGTACCTGCCTCACAGGAAAACTACAATGCTTTCCTAACACCATTGTTGAGTTCACCTCATTATGCTACAATCTTATGTATGTGCTGTCACTGCATGTATTATAGATGTGTTACATACATGTGTGTATGTTCGGCAAAGAAACTGTTACTCTGTGACCACAATTGCATTATATTTTCTCTTCATTTCCATCCAGGGTTGGAACTGTGGGCTGATGTTGCCCAGTTACCCTTTGTCAGGGTCAGATCAGTTAGGGCACTGTATATGTGTTTATATATATGTGATCTATGTATAGGTTATGAGATCAGGGTCACTCTAGTCTCAGGGCTAAGGAAAGGACCATGCTGAGCAGTGTAGTTGCACTCTAGTTCTGGTCTGCAGACTCCCTGGGAACAGGGTTCAGGGCTTAGAAACATGCACTACTGTTTGATGGTTATATAACGTGCAAGTGATTGTTTGTTTCTGTAGTAAAGCCACTGGCTTGAGTGACTGCCTGCCTGAGGAAATGGGTTTTAAAACAAGGACCCAGACCACACTTAGTTGCCTGAAGTGACTTTGGATTCCTTTTCAGTAGCTTAGTCTTGATGGTTGTTGTAAAAGAATCCCATTTTGAGTTGTTATCTGGTTGTTCCTCTGTAGATCTTACTTTGTCTTTATGCCTGTGTCTGAACCAAAGGAGTGTGCATGTCATAAGGCCCCTGACCAACAGCTCTGGCTGTTCCTGTGACTAAGTCTTTGTAGAACGTGGCATGGCAGCACAGTAGCATCCCTTGTCACTGTGGTGTTCACTCCTCTTGTTCACGCTCATAAGCATCCTGCTCTTTCCACTTATAATGTGGGAGCCATCCCTTTATACCTTGTAGGGTTAGAACCAGCTCCAGTGAGGTATGTAGGTCTCCTACCTCCCATGTTCTCTCCTTGTTGTGGCCTCTACTGTTATACATCTGTTGCCTACACCTACAGAATTCCTGTTGTCGTAGCTTCATGCCTCCTTGGCATACGCCTGAGGATGGAGATGTTTTTCACCTACCCCTCTAGATGTAGCCAAGTGCACAATGCGCCCTCATAACGTGTCCTCCTGAGGCAGTGACCATGGCGTTGGTTTTGTGATGACATGACTAAGGGGCCACATGCTTGCCAGTGTCTCACAGTGATCCTGCTTCTCTTTTCTCTTCAGAGGCCACAAGAGAAAACTGAATGAGGAAGATGCTGCCAGCGAGTCCAGCGGGGAGTCCAGCAACGATGATGAAGAGGGCAGCAGTTCGGAAGCAGATGAGATGGCTGCTGCTCTGGAGGCGGAGCTTAATGACCTCATATGACTTGGACCCGCCCCATACCAGCCCTTGGCTTGGGTCCTTTTTCTCCAGAAAAACGTATATTTTGCAGAGCTCCACATACAGAAACACATTATTTTGCAGAAATAAGTGTTTGTAAGAAGTTTTACTATAGGAAAGTCTACTTTTTTAAGCAACAAAGTGTTCTGAGGAGTTGGTGTGTGATGCCAAAGAGCTCAACAGGGCCTCTCACGGCAAGCGTGACTATGTGATGTCTGGTCATGTAGTGAGGGCCTTGGGGGCTTGCCTTTGAATGCTCTAGCAGCATATTTAGTGTGAGGACAGGGACCCAGGAAGACTTAGAGAGCAATACAGCAAAGCTGCCATCCTGGGCCTTTTTCACAGCCAATGCGATCAGAATTTCAGTGTACATATGTGTGTACAGGACACCAAGACTCACAGGCAGGCCTGCGAGCCCCAGCCACCCCTTCAGTCCCTCGGTGGATCTGCAGATGGCCGGAGTTCCTGAGTCGGGTCTTTGTCCGCAGCCTGGGCTGCTGGGCCACAGCCTGCCAGCGTGGGCCACGTAAGGAGAGGCGGCCTGGACTGCCCTGAGATCTGATGTAAAGTTTTTGTATATTTCATACTCCACCCACCAGATTCTGCTTCCATTTAATAAATCCTTTTTGTAAGTCGTGTTCTCTGGTGTATGACAGCAGTGTGCGGCCCTCTTCAGATTCCCTGTCAGCTGGCTCTAGCTCAGCAGCCCAAATGCCATGTTGGGCTGGGGTGACCAAGCCTGAGCTTGTCAGAGTTGGTAGAACTACACAGTGCCCCTGTCTCCTAAGCTGTCTGAACAGAAGAGCCATAGTCATTCTCTTTGCAGCTTGTTCTGCTATGCTGTGGTCTTGGAAGACGTCTAGATGCATACTGTGTGAGGTCACTTGGATGCTCCAGACCTGTGGAGGCAGTGGACCGTCTGCTCCAACAGTCAAGTGAGCAAACAGCCAAGGGTGAGCCTCAGCACTTCCAACAAGACAGCTGCCCGCCGTGCGGGAACGGCAACTGGACTACAACAGTGAGAGGCTCATAGTCTTTGTAGAGCAGGATGCAAGCTGCAAGCTGCAGACAGCATCAAGAATTGCAACTTGCTCTGGTTTAGCTTTCCACTCTGCTAGGTTTTCTCCATTGCCCGGCTAAGATGGTCATACTCTACCCTGAATGATGTGGACAAGGAAGTGATGGGAAGACTGCTGTGGGCCCAGAAACGAACATTGAGCAGGCCGACATCCAAAATCGGAGCCTCATTCTTGCCAGAGCCTCCTGTCGTGCTCACTGGGTGCCTTTGTTTACTCCCACAGCAGAACCAAAATCTGTCTTCCAGTCAGCATCCCTAGGAAACAGTAGATGGGGCAGGAAGCCTCATTGGCAGAGCTACACTGGGATGGATGTGAAGCCAGGCCATTAAGATCATCGTGGCACATGCCAAAACTCTCCTGGCCTTCTGTCCAGTGTTGGTCAACATCAGCATCTTCTCACAGTATCTTTCTGTCTTGGTCCTCCCCCCAACCCTTCACCATGTTCAATTGATCAAGGATCTAGAGCTGAAGGTAAAACTCAGGGCCTTTGGTATGATGGGCAGCCTACAACCTTGTTTGTTTGCTTTGTTTTTAGGAAATGGGGTCCAGTCTGTTCATTATGTGACAGACAGCCCGAATATGCCATTGAGTAAGCACTCCCTCATAAATGTTATTAACCATGCATTTCACCCCATTCCCTGCATGCCCCAGATGACCAAAACCCCTTTAATAGGACCCCAACCCCTCCTGACCCAGGAAAATGAGTAGGACAGCTGCTGCGGCAGGCAGGGGGCCAGGCTCTGTCTGAAGCCGAGAAGCATGGGCCTTCTGCAAATGCTGAGCCACGGCAGGGCTCATCCCAGCCCATCACCATCTGTGTACAGCTAGACCCATGGCTTCACTGTCCTGTTTGAGATGGGGCCTAACACCAGGGCAACACACAACACACACACACACAGGCCGGGGGTTGCTTAAAATAGACTTTCTTTATCCACCTCAGTTTTAGCTGCCTTTGTACATCAATGCCATAGCCAGATCAGTCAGAAAAGTGGTTTCCAAAGATTTTGAAGGATTCCATACTGACTTCCCACTGTCAGAACTAGGCTTATCTGACTGTACTCTAGTCCCTGATCTGCAACTATCTTGGAGACCTAGCCAGAGCTGGCTGCACACCTGTGGTGGTCAAATGGCGAGGAAAGCTGGCACCACACCAGGTCCTCTCTCTGGTTAGAGCTATGTAGACAGTAACGTTCACATGTTCAAGAAAGTATGCACAATAGTTTGTACCACTATGTGAAATAAAATCTTAGGGAAGTTATTTCTCTAGTTTTTTTGTTTTTGTTTCTGTTTTTCTTCCAGACTAGAGACAAGGTCTCTGTACCCCTGACTGTCAGGGCACTCACTGTGTAGACCATAGACCAGGCTGACCTCTAACTCTTCACCTGTCTGCCTCCTGGGTAGCTGGGACTAGTCATGACAGAACACAAGCATGTCAGGCTCAGGTCCTTTCTATATCAGGCTTTCTGCCTGAAGTAGCTTCAAGGAGATGTATGAACTAAAGCTTAACAAGAATAGGATGCAGCTCACGAAGCTGAGACAGGAGGACTACTATGAATACAAGATCAGCGTGGGCTACAAGGGAACTCATCAAAGTTCAGAAGAAATCTTTATATAAGCAAAAGAAAGCTAAAATTTGAAAATCAGTAACTGAACTTGAATGTTTTCCCTCACTTCTGTTTTCCAAGACACTGTCTTACTGTGTAACCCAGATTTCGCAGAGACTTATGATCAGGGTTGCGAGTGGATTACAGCCACGTGCCACAGTGCTGTTTACTTTCTGATCTTTTTTGAGAAAGTGTTGGCGTTTTGAGTGTATTTTATATCCAGAGATTTTCATTATGAATTTTCAAGATGACCATAACACACTGACCCTTGAGTACATTTGCTTTGTAGTAAGATGCAGACTGGCTACGAGGCCTGCCCAACCGTCATAGCTTCTGGGTCCTTCATGACTGTATAGCTTATTCTTTCTGTCTATGGGGGAAACCACTGTTGGTTTAGACATTTCCATAGCAAAGGAGGTTTTGGTTGTAAATGTGGCTGTCATGAGCATCCCCGTGTGGCTTCTGTGTGCACGTTTCACTCATAGGTAAATGCCCAAATGCAGGGTGCCTGCATGCCATGGTGTTTAAGATGAGCTGCTGTCCATTGTGTCCCACCAGCTTGGAGTGGGAGTCCTGCTGCAGCACATTAGCACAATTTCCTACTCTGTGTGTGTGTGTGTGTGTGTGTGTGTGTGTGTGTGTGTGTGTGTGTGTGTGGTTCTGCACAATCATTCATCATTGCTTTTCTGGTTTTCAAGGGCTTTGGTTTGATGCTGGGAAACCACTCTGTCCCAGCAATGGTTTGGAGATCTTCCTGTCAGTCACAGTCCCTTGCACCTACCTTCACGTGTCTTCATTGTGATCTTTCCACCTTAATGTCCAACTTGCCAGGCACTGGACAGGTTGGAAGTCTTTCTTGACCACCTTCAGGGTTGTGGGAGACTGAGCACTAAGCTTCAGCCAAAACAGATGGTGTGTCCCTCCTGGTAGAAAAGCACAACAAAACATATCTGATCTGATTAAGAGTGTATGCACTTCTGCCAGCAAACGGTATCAACACTGGTAAGCAGCTTCGAAAGGCAGGGTTGCTTGGTTGTCAACTTGACTGCATCTGGAATCCACTAAAACCCAAACACCAGGTACACCTGTGAGGGATTCTTCTTGATTGGATCATTTGAGGAGGGAAGAAGATCTTCTCTAAATCTGGGTCATGCCGTCTGCCAGCTTGCCCTCACTCTCCCTGGCAAGGTCATCTAGCTGCTGAGGCATTCCTTCTCTGGCACTAGAGCCTACTTCTTGAGGAGTCCAGCTGAGACATCCAGCCTGTGGACTGAAAAAACTATCAGATTCTTGGCCTTTCCATTAACAGCTATTGTTGGGACTAGCCAACCACAGCCTGTAAGCCATTCTAATATATAAATATGGATTTATACATATGTATGTGTATACACACACACATATATACTACTTTTGAAGAGGTCTGGTTTGTATTACTAGTTTCCAGCAGTGTAACAGTCGGTTCTCCAGGGGAGTAGACCAGATGTAATTGTGCGTGTGTGTGCATATGTCTGTAAACTGTCTGAGGGAAGATGCACTGATACAACACACTAACAGAATTTTAAGCAGACAGGCATTTGATATTAAAGAGTTCATTTCTTTTAGGCACAGTTGTACTTTAAGAGTTTTTATTTTAAATATTGAGACATCTATGGATAAAATGTCCGAGTTTGATTACACCATGGCCCAGGAGCAGGTGGAGTTCTACCATTCTGAAAGTTGTGTCATGAGCAGCATAAATTCTACCTATTTTTGTATTCGAAATGATTTGTAGTAAGAAGATAGTTGTCATTTGAGTTGGTTGGTTCTGTGAGTCAGGATTTCTCTGTAGCCCAGGCTTACCTGGAACTTGATCTGTAGACCTGGCTGGCCTCGAACTCTGAGCTCCTACCTCTACCTCCAGAGTGCTGAGATTAAAGGCATGTGTCACCACCTCCGGGCTACGAATTTTAAATTCATAAAACTAGGTAAGAGCATTTGCAATCAAAATGGCTTAATTGTCCTGTGGTAATCCAGATCCTCCTTTAAAGTCACTGGAACTGTGGAAAGGCTGGAAGCACATGGTTCCACTTTCAGATGGACTTCTGGAAAGCTAAGGTCTCATATAGACAAGCTTAGGAGGCTTTCCCAGTGCTAGGGCAGAGGAGGGCAGGCTCGGCAGTTCTGCCCACATGGAGAAGACTCTTGGGTGAGCCACAACTTCATGATTCTAGGGACAGGAATTCCACTTCATCTATGTGCCCTGAGAGGACCGGTTGGTGTGTCTTCCAAGCACTGTGGACTAGACAGATGACTGCGGTCTTCTCAAGTCATAATAACTACTGGCCTGGCCATCAGTCCTGCTCCAGTGTGGCGCAAGTGCCGTTACTATGAAAGACGATGTTCCAGATCGTCTAGAACATTTTTAGCATTGTTTTTATAATTTTATTTCAGGATTTCTTTGGATATAATGTCTTTGTGCTGATTTTTGTTTGAGAACAAGCCTGCATACATGAATCTTTTTAGCATAAATTGCTTTTGATGTTGCTTCAGTTGGGTTTTCCTGGGCCTTGTTGGAAAAGCTCAGTTCCCACTGTCTGTCACTTCTCACATCTTCCTCTCCATGTCATCCGCCCCCAGATCCTAGGAGGACTTCCCAGGACATTTCTCCACACACTTAATGGGAGTACCATGAGCACTCTTCCTGGCAGGCAGGATTGGGAGTTCCTCTGCCTGACCCTCCGCCCTTATCTTCATGACACCCCTGCTGCTTCGCTCCTTTCTGCAGCCTGTGGAGAAAGTGAAGCTCTTTAGAAGTGTTCTTCAGGTTCTTAGTGTTTCACACGCATAATTTTTTCTTTTTTGCATACTTTTCAGTGGCTCCACTTAGTTGTCTTCTTTAACCTCTGGAAGAGGTTCAAAATGGAGTGCTTTGGGGCCTGGAGAAGAGGCTTCATGGTGGAGAACTTGCCTGGCATATAGAAGGCTCTGTATTTGATCCCCAGCACACACACACACACACACACACAGGAGTAATAAGAGTCCCAGCCCTAACTGGAGACCCTGAGGCAGGTCTTTGCAGGGCCCTAATCACTCTGGCAGCTGTCTGCTCTGAAAGGTGGCCTGTTCCTATCCTAGGGCCTTACATGTGCTTTGTGCTCTTTGTCCCTCTTTGAGCATGACAATTCAGACCGGACAATATCCATCAAGTCACAGCACAACTACACACACACACACACACAACACACACACACACAAAGAGAAGAGAGAGAGAGAGAGAGAGAGAGAGAGAGAGAGAGAGCTTCCCTTACCACCAATTCCTGTGGATCCGCTATCCCACAGCTGGCTGTATTCCCAGAGGAACTGAACCGTGCCACAAGAGATACTCAAATACACCCCATGCTCGTTACAGCGCTATTTACAATACCAGTGCATAGCAGTCAACCTGGGTACCCATCCACAGATGTATGGGTCCAGCATGCAGTGTGCCGGGCATACCCAATAGACATCATTTCACAATAGAGAATAGAATGTTATTGACATGATAATGAAAGCAGACAGAATTGGAAACCATTGCACTGAATGGAGCAGACCAATCTCACCTGTATCCTTCATCTACAGACAATATGGTAAGGACTAGTGGGAGGACAGAGAATGGGACAGGACAGAGCAATGGATGAATCTGATCTGTATAAATGATATACTTAGTGATGTCATTAAGCGGCCAGGCTGTACTAACAGTACAGCCTGTAATACAGATGGCCAGTCACTCAGAGAAATGCAATAGGCCATTTTATTTAACTTTATTTATAGCATTAAGTAGTTATATCTGGCTGATGGTTTTATTCTCAAGACTTTAAATTTTTTCTTAATGATGATATTTAAGTAAAATTCTTGTCTTCCATTTTCCAGCTCCTAGTAACCATCTGCTTCTGTCTCTATTGTTTTGATTCTTTTTTTCAGAAAGTCATAATGAAATTATATATGGTGCACTTGAGATTCATTTCTTTAAAAAAAAAAAAAAAAAAAGATGGCTGAGAGCAGAGGGTGTGTATCATCTCAGCCTACGCATTCCCTACGTGGGTGGCTCTTCCCACATCCCCAGCTTCTGCAGTAACTCGAACCAGGCTCTGGCAGCGTTTTAGTGCCAAGATCATTTGGTTGTTACTAGTTTCTAAAAATTCATGGTTTATATTTTGCCATGGAAAAGGAGCGCTGGCAGCGGACACTCAAAGCCAGGAGGCTCTGAATGTGTGCAGCCTGCACGGCTGGGAGGCTCGCAGGGGAAGAAAGACTCAATGGGAGCCTTGGGGAAGAAAGGTCTGCAGTCAGAAAGGGGTTCCAGGCTGAGTGGCACCAAAGTGGGCCACCTGGGCAAAGGAAAACCCCTCGGGGTTACCATAGTGTCTGCCAGGAACTGTTCACGGTGCTTTCTTTAAATGGCTCAGTTCTCCAGAAAGTGTCAGATGTCTTAAAAGTCGAGGAAAGGGAAAGCGATAACTCGAAGCTCCAGCCCGAGGCAGGAGGAAAGTGTGGGAAAGAACACCGTCAGTCTCTATTCAGAGCCGTCCCCGGGAAGACACACCTTGATCATCCGCAGCTGCTGTCTCCGTGGCTGATGCCTTGTCACTTCCACGCCACCACAGATTGCTGAGACTTTTCAGCTGCCTGTCTAATCAGAAGAAAAGACTGTGCCGATCCGCTCTGCATTTCCCAGAACTAGAACAGTAGCATCCATGCTAGTGGAGACTCACTGAAGATCAGCCAACAAGCCTCAGACCTTCGTAACGGACTCTTGCTATCCAGGCTGGGTCCCTGGGTAACGCCTCTAGGTCCTGGGCTGCGGGCTGACCTGGAAGCCTAGATATACCCTAAGCATTGGTGGGCAGTTAGCCATGCAGCCTGGTGACCTCCTCCCTGGGCCAGGTGGGAGAATATGTACTCCCTTCCTCAGCAGAGCTCATCCACCCCCTTCCTTATGGCTGTCTGCGTACTAGTTTATTTACCCTCTCCAGTAATGGAGTCTTTGCCTCCTTCTTCCTGGACAGCAAAAGTCCTGAAAGGACTTTGTTCTCCCAGCCTCTGTATCAAGGGTCTCCGCAGGTACTCAGGTGAAACTGGGCTCACAACTTGCCATCTGCAAAATGGACATCATTGCCAGGCGGTGGTGGCGCACGCCTTTAATCCCAGCACTTGGGAGGCAGAGGCAGGCGGATTTCTGAGTTCGAGGCCAGCCTGGTCTACAGAGTGACTTCCAGGACAGCCAGGGCTACACAGAGAAACCCTGTCTTGAAAAACCAGAAAAAAAGAAAGGACATCATAGCAGCATTGTTGGTCTGTCCACTAAGTTCAGGAAATGAGATCACCCCTAGAACCAGCACAGAGCAGAAGAAGCCCTTGGGGAGTGAAGTCCTGTGTGAATATATATTTTTGCCTTGGGCACATGCCAAGGACCCCAATGCCTCAGACCCATGCAGATGACAAAGCCTTCCCCCAGGTGAGACGCAAGGATAAGAAGCCTTCCTCTGGGGTCCATGGGTGAGCAACTGACCAGTGTGAACAGATATTAGCAGCTGCGGCTTCTTTCTCCTGGGTGCTTACAGCTTGAGACTGCTCACCTCCAGATACCTCCTACCCAAACCAGTTTACCCCCTCCCCTGGGCTGTTCCCAATAAACACACTGAAGTCCTGGGTCGTGGCAGTGGTTGGTGTCTCTCCATCAGAGAGAGAGCACTCTGTCCTTTCTTCATTCCCTCACTGCCCCAATCAGGTTTTCAGACACAAACTGCGTGGATCATGGCAGAATCAAAGTGAGACTACGTCAATGGCTATGAGTCTGGGTCCTAATGAGGCAAGATTTATGTCTCTTATATTTTATATCTGTTACCTGCTTCCACTACTCTTGATAATTCTACTGTCACTAATACCATACCGTCAGACCTCAGCAGCTCCATGTCCCTTTCCTGCAGGGATAAGATCACCTAAGACCTCCTCTGTCTCATTCCATCCTTCTCTCCCCAACACCCTGGTCTGTCCCCTGAAGTGGCACCCAGCTCTGTATTTCATATTCCTCTGTACATACTCTCATGTGCACTGTTACCTACTGAGATGTGGTACCCTTCTCCAGCTGGAAAAACTATGGCCCAGCTTTCAGGATCTGACTTCAGGTGGCCTCCGGGAGCCTCAAAGAACAAGGGTGACTCCATTTTCTGTGATTTAAGAATGGCCGCCTTTACTTTTCCATTGCTGTGAAGAGATGTCATCACTAAGGCAACAACAGTAGCAACAAAGTATTTAATTGGAGCTCACCATTCCAGAGTAGTGAGGTCCATGCCATCACAGTGAAGCAGCATGGCAGCAGGCGACACTGAACTGGAACAGTAGCTGAGAGCAGACATGCTGAGACCATGAGGCAGAGAACAAGAGTCACCAGGAACAACAGGGTCTCTTAGAACCTCAAAGCCTGTGGCAAGTCGGGCAGTGGTGGTGCACGCCTTTAATCCCAGCACTTGGGAGGCAGGCGGATTTCTGAGTTCGAGGCCAGCCTGGTCTACAGAGTGGGTTCCAGAATAGCCCGGCTACACAGAGAAACCCTGTCTCAAAAAAAAAAAAAAAAAAAAAAAAAAAAAAAGCCTGTGGCAATAGAACAGCGGGTGGAGGGTGAAAGGCAACAGAGTCATGTGATGTATCCTGGGAAACCCAACTGGAGACCAGCATCAAGGCGTAGATCTGAGTTTATTGCCCAGCCCATAAGCTTATATCCAGAGTTTGAGCCAATCCCAAGCCCCTAAATCCGTGGCCAATCGTATCTTGACAATGAAAGCCCTGCCTAATGAGGTAACTCTGAAGGAGTGGGGGAAGTATCATCACCTGTGAGGACGTCTGTGAAAATGGAGGAAGCAGCCACCGCCCTGGCCTCGGTTCCTTCTCACGGTGTGCCAGAAACCATCTTAGATCTAATAATGGATGGCAGGTGGATCAAGACTCTTTGCTCTCCATTCCCACTTTTTTCCTTCACAAAGTTGACCCCTACACCCCCTGCCACAAAAGCCCATACCCAGTGGCACCTCTTCCAACAAGGACACACCTCCTAATCCTTCCAAAACAGCTCCACCAACTTCAGACTAAGCTTCAGATGTATAAACTATAGGAGCCTACGGGAACTGTTCCCATTCAGAACACCACATGCACAGTACTTTATAGGTCACAAGGTGTTAGCACAGTCCCTGGGAGGCAGAGGACTTGATGGATAAGTAACCCTAAAATAATTTTATCCACCCAAGGAATGTCCTTCAAGGCTTACACTGTACCCACCAGGAGCCTAAGTTCCCAGGAGCAGTTGACAAGTGCTGTCCCATGCCAGGTATCTCCAGCCAGCCCTAGCCAGGACTGGTCTGAGTCCAGTCACACCAGACTCTAGGTGGGCATGGTTGGCCAGGTATGCCACCTGTATGCATGTGACACCACACAGTTAAGTCACTGCCCTCCTCACTAAAATACAGCGCAGGTGGGACAGTGAGGGAACCCGGCTTGTGGCTAAACATTGCACCTCTCTACAAAAGCTCTCTGTAGGCAGACTACCCAACCCTTGATCAGAGCTGTGTTAGCATGAGTACCAGGGACACCAGGATGTCCCCATGAGGAGAAAGTTGCTATTGCCTCTTAATCACACAGGACTTCAGCTTTGGTTGCCCTAAAGGATATAAAAAAGCTATAACCACAGGCCTGGCCAGTAGAAGAGACATACAACTGAAGTAGATAGGTAACTTCAAGGAGGCCAGAGAGGAGCTGTGGACAGCCTCCTGGAAGTCTGATTATAGGGTCAAGGACGCTGGCCCCTTTACTGCCACATCTAGCAAGATACAGCCACCATCACAGTGATGTGCTCTACTTTGTGGTAGACTATGGAGAAACTATGCTCTTCAGACCAGCATCATTGTACAGGCTGGACTCAGGTTATTGCATTCTCCCACCAGGAGTGGCACGTGGCCCTAGGAGTGGAGTGCTCAAGGCAAAGCTGAGAGGCTCTGGCTTACCTTGGCCTCCACAGATATTTTCCCTCAGATGTCAGTCTGTGCCTTTGTTACAGAACATGGCTTCTCAAATCTGTGCAGGAACAACTCATCAGTAGGTGAGGTGGAGGGTTCGTATCCCCTCAGGAGGACTCGGGTGGCACCAGGGCTCACACAGAGCATCCTGAGGAACAGAGTGGGACTCTTTTGTCTTTGGTCTCAACACCTAAGCCACAAGGCCAGTTAGACAAAATCAAGCAGAGCCCCTTCCTTCCTAGGCTCCTAAAGCCCTCAGACAGAAGGCATGCCTGTCATGCATACCTATCTTAGGTCCTGGACACAGCCCCCAAGACAGGATTCAGGGAATCTGTTTTCATAGCCAAGACCTCCCCACCAGGGGACATTGAGCCTCGGGCTGTCCCGCTCTAGGCTCAGCTGGACGAATCTGAGATTCCATGGGACCTGGGCATTCTGCTAGGAAACAAATGCAGGTTTGTGGGTCTGTAGCTGCAAAAGAAGGTGAGTGCATCCATCTTTTACTTCTTTGTGGTTCTTTTCTCCCCCGCCCTTTCCACCCCTTTTCTACCCTTTCAACCCCTAACACTAGATGGAAAGGAATGAGTAAGGGACTTGAGTTCCTTGGGGCAAGTTTGATCTTTGCCTCAGGATATCTAATGTCTTCTTGTTTCTTCTTTGCGCACGACTACTTAACAAACCACAACCAACAGCAACCAACAAAAACCCGCCAAGACTCTCGGGGCCCTAGCGTGTATATACCCTCTGAAAAGTCCCACAATTCCAAATGTCACACAATCACAGAAACTATCTGCAGCTGGCAAAATCACGCCCCTGCTAGAGCACAGGCAATCATAGCTGCTGTGGACAATCTGAAGCAGCCCCAATCCACACCTGGGATTAAGGTGAAAACATATTCTTATAATATTTTTTGTGTTTTCTCAAAGAAACAAAACTCCAAAATTGTCACCACAGGTGGGTCTCCTTCTCAAGGGAGCTGCAGACTCTGTGGTCTCTACTAGATGCAAAACTTGGCCACAGGAGGGCACATGACACCCAGGGAGACCAGGACCCAAAGGACAATTCAAGTCCTGGTTCCATCACCTAAACCAATAGCATCCTTGGTGCATGCTGGTCACAGACATCACTTCCTTCCTATAACCTGACCCACTGAAGTTGACTGCAAATACAAACTTGGTCTCTATGCTTTATTCTCTTATTTTTATGGTTCGGGAAACGTCCAGTGGGACATTGTTCTTAGAATCAGCATACAGTGTGTGTGTGTGTGTGTGTGTGTGTGTGTGTGTGTGTGTGTGTGTGTGTGTGTTAGTGCTGATAGTTTCACTTTCACATTGCTCTTGGCTTCTGACCTCAGAAGGTCTGGTGAGCTTTAGATCTGGGGCCCAATGCTGACTGATATAGACGAACCAGTGTCCCTCCCTCCCCAGGACACACACCCTGGAGCTGGCTGTGGGTTTTCTCTAAATAACATATGACAAAATGAACGCCTCCCTAGGACCAGTGCTAGGCTGAGAGCTCACCACAGTGTGAGATGACAAGCTACACCCCATCAACCTGTCCCTGGAGAGACACTAGAGAATCCTGGTCACTTTCCAGGATACTGCTTCCTGACTTCCCATTTCCCTGGGGATGATGGCATGTTCTAGAAAAGTCAGTCCAGATTTGCACCTTGGGAACAAGGAGATGGTGTAGCATGGCTTCCTGCTTACCACAGGCCTAGCTGCCTGGGCCTCAAAGCCAGGGCTAGCCAGGGATCAGGCCTGGCCTCATGTCACCCTAGGATAGGGGCCTTGGGGAAGCCTCCCTTACTCCTCTTCTGGATGGCAGGTCACATGTATATCAGTCAGGCTAAAACCATCTATAGATACCCCGACCCAAGGTGCCTGGTCACCCAGTAGGCATGTTGTCTTCACCTTGAACCCATCCATGCAGGCAGCCACTATTCATGATGTGAGGAGAGGTGTGAGATTGGGGCTCTTGGAGAACAGGTTCTGAATGCTCAAGTAATAGAAACAGACAGATCTGTCAAGAGATCACCTCACCAGGAAGGGAAGCTCCCTTTACCCAAACCTTAGAAGAGGTACAGCCACAGACATACCAAAGCTCCCTGGAGCCAGCACACCAGGGACCAATGCAGCTCATCCAAAGAACAAATCAAACTAAAACCCTATGTGGCTGTTTGACATCACAGAGGCTAGGTGAAGGCATGATGACACAATGGCTATTCTCAGCTTAAGGACCCCCCCAAGCTTCATGAAGACACTCCTAAGTGTAAGAAATGTATTTCTGTGGCATCTGTAACTCGTGAAGCAAGTGTTCAGAAAGGCTCCGTTCAATTAGTGCTGGCACCGGAGACTACAGATTGCACCATGTGTCAGCTTTGCTCACAGAACACCATGTGGTGGTATTTGTTCCCGGCCGTGGGCTGCACAGAGAGCCAATCATGGGCCCACTCTGCTGGCTAGCCCTAATGTCTCCAGTGGAAATATGTTTGTGTATCTTTTCACACATGCCCTGAATCCCAGACCCACTGAAACGAATAATAACACAGAAGAACGATGTGAAGTAACATGTGCCCAGTTTTGTGTGCAGGCCTCCTGCAAAGCTCGTCATAGTTTTAAAAGGTGTCACAGGATTTTGAAGGTGTTAGTCTGTTCTAATATGAAGCCCTACACAATTCTGAGAAGTCGGACAGCCGTGAGGTAACCTTTCCTTCCCAGCAGGAGACAAAGATCTCAAGCCCAATGTTTTATCTCCTTTCTATTCACTGATCTTAGCACTGATGGCAGTGATAATAGCTCTTCATTGTCCATGACTGGCCGCACCAGCCTAATTTGGCCCCCAGACAACTCCAGAATTCAAAGCCTCACTGAATGGTAAGGCTCAGTTCACATGGCAAAGAGTAGTTTGAGGCCAGGTGAGATGGCACAGATGCTAAAGGGACCATCCACCAAACCTGATGACCTGAGTTTAGTTCCTGGAGCCCACGTGGTGCAAGGGAGAACTGACTCCAAGTTGTTCTCTGAGCTCCACATATGTCCTGTGACGTGTGAGTGTGAGCACACACATATAATACTTGTAAAATAACAACAACGACAAAATTTTTTGAGACAGGGTTTCTCTATATAGCCCTGGCTGTCCTGGAACTCACTATTTAGACCAGGCTGGCCTTGAACTCAGAGGTTTGCTTGCTTCTGCTTCTTCAGTGCTAGGACTGTGCCACCACTACCTGGCAAAAAAGTAAAAAATTAAAAAAAAATAGTTTTTTAAAAGAGTAGCTGGGGCCCGCTAGATCATTTTTATTCTTGAAGGCTTGCTTCCTACCATCCCGTGGCCTGGGATGCTGACACTATAGCAGATTCGATTCGCCAGGGTTAGTTCTTCCTCTAATACTCCATTGACGGTTTCTAAACTTGAAACAAAAGGATGATGCTTGTCCTTGTGCAGTGGATCCGCAACCAGAGTCCAACCTAGTGTGACACAGCAGACATGGGCTGTAAGAACCCACTGAGGCCATTCTCTGGAAAAGATCAGAGTTGGGAGGCTTCAGTGTGCAGCAGTGGTGTTCTCCTGAAGCGGATTCAAACAATGTGAACCTGACTGCTGGGTCCAAGACTCAGCCTCAACATGCAGAGAGCTCAGCTAACCCAGAGTCGCAGGCTTCCTGGAAGCACAGGTTTGAAGTTGTAGCAGTGGTTTCCACTTGCCTGTCCCCATGTGCTCCTGCAGCTCACTGGCTCGGTCTTCTGAGGGACCCAGCCTCCTCACTGGAGCAGCCCCACTCCACTCAGCACTCATCTTCAAGCCTGCTTTCCTATTGAGTGAGCCAGGGTGGCCTCTCTGAACCTGCACACAGCAGGTGCTAGCAGCTGACCCTTAAATGCATGAATGGTCAGGGCCAGAAGTGTTCCAGACTGAAGAGAGCATGATGTGCACACCCTGGGGCTGCATAGGCAGGAAAGAAGATGGGGCTGGAAGGGGCCTCATTATTTATCCCCCTCAGACTCAACCCTGAGGCAGCTCTCTGTAACACTTGGACTTCCACACTGGACAGAGTTTCCCTGAAGATGAAATAAATAGTGATGAAGGCGGTAAGACTTGGAAAGTCGATGGGGCTAAATATGGCACTTCTAACACTGGAAAAGAAAATGATCACACATACACAACACACACACACAACCACACACATACACATTATATACACAGATATACACAGAACACAAACACACACAGATATATACACAAAACACACACATACACATATATACACAGATATACACAGAAACACACACAAAATACACAAACATACAACAAATATACACAGAACACACAAACACACACATACACAATATCACAATATACACAGAAACACACACACAACATATACACAAACGATACACATAATATACACAGAACACAAAACACACACATACACATATATACACAGAAACACAAACACACACACACAGATATACACACAAACACACACATACACACAGATATACACAGAACACACACACAACACATACAGATATACACACAAAAACATACAGATATACACACAAAACACAAACACACATACACATACACACAAGCATACACATACAAACAGACACACATACACACAGATATACACAGAAACACACATACAAACACATATACAAACACATGCACAAACACACACAGATACACACAAACAAAATACACATAGATATATACACATACAAACACACAAACACACAGATACACACATGTAAACACACACACAAGCATACATACAGACATACACAGATATGCACACAAACACACACACATACACTCATACACATCAAACACAAGACATACACACATAAACACAAACACACAGAGACACAAACACACACACCATGCACAAACACACGCACTCACACACTCACAAACACCACAGATAACCCCTTTGTGACACAAAGAAGAAGCCAATCGGAATCTGCAGGTGGGAGTCTTCCTGTAAACAGAGTAACCAAGCTAATCCTTTCACACTCAGGATGTCACAACACTGCTTAATGAATGAGGAAGGAAGCATCCCACGCACTCCCTCCCTCAGCCTGAGCCCCTGTAGAATTAGGGAGCCTCTCTATGGGGCGTGAGATGCTTGACTGGAAGGCTAGATGCCCCTGGTGAGAACCAGCCCTTCAGCTCGCCTGTTCTTCAGGTCCCACTGAGTGTTGGGATCTCTTACCTGACATCAACGTGCAGCTTGCTCCAGCTTGCTCCAGCTTGCTCTGGCTACCCAAGTACTGCACGTCTGGGCTGCTGGCCTGATGGTGGCCTTTGGCTTGCTTATTACCAGGTGACATTCAGAAAGGCTGGAGCCAGATGAAGCATGTACTTTCCTCCTTGGTGAAATTGAAAGACATGGGAGTCAGCAGTAGGCTTGTAGATGGGGTACGACTACCCCTAATGAGTTCTTCCCCAGGACCAAACCTTCCTGTATACAAACCTGTCACCAGCCTGGGTCACGTTTTGTTAGGACTGTGCTCTTTATGTCTACTTCACATGGTGGTGACATCTACCTACTCTGCTGTGACCAATGACCCAAAGAACCTCAATAGTGGCATGTCTAAGATCCAAATTTAATGAACTTCTCTTCTTGGGATCCAACAGAACCATGTATGTTGGTCACATTGTTCTTTCATGCCCTTGAGGGGAGTGGGTACAGGGATCGAAGCCATAGTTTCACACATGATGGGCAAACACCCTGCTGCTAAGCTATGTGCCCAGATGCCCAGCCACAGTTGAGAAGCCTGGCTCAGCTCCAGCATGGTGATGGCACCCTAGGATGGGCAGTGGGCAAATACACACTACTTCTCTTCCTGCCAAATCTCTGAGCGTCTATGGTTGTGCAATAGGGATATGCATGTTAGTATACGCTAGGAGGGGTGGAGTGAGTGGGAGGTGGGCGGGAGGGGCTGTAGAAACAGACAGGGGTCCTGCCTTTTAAGGCAAACTCTGTGAACAGCCTCCCCTGTTGTGCTTGAGAATGTAGGGCCTGTGGCTTGTTCTATACCTGCTCATCTTTAAAAGTAAGTTATTGCTTGCTGACTGACCTACTCAACAAAGCTTTAGAACTGCCGCTACAGGATAGCAGTGTGCTGTGCTCTGAAAAACCCCTACCCCCCAGCCCGGAAAGCATGCACTGGGTGGTAGATGGCTTTCTCTGTGGTGAGGATGACTCGGCTTTCGGGTATCAATGCCAAGTGCAGCTGTCACTCAAGGGGAGCAAGACAGCTTATCTCAAGCCAGATAAGAGTAGCCACAGCCAGGAACCTGGATGAGAGTGTATCAAACAATACATCATTCTAACACGGAAGAGGTTACATGCTACAAAACATCATAAATCAATATGTTTTCCAAATGCGTTTGTGAGAACATCAGGTAGACGGGTTACAAGCAAGCTGGGAAAACTGCTTTAGGTCTCAGATGTTATGTAAAGACACTTTAGTGTTTGAGTTGGTGGAAGCTAGCGGACGGCTAAGTTAATACATTCCAAAAGTTTTACCTGATAGTTTAAAGACCAGACCTAGATGTCCAATGAACAGTCATTAAAGGGACTAAAGATAGCCCAGGATAATTGGTTCTGTGTGGCAATATTCCAACTCTCCACAACAGCAAAGTTCTAATGAATTAATCGATCTCATGGAATCTTTCATACAGGTGTGTGTGTGCATGTGTGTGTGCATGTGTGTGTGTGTGTGTAGTATGTATTGTGTAGTGTGTCTGTGTGGTGAGTGCATGTGTGTTTTCTGGAACTTCAGTCCTCACATCTAAAATGCTAGGCAGGAGACTTTACACATCTTGGAGCGTCTTGTTACATCTGTGACAGAGTTAATGTTGTATTTCTGAGAGCCATAGTGATCAGCAATATTGTTTGCTTGCAGTATTTTGATAAAACTGCAGTACATTATAACAATTCACAATAGTATCAGTCGTGATAAATATTTTGGCCTTAATTTTTCTCAACCAGAGAATAAAAGCAATCTGTTCTAGTTTGCTCTCTGATACTGTGGTAAACACTATAACCAAAAGCAACTTGAGGGGTTGCTAGCTAGTTTCTATGTCAGCCAGACACAAGATAGAGTCATCTGGAAGGAGAAACCTCAATTGAGGAATGTCTCCATAAGATCAAGCTATAGGTAAGCCTGTAAGGCACTTTCTTATTAGTGATTGACATGGGAGGTCTCACCTCATTATGGGTGGTGCCATTCCTGGGCGGTGGTGGTCCTGTGTTCTATAAGAAAGCAGGTGAGCAAATCACAGGAGCAACCCGATAAGCAGCACCCTCCATGGCCTCTGCATCAGTTCCTGCCTCCAGGTTCCTGCCCTGTGTGAGTTCCTGTCCTGACTTCCTTTATAATGGACAGTGATGTGGCGTTAAAATAAACCCTTTCCTTCCCCAGTTTCCTCTGGTCATTGTGTTTCATCACAGCAATAGATAGCCTCGCTAAAACAAGAAGAAGAATTTTATTTTGGCATACACATCTATTGAGGGAAGTCAGGGCAGGTGCTGAAGTAAAGCCATGTAGGAATGACTCTTACTGGCTCTCTCCACTCACATTCAGCTAGATTTCTTAGACAGCACACTCAGAAATATCATCACTCACAGTGGGCTAGACCCTCTTTCCCACATCAATCAACAATCAAGACAATTCCTCACAGACAAGACCACATGGTCTAGGTCCTCTTCCAACTGAGACTCCTTCAGCCAACTCTAGGCCATGTTGAGTTAACCTGAAGCAATTAGGACATGGCGTGTCTGTTGCATCGTGTGGAAGCCAATGGGATTCTCTTGTATGTATGAGACGTGTGGCCACAGCGGGTATGAGATCAGCTTGGAATTCCAAGACCCTGTCATGTATTCAGCACTGAACATTTTCTGGGCTGGACCTTAAAGGCTGTGTCAAATTACACTCGTTCCACAATTCCCCTCTATAAAACCTTACCTCCCCACCCTAAGTTCCTCACCTAGTCTGTGGCAGCATATAACATATAACGTGGTATAATGCACAAATTTACCTGATGCATGTGATGGTTTGGCCAGAGAGTAGCACTGTTGGGAGGTGTTGCCTTGTTGGACTAGGGTGGCCTTGTGGGTGTGGGCATTAATACTCTCATCCTAGCTGCCTGGGAGCGAGTATTCTGCTAGCACCCTTCAGATGAAGATGTAGAACTATCAGCTCTTCCCACATTATGCCTGCCTGGATGCTGCCATATTCCCACCTTGATGATATGGACTGAACCTCTGAACCTGTAAGCCAGCTCCAATTAAATGTTGTCCTTATAAGAGTTGCCTTGGTCATGGTGTCTGTTCACAGCAGTAAAACCCTAACTAAGACAACGCACAAATCTGCATGGTTTAATGCACAAATCTACATGGTATAATGAAAAAGGCTTATTTCTCACTCTTACAGAGTCTAGCATGGCTGGAGACACACAGCAACTTATAAGGCCTTAACCCAGCATGGCATGGCTTGTCCTTCTCCACACATATGATAAACATACTCCAAAACAGTCTAGGGCTCAGGTGGGCTCCTCATGCTTTGGATCCCTCCTTTAGGCTCTGCACCCAAGGGAGAAAGTGTGTGTGTGTGTGCAGGATGGGGGACCAGACCATGCATCCTGCTTCCTTTCACACAAGTGAGTAACTGATGGAGTTTGGATTTATGCTATGTCCATCCTTCAACCATTTAACACCTGAGTGTTGCCTTTGGTATTTCTGAGAGACACTGCTTCCAAGAAAGTGATGTGTAGGAAGATGGACCGGGCTTGAGTAGTGAAGGAGGCCAGGGAGAGGTGGAAGGAAGGATTTAGACTGTAGACAGTTTAGAACAATGTTTCTCATGGCCCCTTTGGGGAGTTGAAGGACCTTTGCACATGGGGTCACCTAAGACAATTGGAAAGCACAGTGCAGGACAGATGAGTGCTGGGAGCCTCCCGGCCCGGAGAGGGTAGTGGTGGGGGCACAGAATAGAACTCTGGTGATAGCTTTAAAGTCTGAGGGTCTCAGGGCTTTCTGGTTCTCTGACCTGTACTGAAATGCTGATGATAACTTCTATAAAGTCCTAAAAATTTCTTGCTCCTTCTGAGGGTAAGAGACTGCTGGCTTAGGTGATTTAACACCTGTAGCCTAATAGCAGAGGATTAGGAAATGTGGCTTTTGTTCTATCTCAGCAAGAACTGCTGGGCTCTAACTTTCACCCTGCTAGTCTGAAGTCGCAGGAAGAAAAGACACTTAGAGATGTGGTTATAGTGTTTATTACTAAGTTGTTAAAAGTTTCCTATGAAAGCTATCTAAGGGGAAAAGCAGAAAGATCCTAAGTGGGGAAAGGGAAAAATATCTATTCTATCTCTCCATTTCTATCTCTCTGCCTCTCATCTCTTTGTCCTCAGTATTTATACATCTTTCAGAATACATGAACACATGTTACAAAGTTCATCACAAGTTCACACTAAAAATCAAATCATAAATTGAAATAGAAGTTTACAACAGAGAATGTTTACATGCATATCCATTAGGAGTAATTATCTGGCTAAACATCCATCACCTGTCTAGCTTCACAGGTTCACTGAAGGTTTAAAACTATAACTAAGTTATTAGTGAAGTTTTGTATAGATAAACCCAGGCAATATTTTATCTTCTGTCCTAGCACCTATAATAAATCATTAGTTCCCTTTTTATGACCTTTGGTTAATTGTTTTACAACCTCTTGGAATGTGCTCTGAGTAGGAGAAAGTCTGGTTACTATCTAAGAGCAATTAACTGATGACACTTGGGAGACTGACAGAGTTCTCATTGCAGTTTTGACTATCAGAAAAGGAACTAATATAGTCCCACTATAAAAGAGCTAATAATCAATGATATAATTTTAGGAATTCTATAGGATCATCATTAAGACTTAAGAAATCATTATGTCTATATAGCATCACTACAAAACAGTACATCTTTGTGGATCTGCAGAGATCTGCTCCAAAGGAGTGTGCTATTACTTAGTGATTGTTATATTTTAATAATAATAGGAAAAGCATATTAATAGCAGGAATCTTTCCTAAAATGAGTCCCTTACAGCCTTGCTGAATAAGGTCTCACTTGTCACAGATTATATAATAATCCAAAGCAAGCCATTTCAAGATGATTACCTGCTAGGTATTAGCTTGTCCCATTATGGCTCCAGACAGATGAGCAGGACATTAGATCTCAGAAGAAACAAGAGGGTCCTTTAATTCCAGGAAGTGAAGTGTCTGAGAGGCTCAGTTTTAGAATCAGCACTGGGTTGATAGGCACTGGCCTGCACATCTGGAGTGTTTTAGCTTGCCTGCCTGCCTGCCTCCGCCATTGGTGTATAGGGTTGGAGACTCCCAGCACTAAAGCAGAGGTAGAGGGGAAACAGCTCACTCTGAGGTCCTGGCTCACTCTGAAAGCACTGTTGTCCTCTCATTCCTGCCCCTCCCACTCCAGGCCACTTCCCAACCCATGGTCTTTTTGCACACCGTAAGCCTCGTGGTTTATAGCCAGCCTCCAGTAGGGCAGCTGTTTCTTCATTGCTGGGCTGACATTCCTGCTGAGTCCTTAACCATGGATGGACCTGACTGGGGTATCGAGGGAATGAAGGCAGACACACGGAAAGAAAAAATGGAATCCATGTTCTGGGCTCTGTGATAGAGAAACTGAGGAACCCCAGAAGCTTAGTGTGTTTATTATAGGCAGTTGGACAGAGGAGGGGGGGGAGAAGGAAGTTATTGAACACAGTTGAACAAGGAAGCTGGTTATTACCGATAAACAAGGAGGCGGGGCTTGTGGTATACAGCTGGATCAGGAGACAAGTTTAGCTAACATGTGCAGGAGCAATCTCTGTGGGGAGCATTCTTGAGGCAGTAAACACAGAAGGGTAAGCTACACTGACATTTTCTGCACATGCTATCACCATCCTCACATGGGTGGAAGGAAAGCTTTGTCATACTTCCGAGCCTCACTCTGTGGGGTAGATTGCCATTTGCTCATGGAGTATGAGGTTATGGCTTTCTTGAGATGGCTGTGCCCATGTTGACAGCACATATTCAGGACTTCGCTCAGCAGGGATTAAACCCTCAGGAGGGATGGTACAGTGCAGCGATCTCTGCTTTCCGTAAATTTTATATAATGAAGTGACTAGGGGTTCCGAGCAGCTAAGAGGATCACCCGAGGGCAGACTGGTGAGATGAGGCTTTTAGATCACATTGTCTAGATCTGCTGCTGCTGTTTATTAGGAATCCTCAGGTGACTGCCACCTACGGGAATTTACCAACTGTTTGAGTTTCTTTTCCTTCCAGCAGACTTCACCCAGCAACTGGTGGCCCAGGGGCTTCTCCATCCTGGCTGGAGCTGTGGCTCTTGGTCTTATTGAAAACACCCCTTAGGGAAAGCCTTCCACCTAATGCTGCACCCTCTGTGTGCCTTAGGGAGGAGGTGTTTGTTCACTCTGGGGACCACAGGAGCTGGTAACTGGGGATTTGGGGGAACAGATTCAGAGGCTGAGACGTTCAGGAGCTGAAGAATGAGCTCTAAGAAATGCGGCCGCAGCAGCAGGAACAGGAAGGGTCCTTTCCAATGTTTGCCAGAGAAAACGTTCAATATTTGCAGCATGTTTAGAAAACTGAATGTGAAAAATATACACTGTATACAACACAAATCATACATGTAGAGTTAGCTGTGGTTTTCCATTTCAGCCCCAGAAAAAGATATAAATACAAAATCCACACGTATCGAACTTGGCTTTTTGTTTGCATTTATTCCATTATAAACACATTTGTACATTTAGAGAAAAGCATTTGCCGGATCCAGCCATGCCCAGGACAGCATCTATATGATCTGTTACTTTATCCACATTGATCAGTCATCTCCCACAGTGTTGAAGTAAAATACAGTGTCATTCCTTCATCATGCAGGCTGTAGGTAGGCATCTGGCTGTAGGCAGTGGAAATGAATGTGTCCAGTTATGGAGACAAGCCATGGTGGGCTGGGGATGACATCCCCTACAAGTAGACAGCAAGTATAGTTCCATGGCCTCCTTCTCACTGTGACCCACACTTCTGAAGTGTCCCAGTTCACCAGACTCAGATGGTGGATGGATAAAGTCTGGGATACAGATATGGGATACAGTCATGACCACTACACCAGACTACAAGACCCGGAATCCCCCCTATGGATAACAGGCCTACTTCCCACCCCTTGCAGCTGGCTCTAGGCTCTCCTTATGGGAAGTAGAAGAGGCTGCACCCTCAGCTCCATTGGCCCACAATGTCAAAGGAATCATAGCCAAGGCCTGAGATTTGAAACTGAATACAGCCGGAGGTTATTGAGGTGGCTGTTGTCACTCCAAAGCCCTCTTACCTTCTCTGGACACAGATCCATGACCTCCACAGGGAAAGTGTGTGCCGACATGGAGTTCCACACACTCAGAAAATGTTTATCAGATAATAGTTACTATCGGGCATCGTGCTAAGAGCTACAGAAGCACACAAGCCAGAGTGGAGAGCTGGGGACAAAATAAATTATTTGAATATAGTGTCAAACTCCACAAGTGTGCTAGCTGTTCACCCTCAGAGGAAGGACACCAAATGATGAACCAGGACCCAACTATAATTAGTTTAAGCCAAGAGAAGCTCCTATTTTATGAGCAGGCTAAAAAGAGACAGCAATAGAAAGGATGAGTAGGCATCAGGAATGGCTATATCCAGCTCAACCATCCTTGCTTCTCTGCATAGTAACTGCCTCTCCTTCCATTACCCCACTTCTTCCAGGGTAAAATAAGGTAGGACCAAGGCTGCAGACATCTTAACTCTTTGACAAAAGAACCCAGTTTGCTTCCTCAACGATGGTGTGAAAAACCTGTTATCTGGTCTTTGACCATAAGCCTGCCCACCCATGAAGAAGAGTATTTCTGCCAGTGTAAATACACGGTTTGCTGGAAATGCAATTCCCTAGGGTACTGCGACGCTACCACACACATGTGATTTGGGGTCAGAAAAATAGTTTCTCCCCTCTCCACTCTGCACAACCCAACCTTGGAATTCAGAGGAGCTCCCAAGGGACAAAATCCTGAGTTTATCTTTATCAAAGAAAGGGAGTCCACTTCGGACACACAGAGCCAGAGGCCCTGGAGGATAGCCAGGCAAGCACCTGCTGGAGTACACTGGGGTCCAGTTCAACAGCACTGATATTCAGAAGGAAAGAGAGTTGCATGAAGCCTACATCTCAGTGCTCAGCATCCCCGGAGTCAGCAGCAGCCATTGCCTGCTCTGGCCAGGATTTCACAGTGTTAGACCCTGCTTGACCGGCAGTCCAAGCCAGTGGCTTTATGCATTGTGCACTGTATACATTCTAACTTCAATAGCTGATGTACTCCAGATAATATACAGGTTTCTGGCATCTAAAGAAGGCTACCGTCTTATTCCTAACATGTTTAATGCAGGTTTAGTTGGTGCTGGTTATGAAGTTGACCCTAGACAAACATCAGGGGACAGAAGACACCTCCCTCTGATCTTTCCACTGGGAGATGCAGGAGGCTCACAAGCCTGTGTGCTTTTGTGAGTGCACAGCTTCACTCCCTACCCTCACCTCGCCGGCTTGGGCTAATTAGTATCTGGCACAAAGCAAGGAGGATCCTCTGGTTTCTGGTGGGATCTGTGGTCCTCCCTGTTCCTGGGTGCTCTCAGAGCTGCTGGGCTCTGGGCTGTGTCCTACTGATGAGCTCCAGCTGCCAGTGGAGCCAGGTCACTCCAGGCACAGGACTTCCAGGACATGATTTCCAGGGATGGACCATGCCGGGGCCAGTGTTTAGGATGCTGTGTCAAAGGTTCTGATGGGAACTAAGCTGGCACTTGGAACACTGAGGGGCACAGGACACTGAGGGGCACAGGACATCTGAGGGGCACAGGACAAACATAATGAGCCCTCTAAGGATGCTTCACTCACAGCCTGGGGAGCTTTCAGGTAAAAGCTGAGTGAGCAGGCTCCCCCACCAGCAGACACAGGGAGGATGACCCTAAGCCTGGCTTCACTGCTTCAGAAGCACTCAGCCCTCGGTATGGGAAGAACCACCATCCCCATGAGCAGGCCTGTCCCCATGTATCCAAGTGGCCAATTGTTTCCTGTGTCATTGGCATTCTAGACTGGGGAAGTCACCTGAATGGCCTGTCAAAGGTGGAAACACGACATTTATATTCACCTATGGAGTTGAGAGTATGTGACACTGATAGGAGGAGGGGACATGTAATAGTAGATGGCCGAGGGTCTCATGCCTGATGCTACCCTACCTGTGGAGCTCAGGCCATAATGCCGACCTGTCTCTCTGACCTCTGAATCATCTACTATAGTCATCCACACACCTTCTCAAGTACTCAGGACCCTCTCATGTATTTTGAGGACGTTCTTGGTTGTGTAATGTGCCCACGCCATGGTTGGGGACGTCAGCAGTAAAAGGGAAGCTCTCTCTTCCCCAGGTATCTTACTCAGGGTTTCTATTCCTGCACAAACATCATGACCAAGAAGCAAGTGGGGAGGAAAGAGTTTATTCAGCTTACACTTCCACACTGCTGTTCATCACCAAAGGGAAATCAGGACTGGAACTCAAGCAGGTCAGGAAGCAGGAGCTGATGAGGCCATGGAGGGATGTTTCTTACTGGCATGCTTCCCCTGGCTTGCTCAGTTTGCTTTCTTATAGAACCCAGGACTACCAGCCCAGGGATGGCACCACCCACAATGGGCCCTCCCCCCTTGATCACTAATTGAAGAAAATGCTTACAGCTGGATCTCATGGAGGCATTTCCTCAACTGAAGCTCCTTTCTCTGTGATAACTCCAGCTTGTGTCAAGTTGACACACAAAACTGCCAGTATACCAGGCCTTTGGCAGGTCTAGAAGCATGTTCCATGGATACTGAGAATACACAAGTCACCTGATCATTGTTCATGTTGGACGTAGGTGTGTATGGCGAGATGTATGTATACACAAGAGTCACTCACCAAATGTTGCTGGGCAGCCCCTGTGGGTCCTACAGCTAACCTCATACACCATAGCTTTCAAGCCCGGTGTGGCTGTTCAATGAACCCCTAGAGTGTAGTACAAGAAAGTTTAGAGAAGTAATTAGGAGCTGATGAGTTTTGTTCTTGATATATTTCGTTGGAAGTTTATGAATGTTCATTTTTAATAATAGCTGCTATCTGACTTGGAAAAGCCTCCAACACTCTGACAGCTCCCAGCTGTCCACCCTACTGACTTGTGCATCTCTTCTGAGCTAGCATCCAATCGTAACAGCCCTCTGCTCACTGGCCTGGGCATCTCTATGGAGCTTTGTTGAGGTCCCTTTATGGTCTTTTAAGAGCCTGCCCCTCCTCTCTCAAAAATAAAACGAACCTGCAGTCAGATGAGGCCTGAGAGATCTAAAGCTGGAGCTACTCACACCTTGATTGTGTGGAATCACCTGGAGACCCTGATCTGTGGACGGTGGGCTGGGACTCAGCATGTTCCTAACGCTACCCCCAGGAGCAGCCAGACCACAAGCAAGGAGCAAAACCAGCCAAACGCCTGCAATTGAGGAGAAAGAACCTAATTCAGGAAGGTGTCCCCAAACCTCCACAGCCCACAGGCAGTCTTGGCTGACCCATTGTTCCTCATTGAGTCCAGTCTGCTTGTATCAATCTTCCTATTGAATGTGATGAACGTTCTCTGGGATTTCCCTGACTCTCATTCCCATGCACATGTGGATATGCATGTTAAATAAACCATAAAGAATCACTCTATGGACAAAATGCCCCAGAATATTTGGTTAATTACATGATGATAGACATCTAAAAACAGCTAAAGAGGGTGATTCCCCTATGCCTCACGTTCTACAGACATGGGGTCTCCAGGCCTCTTCGGACAGTGAGAACCTGATATCATTTGTCTTTCAACCTTGTCCTGTGTTGCATGATCCTTCTAAGATAGCTGCTATCAATCCCAAGGCTCGCTGCCCTCTGGTCCTCCATTTTTAGCCACATTGTCACCTTGGGGCAATAAACTGGAAATGTCTTTGCTTCTAGAACTGGGAGGAAGACATCCCTCATAGATGCCTGGCACCAAAATATCGCAAGGGGTTCTGGCAAATGAAACCATGTCTCTGTTCCTGCCACATGCCAAGCCCCTCTCTCGAAGCTCCTAGAGCAGTGTCTCCCAGCCTTCCTAACGCTGCGACCCTTTAATACAGTTCCTCATGTTGGGGTGACCCCAACCATAAAATTATTTTCATTGCAACTTCCTAACTGTAATTTGGCTGCTGTTATGAATTGTAACGTAGATATCTGATATGCAGAATGGAGGTCAAGACACACAGGTTGAGAACCGCTGTCTTAGCCATTCGCTGCTTGGCCTCTGACTCTTTTTCTCTCGAGAGGTAGCCCCTTCTCCACCATGTGGTTGTGTGGCTGTGTGGAGAGCAGGCAGCAACAATGATGACTGAGCCCCTGTGCTGAGAAGATGCCAGGCCCGCACACCAGGCTCACCCCTCCACCTGGATGGGATACAAGCAGCCTTGTCCTCTGCTGCAGTGCAGGAGGTAGGCAGTACCTCAGCTGGGGACAATCTCCTGTTCTTCCTTGGAGGAACCCGGCGGCCTTTGCTGCTCAGCCACTGCTTCGGCTGGGTCTGTCTCCGGCTGGGGAGGTACAGCTTCTAGACCCATCTTCCACTGAGAAGGCTCTCCTCGGTGTTTCAAGGCTGTGTGTGCACTGGTTATATCTGGAAAGACGTCAGGGTGTCAGCTCTGCCCAGGGGCTTCTCTCCCTGTTGATATCCACACTCTTCCTTCTGTGGGACTGGCTATTACTCTTGCAGCCATGGGCTGTTGAATTTCCTTCTAAAATCTAAATCCACACATTTATAACTTGGCTCGAATCCAATCTGACAAGAGCGTTTTAAAGCCAGCAGCGTTTGATATTTTTTTTTCCCTCTCGCTAGCAAATGCTTCTGTAATTGCGGCTGCCTTCTCGGAGTCCCTGCCAGGCACACTGGGGGAGTCTCGGGGGAGCCTTCAATCAAGGTTGTACCTGTTTGGAAAGCTGTGGGGTGTCGTTTTATTTTTGGTCCTAGTAATCGCAGGCTCGTAGGTGTTGAGGGATAAGGAATTTTCCAGTCACTCCACTGCAAATACAGGACAATTAAGCTGGGTCAGAATCCACGCTTAAGCGCTACCCTCCTGCCTCGGGGCTTTTTCTCTCATAGAAATCTGCCTCTCTCGCTGCATAACTCCTTTCAAATAAACATTTTCAAAACTGCATACTGACCTATTGTTGGCCAAGCCCTTAAGGTCACACAGCCTGCCTTCTGGTGGCCAAATTAGTCACAGCAGGTGACACAGGGGCTGGCATGGTGAGGAAAGGGGCCTTGGTTACCATTTTCTAGAAGAGTAAATGAGAAGGCAGTTGATGGATCCTTGGCCAATCTGAACAAAGGCTTTCCTCGTGCTGATGGTGGCTGGACTCTCCGGCATGGAGTTGTTCCTCCTGCCTCAGTCGATGGTGGGCAGCTTTTTGGCTTCTCCAGGCCTCAGCCGCTCAGCTGTATGAACTAAATTCATAGCCAAGGGCCACTGTGGTAGTGGTAGCAACGCCTGTCAGAATCAAAGTACCTGAAGCTGCCCAGTAGACAACCATCACAGCTGTTGCTAATTCCTCAAATGGCATTGTTGGGACTGGCAAGGCCCTGGCTGGTGCAGGGTTTGTAGCCACAGGCTGCCTGTAGGCAGCAGGTCCCACTGACCATTGTTCACAGTAGTCAGAGATGCTGCCCTCTGCCTGTTGAAAGCCTTCCCCTCAGATCTTCCCTTTAGAAAACCTCTTCAGTGCACTTAATCATAGTCCATCCAATAATCCAACAATGTGTGCTCTCAGGCTGTGTCCATGGGCCACCAGGCCAGCCTCATATTAACACCTATCAGTGATGTCATTTCCTTAAAGAGCCAAAGAGCTTCCGCCTTGGGTTTCATGGAAACCATTTGTTGGGGTCTGGGGAAATCCGACAGTCACAAGGACAGACTGAACCCCACAGAAATAACTGGTCATATCATATAGGATCGCACAAAACAGCACCAAACATGGAAGTCACATCACATGAGAGGAGATGATATGACAAGTGATGGCATCACACAGGATGTTGTCATGGAGACGATATCAAATGGCACAGCACCACACATAATGGCATCATGGGAGGTAGCATTACATGAGGTGACAGCATAACTGATGGTGTCATATGACATGATATAAGTGATGACACACAAATGTCCATTGTCCAGTGCTTTGGTTGTAATTTGTCAGGTAGTGAGAAGAACAGAAGGACCTTAGCAGGTGAGAGGGCCCAGGGGAATCTCAGAAGTCCCCCAAGTCCCTGGACCACTCTATCCTGGCCTTCCAGCTCTAAACACAATGTTTCTGGTGCTCTGGAGCCTGTCAAATTTGCCCTGTCACTCTGAAGTGACCAATAGCCGTTGTTACTATCTGCCTAAACTCAGAGCTCAGGCCTACAGTTGCTCTCAGGTATCCTGATGGGAAGGAACAAGATGAGTGAAGCATAAGGGAGCACCAGCCATCAGAGGAGCTGGGCAAAGCCTTGTCTCTTCCTTTCACAGCCTCTTCATCCCCTTCGCTCTCTCTGCTCCTGGGTCAAGGCTTGTGTGCAGAGGGTACACGGGGTTGTTTGGCTGCTGAGTGAACACCTGGCAGTTAATATGGGAGAACATTCCGGTCAGACCAACAGATATGATGAGTGACTAAAGAGGGAAGATACAGCATAGGGAATGCCACAGAGCAAGAGAAAGCTGTCCTACTGTGTGCTCTGCGCCCAACACGCCTCAGGCTCCTGTGCTGTGGATTCAAGAGGCGTTCTTGATACTATAGTCAGTACACCGGGTCAAATCCTTGTTTTAGGGTACAGGGATTATAGATAGTGGTATAGAGCTTGAAAGGTCTAATGTAGTGCCCACATTTCCATATGTCTGCAAGCATAGAGGACAGACAAGATCATGTAGCAGAGCTGCCGGCTGAAGCAGAACCACCTGCCCTCCCAATACCATTTCCAAGTCCAGGTTCCCAAGATCCTCAGAGAGGAAATTAATCAGGGTGAAGTAGAGCTCAAGGACTGTCTTGTACTCATATCAGAAGGGCAGACAATGCCTAATGAGGCAACCCAGGAGGTGCCATTCCTGTCATGATCAGTGCTAACAACATGGTGGGCTTTCTCCAGAGAGAAAGGGCCCACAGATTTATATGAGGCTCAACCTCAGGACTCCAGGCCCTCCCCAAACCACACTGTTACGCGTTCTAAGTGACTGAAAATCCAGGGCTAATGATGGCACTGTGATTAGACTATATGCGATGCATCTGAAGCCAAAGTTGATTCTAGGGCTCAGGGTCAGACCGAAGCACTGCCACACTGCACTGAGGGTCCTGGTGCCAGTTCTCGGCCGATGGGCTTCTCACTCGTGAGAGGTTAGCAGGACTTGTCTATTGTCAAACAGTGCATCTACTGTCTAACCCAGGGGAGGTACCCCTTCTGCCTTTTCAGAGACAAGAAAACTCTGTCCTGTTAGGGCTTAGCCAGCCTGGATTGCAGCTACAGGTGGACAGGCTCCACGTTTCCTTTCCAAGGGTGGCATAGTAAAAACAGAAGTTAGTTACTAATTTGGATTTTTTTCCCCCTCAAATATGAGTCAGCCATAATATAGACTGCTTTCAGACAATAAGCTGTGTAAATATATGCATACATACACATGTAGGCTGAGATGTACGTTCCTTTTGCTTCTGAGAGATGTAACCCACTGGAAGAATCTACAGACTTCAGGAGGAGCCCAAGATGGCTGTGTGGGTTGGTGGGGGGTGGAGGAAGGATGAGGCAAGAGATATATTTAAAAACACAAGGCTAGTTAAGCATTTCCCTCATGCCAATACTTGACTGCTACGTGAGGGATGGGTTATGTGCCACACACTAAGTGTCACCTGGATTCTCATAAGCCAGAGAAGCTGAGGGTTGAATACTGGAGTCAGCAGCATTTTATTTATGAGCAGTTGGTCCACGAAGGCCTCAAATATTAATATTTTGGCTGTCAGTTTATCTCTTCTTCAAGGCTTGAAAATGGATGGGCCCAAAAGCCAGATGACCCAGCTCTGAGTGAGCTGAGCTGGAGAGCAGCCCAAGTTAGTCTGAGGCAGTGTAGAAACGGCCCTCGATTGACTCCCTCCAGGCAGGAAGAGAGTTTGGAGAAAGAAACTCACAAGCTCAGATTTGACCTTTCCGGTGAGCTGTCACTTTGCAAACTGGGGCACAGGCATGGAGAAGCTGTCACTGGGCGTGACATTACTCAGCACTTTCTAGATAGGAAGTAAGCGATGGCTAGGGAGATTTCTAGAAAGGTAGAGAATTGATGGGTAAGGGTTGCTGAAGACGGGTCAGGGCCTCGAAAAAAAATGAGGCAGAATGCTGGAAAGCCTCTGGGCTTGTGGAAACATCGAGTGTTGTAGCAATGGAGAGAGCTAGCAGGGAGGAGAGGTGTGCTCCGGAGAGGAGAGTGGAAGGCCAACTGTACAGCTAGGGATTTGCCCCTGGGCCCACCTTTGAAGTCACTCGGAGTGAAGGCGCCCAAAAGGCCTCTTGCTGTTGGTTTCCTCCTTCAGATCATTTGGGCCTGTAGGTTTCAAGACAACAGGAAGCCCACCCTGGAGGAGAGGGGCAAGGACCAAATCTGAGTATAGCAAAGGAGGAACCATCCTGAAGGGCATTTCTTCAGTTCCACCTGACATTTGTCTAGGAAACTTTCTCGCCTCTGGGAACAGCAGTTCCTCAAAAATAGACCCCTGACAAAGCACCAACTGCTGTGTAGAGTTAAGGGAAGTTCTGGAACAAATGTGGTTATTTAACAATAAGAGAGATCTACTCGCCAGCTTCCCCATCTACACAAGCAGATGTTGAATGTTGACAGGTCAGTTAGACACAATAAGTACAGGATGCCCCAGGTAAATTTGGGCCTGATACCCTGAGTCACAGCAATTAAGCTTCAGTAAAGTGTCTGTGGAGGACAGGCAGACAGAGATACACACCTCATGCTGTGCCCCTGTTCACTCTTGCTCAATGAGAAAGAAGGCTTTCTCTAAGACATGTTGGCTGAAACTCTATTCCACTACAGACAGACGTTTCTTCAGGAACATGCCTGCTCCCTTCCCAGTACCCAGCCTTGATTCTGACAGATCCAGGGCTGGGTTGCGCTCTGAACCTGCAATGCAAGAGAAGGGGGAAGTCTCGGGGTGGGTAATCCACAGGCGATTAGACTGCTGGCAGATATATCCTGAGAAAAATTGCTAACGGAATTGGAACTATTTAGCTCTGAGCAGGGAGAAGGCAGGCTGCAGTCATTACCCCGCAGCACTTCACGGCTCTATTTTTGGCTCCTGCAATCCCCGTATTGCAGGTTGGGGAATTTGAAGACTATCTGGGCAGTCACTGGCTAGCACTGCTGGGCCAGTCCACGGGCCAGGGAAGGGGACTGTGTCCTTGCCTGCCTCTGGTCCCTTCTTAGCCTGTTTTCTCCTGTGGACCTGATCAGGATCACGTTTTCTTTCATTGTAATGAATAGTCAGGTCTGAAACCATAGGCACAAAGAAGGGCTTTGCCTTTTTCTTTCTCTCAATTATATTTGGGAGGATTCTAAACTTTCCTCACCCGTGAAATGAGAACAGGGCCAAGTAGTTGCTAACATTAATTTAAGTAACATCAAATTTCAGCTCAACTCTAGTGTGCATTATTTATATATATATATATTATATATATATATATATATATATATATATATATATATATATATACACACACTCTGTACTCTCTAATAAAGAATTTGGGGAAGGCACGTTGCACAGTGTAGAGCCCCCTCAAAGATCATCAGGGCAGAAGACACCCCTGTCAGCAGCCCCACCCCAATGGTCCTTCCAGTGGAGACTGAGAGCCAGGTGTAGTCATCACTGGAATTCAGCAGTGCTGTGCTGATCTGGACCACCCTCACTGGTTCCACAACAGCCTCAGTCCCCATCAGATCCCACTTCCTCAGGAACCGGAAGCACATGGTTCTGCTGAGCCAACCCATTTCCCCAACATCTCCGTGTCCCCCATGCTTCTGGAGAGAACACGTGAGCCCCAGTCAGAGCCTCCTTGAGAGCCCCGCCAGAACATTTACTTGAGTAGACTTATTCCAACAAAGCCTGGAGTCACTGAAACTCCTCCCTGCATGGGAGCATTGGACAGCAGAGCCGGGGCAAAGGTGAAGGAAAGCCAGCATGACTGAGACCCGGATTTACGGCGATGGCGCTCTCTGCACACGTCACATAAACTCGGAAGTGTTTGTCAATTTCAACTAAGAGTCCAGCCGACACACTCCTCTGATAGATGCTGTTAGTGAAAGGCAAGATGTTGCAATGAAATATGAAACCACAGTTAAAATCTCAGGGGTCAAACGAGACAGTTTCAGAAAGCCTGGCGTTGGTTTAATGTGGTCCTTTTCCTTTTTAAAACAGTGTGAGGAAGTCTGATAAATTAGGGTGGTTTTTTTTTCCTGTTGTTGTTTTTTATAGTCATTCAATTGTTCCATGGTTAAGAATATTACTTTAAATTCTTAGTATTTTACTAAATTATGAGACAGTCTGTTAATAAAACATTACTGAGGCCTCATGCATTGGGGTTTATTCTGCCTATCAAAAGAGAAAACCACAAGATAACCCGCAAAAGTCAACTGCGGGGTGGGTCCAGCACTGGGTACAGAAATGGGGCAACCAGAGGATGGCAGGACCTTCCCATTGTTGAACACGTCTCACTTTGTACGGCTACAAATGTTACAAAAGTTTTCTGTAGAAAATACAAGAGACACAGGAAAGTCCAAAGGAAACAGGATCACTCAAATCCATTATCCTGAAGGATCCACCAGGACACAGATCCCTGCCCTGCGTTCTCATCCACATGGGGTGGCCAGGTGCTATCAAGTACTTCTAGAATCCCTCAGGTACACAGCACCTGCACTGGACAATTGCACAAAGCTCAGGGACACGGACCAGGAGAGTGAAGTCCAGTAGTTCCCAGAGGTGTTGCAGTGAGCGAGCAGGTGAGGTATTCCATCAACTTATCAATGTGCCTGTTCCATCCCTACTTGAGGTCTATGCTACCAAGCAGTAGACCTCAGACCACACATGCCCTTTGCCAGAGTGTCATGCATTATGCCAGTGTTATAAAACATTCTTCGGGTTTTGTTGTTAATGTTTGGTTTTGGGTCCTTTTGAGATCAGGTCGCATGTAGCCCAGGCTGCCCTCTAACTTATTATGGAGCTGACAGTGACCTTAAACTCCTGATCCCAGTTCCACATCCTAAGCACTGAAAGCATCGGTATGCACTACTATGTCCAACTTCTGGGAATACTTCTAATGGCTGCATATTTCTGTGTAGTGTGTGGCTATCACATACTCTATCAAGTCAATCTACTGAATTGGTTTTGATGGTTCTGATCTCTCAGTGATGTGAGAGCAGCTCTGTACACATTCTAAGACATAAACATCGAAGACTTCAGGAGCAAGTGAAGGAAGCTGGGATGTTTTAGCTTGGAAGTTTTAGCTGACAGCATTCCAGCAGCAGGCTGGGAGTTTAGGGCAAGCCTGGGGTAGCCTCTCCTCATCCCTGAAGCCCTGTGACCAGAGCTGCTGTTAACGCTCAGCTGTCTGCATCTCTCTTGTTCCTGCCTAATCTTCTTCAGGCTCCTTCCATACCTCAACCTTACTTCAGGAAGGACTGGCCTTCCCTACAGTTCTGCAGATTCATTAACCTCCACAGGATGGTGACTGGCTCCCTCACAGGCAGAAAACCCCTGCTGGTAGCTGTTCACTGTTCTAATTGGGTTCTGGGGGTGAGAAGGCTGTGCTCCCAGAGTCCTGGCTCTCCTCAGATGCTGGGTCTATGTTCTGTGACTGAGACCAGGAGGAAAAATTTTAAAGCTCATTTTAAGGGAGGAGCAGAAGCCTACAGGTGCGGTTCTCTCTCTCTCTCTCCTCTCTCTCTCTCTCTCTCTCTCTCCCCTCTCTCAGGTTTGCTTTTTAACTGTCCACTGAATTTACCTTTTCATAAGGCTGAATACCTAAAACGTTCTCTTCTTTGACAACTTTTTAGCCTCAAGCCTCTCGATAACAATAACTGTTTGAAACATCTGTGCCCAGAACATCTGACTCGGAGAGTGTCCCTTGATGTGACAAGTGAGCAGGTAAATTTATTAGACTGAAGACAAATAATGGTCTATCCCCAAGTGGAGAATGGGGTTCCATTATGCACAAAGCAGGAGGCTGTCTTTAGAATGGGATATGGGGGATGCCCGTCACCCAGCACCTCATTCACTTAGCAGTCAGCACGAGGAAAAGCAAATACTTGAACATGTGATTCTGTAGAGCTTAAGACTGCTTCTGAGCATTGGAAATTCTGAATGCCAACTGCTCAGCATCGCTTTACTGATGGTGAAGGGTCCTGTGTTCCACCAGAGATCAACAGGATGCTGGAGAAGAAACTCCGGAAGCTTTCTGGGCACAATTCTGAATATCAAAAGCTGTGTTGTAAGGCTGAAAAGATGGCTCAGTGGTTAAGAGCATTTGTTGCTCTTGTAGAGGACCTGGGTTCAGTTCCCAGAACCTACCAGGTGACTTGTAACCATCCATAACTCCAGTTCCAGGGGATCTGGCTTCTTCTAACATCTGTGGGTACCAGGGACACATGTGGTGCACATCTGTACAAGCAGGAACTCACTCATATACATAAACTTAAACTATGTTGTGAATGTTGTGTGATTCCTTTCCTGGACCTTGAGTTCACAAGCTTAACACCACAAAGCAAGGCTGGCTGTCTTCAGCCACACACAGAGCTGCACGTTGCAGGAGGATAGAGACCCTGTCACAGATGAAGCAGGTGGCTCTTTCTTTGCTCCCTGGATAAGAAAATTCAAAGGGAGAAACCCTTCCCTTGCAAAAGGTAAGTTAGAAACTAGCTGCTTATCCCAGGGAAGAAGAAAGGGAAGACCTCTCTGAAGGAGCGGTACATGGAGGACTCTCCTCTCTGCAGGAGGACTCTCATGCAAATCCACAGATAGAATTTCAGTTTCCACAGACTTCTGGAGCACATGGGTTTCATAAGTGAGACTGCATACTGCTTCTGCCTGCAGGCACGTGCACAAATGACAGAGTGAGCTCTGCCTTGCAAAGTCCATGTTCAGAGATGGGGAGCTAAGCTGCAGTGATGAGTTTGGTTGCCTCCCTTCGGAGCCCAGTCGAGGTAAGGACTAAGGACACAGAGGGAAGATGAACGTGGAGGTGGGGAGTCTAGGCTATAGGATTCAAAGTAGTGAACAAAGGTGGGAACTTGAGAAAGCTCAAAGAGAGAACAAATTCCCTAGGATGAAGAACGTTTGATCCATCAAAAGCTGGATGGTAGAGGGAAGGAACGGGCGTGGTTGGCAGACAAGCTCTCAGATGGGAGAGGAGCAGGTCTGTGAGGATTGGAACAATTGTGTAACGGAAAGCTGCAAGCAATTGAAAGAAAAACCAGAGACTAGAACAACAGATGATCGCACATATCCACGGAGCGCTCAGGGAAAAGCTGGCTGTGGGATACTGAGGCTCATGGAGGACTCTGCTCTGCATTCAAGAGGGCAGTGGCAGAGAGGGCTCAGGCTCTAGAAGCAGAGCTGTATCTTCTAGAACTATGGGGACTCCAGACAAAGGCAGACTTACAAAAGAACACAAGTACCCGAAGTGGACAAATGGCCAAGAGCAGGTTACACACATGGCACAAGGCAACACCAGGCTCCTTCAGGTTCCCCAAGCATTGATCCAGAAAGAGGCAAGATAAGCAGAAAGAACCAGAAGTGCTGAGAATGGGGGAAGGGTCCAGGGTTCCTTTATGGATGACAGTCATAGAAAACCGTAGAGATGGCTACGAACATGGTAAGAGCCGCAGAACTGCCCACTGTAAAGTGCACAGTGTCTAATTGGATCTCATTGAGACTGTTAATAGCAACAGAATGAAATATATCATCTTCCTTTGAAAAGCAGCCAAGAAATGAAAAGTATAGTTAAATATCTAGGAGAAAACCACCGATTTAGAAAATGCCAGCAACGAACGTAACTTGATATGTGCTCATGTTAGATAAAAATGGAGTTCCAAGCCTGAAGAATCCTGAGCAGATGGAGCCAGGCAGGCCTCTGAGGTGACCCAGCACACTTGGTTTGCAAACACCAGGAACTCTTGGCTGTGGCTTGCAAATGCCTGTGTTAAAGAGAAACAGAACCCAAGCTCTGGCAGTCATGTTATGTAACAAGTGCTTTCCGGCAGAGAGAGACGCTGTCTATGCAGTCCCACCATCATGACCAATCAGACTTCTGTTGTTTGCTACACTGTACTGGTCTTGTGACAGCCTTCCTTGGTTCCTGAGCAACTGCCAAGTTGCAGCCCCCTGGTATGCTGATCTTTATGGGCTCAATGTCTCTACAAGTTTATTGTGCCTCTATTTACTTTGTGACACACAACTTACAATAGTATCCACTCCTCCTCCTCACTGATGCAAATCGTAAACATGTATTAACTTACAAGCTTGCTCGGTGCAAAGGACTAATGACATAAAAATAAAGTATGCCCCTGCCCCACAGGCCAGTATTTGCAAAGATGGAGAGGCAAACATGCTCAGAATTTTCTATTTCTTCAAAGAAATCAATTTTCAATTACAGGTCCAGGCAACATTTACTTCTGGAATTTTCTGCTAACAATACACCAGTTGGAATTTGGTAATATGGTAACGTAGTCATGAAAGGGACCCAAATATGTCTATGAAGGTAAAGTTCTTTGAGAGTGGAAAGTTGGAAAGAATACCATGTCAATTAATAAGGCATGGTGCAAGTCACAGACTGGAATTCTGTTTAAGTAACTCTTCACTTTTATGTGGGACAATGGAAACATCAGGAATATGTGTCACTTGCTTGGTGGTTAAAACTTCAGCATGTGATATAATATTATTTTTATATTAATGCACCAAAAGTATTCTTTACATAAAAATGACCAAGTTGTTTTGGTGTCAAAATTGGTGCCAAAATGTTAACAGTGGTGAAGTTTGGATGATGGAGCTACCGGAAGTTTGCTAGGTTCCCTTTTGTGTTTTTCACAAGTTGAATTTTTTTCTATAATAACTATGTTCTATAGACAGAAACCATTCTGAAACATTACTCCTTCATAAAACAGTGGCTACCCCAAAGCACAAACCTCACCCACATATCAACTTCATATCATTTAGGAAAAGCAAACCAAACCACCCAGCATAAACCCATGCTGACAGGTTCATCACCACCTCCCATCAACTTCCCAAGACTACCCAGCCAACAGAGTGTCCCGTGTCCTCCATAATGCTCTCTGCCCATGTCCTCTCTAATTGTTCTCTGTGAAGAGCCTAACTAAGATACCATGGGTCCTAGGGCAGGAAGCTGGACTGCTAACCTCGCATCTACAGGATTCTGCATCTCTAGCTCCCTCAGGTGTAGCAATGTATGGCGATCTTCTTGAAACATTGTTACAATACACGTAACTTTTTGTTTCAGTGTTTTTGTAAGCTTTAATGTTTTTTTTTTTTTCTGTTGCCAGTTGGACTTGGCATTCCCACTAACTCATTAGATTACCAAAAGGAACAACTCAGATCTCTTATCATTCTTCTGAGTCTACACACAAGGACACTCAGAGAAAGGTAAAGGATACACAGAGTCTGATGCAACCCAGGCAGAGGAGCTTACTTGCATTGATCTCCAAACAAACAAATTGGAGTGGTGGATACTGATGATAAAATCACAGTAGGGTATATTTCCTGTTCTGTTTCGGTATGTGCTCCATACTGGTTGTAGACTCGCTAGTTTAAGTGTGCCATCAATTATATTTCAATTTCAAAGGCCAATAAATCAATGCTGGCCGCCTTCTAAAACACATAAGACATACTGGATGGATAGAATAGCCAAGTGAGGACCAGCATTGGCGCTAGTGTGACACCTGGGCCCACAGATGTTGGTTCTTGTCAGAACACCGATTTCACTCTGGTGCAGTGCCTTGTTGCAGCACATGTGTGCGCTTTCAAAAACAAGACCCATACTGAGGATGAGCCACAAAACCAGTCAAGTTTGTATCTGTCCAAGAAGATAAGGGAACAGAGTAAATCTAAGATTCTAAAGCATCTGACAGGCTCACAAGAAGGGGAAATAAAAAGGAACAAGGTGAAATCTAATAGGAACAAATTGTAACCTACATTTATAATAACAACAACAATAATAATAATAATAATAATAAACCAAGAAGATTGCATCAGATCAGGGAAACGAATCCCAACAACTGCCCAGATGGGATGTAAAGACTTGGAGACTTGGAGCCAGGGTTGTCTGCAGATGTGCTAGGTGCCAGGAAAAAGGATTAATGAGTGCTTTGGCTGAATACACACAGGTACAATCTGCAAAAGGGAAGGAGGGAGACAGGCCAGTTCCACTGCGTGGTCACTGTGACCCAGAGTCTTGGCACAAGGTAAGGGTCTGAAAGGGGTGGCTAGGGTGTAGCTGGACCTGGCCATTTCCTCCCAAGAAGAACAGTACAGGGCCAGACAATAAGAGGTCCAGGAATCACCTGGATCCCTCTGTGTCTGTGGAAACATGAGCAGCTGGGCACTGGCTGAGAGCTTCCTGAGAGTTGCCTTGCTTATCAATCTGCTTATCAATGCATCAGAGGCATTCCCAGTTTGCTCTGCCTGTGTCACTCTAAATATCCACAGGGCTGGCCAGGAACATCTGTCCCCGGGACAGATTGTGTTGACAAACAGAACTGCCTCAAAGGGCACAGATCCCAGGTTTCCAGAAGCAGTCATTTCCTGTGGAAAGAACATGGTGGTCTGGGCTCTGGGTAGTTAGTAGTTCCTGTGCTCCTGGGCTCTAAATCCAATGAACGGTTTCCAAGGAGAAAACACCTCTTTTCCAGGCCTAAAGCAGGACAGAAGCTGGAAAAGAACATTGCCATCTTCATGCAAACAATGACAGAGTGGCCACAAGAGGCCTCCTGCCACCTGATCCATACAAGGCCCCTGTCATAGGAAGAATTACAGACCTTCTGCTTGGCTCGTGTCCCCAGATCGCACAGTTGGAACTTGTCCATAGACTGGAAACCTACATCCCATCCTTCCGATGCCGCTGGAGTTTGTTTGGAAGAACTTGTTTCCTCCTCCTGGAGCATGGCTCTGGAGGGTCAGTAAGCACATCTCAAATGGCATGGGGTCTGAATTCAGGTGAGTTCCTTACTTGGCATGAGTTTGTGTAGGTGTGTGTGAGTGTGCATACCAATGTGTTTCAGTGTGTGTGCGTGTGTGTGTGTGTGTGTGTGTGTGTGTGTGCAGGTAGCTCCCATGAGTGCGTGAGCAAGTGCTTATGCATAAACCATGTGTGTGCGAGCGCCTGTGTGATTGTATGAGTACCCTTAGTGTGTGTATGGGTAGTGAATGTGAGCATGGGAGTTCATGTGTGTGCGCCTGTGTAGCAGCTATGTGTGCCTTTTTGAGTGCGGTTGAATGTGAGTGTAGAAGCCCATGTGTTTGGGTGCGTGGGTGCGAAAGCCATGCCTTTGTCATTCCATGGTCCCACACAGTGCCCAAAGAGCCCAGCCTGGTGCTCCCCAAGCCACAGTGGGGGCCTCGCCCTGGGACCCGCTGGGCACGAGGGGGCGCCGCGCTACCGTAGCCCGGACGCGCTGGCCGGGGCGGCCTGGGGGCGGCTCACGGGGCGGTGCCGGACTCTGAGCTGTGGGCTCTGGGGACGCCACGCTCCACCCGGAGGAGAGCCACGGCCGGGCACGCGGAGCAAGCAGCCGGGAGCCCGGGCAGGAGGTAAAGTTGAATTTACAGTGTGTGACCCGATTCTGTTCCGAGAGTCCCTGGGACTGTTCGGGGACAGGGGCGTAGCAGCGAAAGAGGTCTGTGGACGGGGGCCCGGGTCCCAGCGGAGCGTGGACACCTGTCCGCGGGCGGCCACCGGCGGGAACGCAGCTCGGCTCGGGTGGCTGGCCGCGCTGCGGGCGCCGTAGCCCACGGAGGGGCGCTCGAGGGGTCGGGCTGGGCTGGGGCAAGGGGAGTGGGGCCGCCCGCGCTCCCCGTGCTGGAAGCCGGAGGATCGGGCTTGGCCGCGCTGCGCTTTCATGGAGCTTCTGGCGGCCGCCGGAGGCTGGGTCTTGTTGCCGCCCCGTCTGCCCGCGTCGGTTCTACCGGAACCCGGGTAAGAAGGAAAGAGGAGGACGAAGGAGGTTTGCCTCCGGCGGCGGGGCCCAGGGTCCCCGGGAAGTGACCAGGGCTCTCCCGGATCGGACCGGACGGGATCGGTCTTGAAGGCTGTGCGCACCGGCTTCTGTGGAGAGGTGACTAGGGCGAATCCGTGGTTCCCTTTCTGGTCCGAGGTGGTGAATGCCCCTCACCTACCTTTTACACGCGCAGTCGCGCGCTCACGCGCTTTGCACACGCGGGTGTCCTGTCACCTTGTCTTCTCTAACCTCCCAGGACGCCGGGGTGAATCGGGTGTGGGTCCTGGCTCCCGTATTCCGAATTCTGCAAACTCTCTGTCCTCCCGGCTTCGGACAGCAACATCTGGTCGGGATAGTGGCGCCGTGAGTGAGGAGTGCTGGGTGCTGAGGCAGTCTGAGCCTGGGCTGGCGTGTGTGGAAGGTGAGCTGCCTCCTTTGCGCCCGAGATGATTGTCCAACCTCGCGATTCTTGGGGGATCCTACGCATGTTTGCCATCGAATGGTTTTAGACTGTGGAAGCTCCTCGGTTCCAAGACTTCTGACCCTTGAGGCGCTGTCCCGCGAAGGAAGCACTGGGCTCATGTGCTGTCCTCAGGTCAAGTCCAAATTCTCCTGCTCCTGGGCCTGGGATTAGGAGCTCAGATTCAGCCTTCTTCTTGACCCCCGGGGGTCCTAGAACTCCCTGTCACAACCTCAGGTCTTTCTTGTCCCCTCCTTTGCCCTTGGCTAAAAAAGGCCAGGACAGCATTTGGAGCAAAGGCATGCTGTGAATAATGGATTTTCATCGAGTCTGGAACTCTGAGAGTGATTAAGTAGTGGATCACATTGTAGCCCTGCCTTGGGTCAGTTAAGTAAACCCACCCAGGCAGGGATTTGCCCTCAGCCATGGTTTTCATTTCTACCAGTGCCAGGAGGGATCCACAAGCCCCAGAGGCAATGGCTGTCCTCTTCTCACTCTCTCCAGTCTTTCCTTCCCTCATGGGCTGTGTAGGACTTTTGCTGTCCTCTAGCTGCCTTGGATAGATTCTGCTCTCTTGGGTGTTGTGGCACATGCAGGGGTGAAGCCCACTCGCCTGGAGGTCCCCGCTCTGTACCCGACACAGACAACAGGCACAGGCAGTGTTGTCCAAAGAAGGCTGTGGTTTCTGGGTCTCTTTTGGGGAGACTGATGACAGCTTTCCAAGGCCAGTTTACAGATTCCATTTGAGTCGTTCCCCAGCCTTGGGGTTGCCATAATTAAAAACAAAACAAGCAAAAAGAAGTTGACTGTTTGTGGAGGCAAGGGAAGAGAGGGGAGGGAGCTCCAGGCTGACACGAGTTGGAGCTGTGTGGTTTTCTTTTCTCAGTGCCTAGCACAGCCCTGTGTGGGCCAGATGCTCAGAAAACGTGTGCTGGTTGATTAATTGTTTGAGTTATAATTAAGAGTTTCTACCTAGTGTATGGCTGGGAGCAGCATTATCTTAATTACAGGTGTGTGTGCAGTAATTAGTAGGTCCTGTAAAACACATAGGTTGGTAGGAAATGATAAAATGTTGGGGTTTGCCCTCAGCATCTCAGAGTTGGAGGGGGATGGACTGAGGCAGATGAGGCTTGAGGTCCTCTTCACCCCTAGTTCTGGGCTCGTTTTTCTGAAAGAAATGTGTCTCACCAGGTACCCAGAGGGCAAGATGAGCCCAGGGGTGTCTGGACTGGGAGGTGCTGTCAGCTCAGAAATCCTACACGGATATGTGTGGGCAGACTGAGGGAGCAGATGTGTAGCATCGACTGTGTGTGTGCTGCAGACAGCCAGATCTGAATGATGGGGCTGGCCTCTGGTCCAAAATGGCCCTTTGGGTCTGAAGCGGAGTGCCTGCTCACGGATGCATGGAACAGGAGCGTTCAGAGAGAACACTATCAGGGGACATTCTAAAGGATGGGGACCCACAGAGCTCTCCACTGCTAGAATGGGAGTACCTACCTGAATAGAGACTGCCTTCATTTGGCTCCTGTACGACCATGAGGAGAGCCACCATGTTGCTGAGATCAGCTTCACTGAAGCCCCCACAGTGTCTGACAGAAGCGAAGGCACCACAGTTGGCTTGCAGCACCCCCATCCCGAGAGGCTGAATCAAACGGCCTTTAACAGGGTCTCCTTCATCTTCCAGAGCTTGAAGGTACTTGGGATCCCTTTTCTGTTGCAAAGAAACCGCACGAGTCTCTCAAGCCCATCAACTTTCTTAAGCAGAACTCCAAAGGTTCCTTTTTCCAGAGAGGCTCAGTGAAGCTAGGGAGAGAGGGAACAATCTCTTACCCTCCAGGAACTACCTGTAGGTCCTAGCATCTCCGAGTTGGAGGAGCTTGGGCTGCGGCAGATGTGAGGGGGTTTGGGGGTCATCTTTCCTCCTTTTCTAAACAGCTCAGTACATAAGAGAAAGCTGAAGAAGACACCTGAGAAGTAGCCATTCATCATCCAGCCAATGGTGACATCACCTAGTCAATGGTGACATTCCTCTGAGGACACAGGATCAGCAAACCTGGGTCTCGGTGTCCACAGATGTGGGGCAGTCTGCAGTGTTCGTGTAGACCTTAGTCCCAGAATCACGTGAGAAGGCTGCACCAAAGGCATCCCTGAGTTCTAGCTTTGGAGAGACTTGTTCATAGAGTGAAACACAAACCACGTTCCATTAGAAATACCCATTTTAATTTGAGCGTGAGTTTAGAAAAAGACTAATGGAAATGTGATTGTGTGCAGAAACCCTTGGTATTATTTCCTTCCCCTAAGAGAGAGATTCTGTAGAGTAACAGACACACCAGAAAAGGCTCCAGTGACTCTTGGGCCTTGGGCACAGCTACCTCTCTGTTACTGTCACCGATGAGCCATGGCACCTCTTAGGTTAGCATTTCCTCTTCCTCCACCAAGGTAGCTCCCTAGGACCTCGGCTCCAGGGAGGAAGTCACGATTCAGGCTATGATCCGAGAACTCAGTGGCTCTCCTGGATATTCTTAACCTTCGACATTTAAATGGTGGCGCTTAGATGTTAGCGTAGACCTGAGTGGTGCCTTGAAATCAAGGGCTAGAATTTGGAGGCTCCGCTAGGCCTCCAAACCGTCTGGCTGTTGTGAATACAGGGGCAGTTTTTAGTTAAATTCCATCTCTAAGAGGCAGATTTATTTTTGTCAAGGTTTAGCTGTGGTGGGAAGGGCTGTGGGATCCACTTGTGCCTGACTCTTGGCTTCGATCTCCCTGTGACTTCCCCAGCTCTGGGAACTTCCTCCATCCGGTGGGCTTGTTGGGTTTCTGGGTCTACTGTGTACTATTCCACCTCCCAAGGAAGGAGGGTCCAAGGGTCCTCCAGACATCCTGACATCCTCATATATAAACTACGTGGTAGTTGCATCTCAGGCCTTGCCCTCGGGGACTCAAGTTGGGTAATGAAGTGGGACCTGGCAATGTGGATTCTGGATATGGGTCCTAAAGTGAATCTGTGGTGTGTGTGTGTGTGTGTGTGTGTGTGTGTGTGTGTGTGTACCTAAGTGTGCCAGAGCACATGTGTGGAGGTCAGCCCTCGAGTAGCAGTCCTTACCTTCTTCCTTGTTTAGACAGGGTCTGTTGTTCACTGCGCTGCTGTGGCTGTGCTAGTCCTAGAGTCCACCCATGTTAGTTCAGACAGGCTTCTGTTGCTGAGTTGTTTGATGTCACGAACTTGGTGCCCTTGGTGGACCTTCTCATTCATCGCCTCCTCTCTCCATCGTCTGTTTTCCTGTGACGCCTTTATGTCTCTGCCATCTACTTTCTCTGTCATGAGCTTCTCCACTGATCAGCGTCTGCACCCAACATGGCTGTCCACAGGCTTCCCATCTTTCAGTACCATACCAGATGCTTCAGTGCCTGGTGAGTCACTATAGAATGGTTGTGGGGGTCAGGAAGCGGGAGGAAATGTAGCGTTCGTTGTACATCAGCAAGGATGGTCTTGTGGGTCTGTCTTGGGATGGAGGGAGCATGACCTTGCTCTCTTCTTCAGCGCTTCAATGGAATGATTTGGAACTCTCAGACACTCATTAAACTCTAGCCAGGCCTTGTGAGAAATGTTTGCTGGTCAGAGACCCGCTCTTCTCTCAAATTGATGCATGTGTGTGGGGGTGGGGTGGGGGTATGAGAGGTTTCTTGTTGAGGAAGGCCAGAAGGTAACATCAAATGTCTTCCTCTGTCGTGCTCTTTGCTTTGGGGTGGGGGTCAGCTAGATTGATTGGCCAGCAAAGCCTAGTGTTTGTTTTGACTGTAGCCTTCCTCCAGCCAGTGTTAGGGTTACAGGTACACGCCTCGATTTTGCATGGGAGCTGGGGATCCAAACTTAGGTCCTTATGCTGGCACAACAACACTTTATCCACTGAGCCCTCTCTTCAGCTTCCTGATGCTTTCCAGAAAAGTGCTGGCGGAGTCCATCCTTGCTAGGAGGAGCTGGAGAACACTGGCTATTCCTCCCCAAAGCATTAATTTAGTGACAGAGTGGCATCTCACTCTGTCTCATGGGAACAGCATTTAGACTGTGCCACCGTGTTCTCTTCAGGCTGACACAGAGGCCAGACGCACACATCTCTCCTGGCAAATTAATAAGGAGGAAAACATGTCCCTCTCTTCTTTTGTGGTGCAGGGAAGTCAGTTATCAACAATTCGCCTTGGCCAAGGGCTAGAACGACAAAATTAATTAAGTGAATGTTTCTACCATTTTCTTCCCTGACATCCTCACATACCCAGAACCTGTGCAGGGCCTCAGAGTGGCAGCAGGGACACACTCCCTCCTCTGTGACTGTGTGTGAATGTGAGTAAAGTCTTAAAAGTCTGCCTTCAGACCTGGAGATCTTGGAGGTTAGATGCCCACTCAAGTACAAGGTCTCCTGCCCAGGTTGGTCCCAGGGTTGGCTGTGGAATATTTGCACACTCAACACTCAGAAATCACATGTGTCTCTCTGCACATCCTCATACTAAGATGTCATCAAATCCCGAGGTTGGGATGTTTATCTACAGAAGAGAAATCATGATACTAAGGGGCATCCAGATCCCACATCTTCTAAGTGAACACCAGTCCTTTCTTCCTCACTCAGGTCCTCCTGGCTACTTAAAATATTATTCCAAAGAGTGAAAGAGCAAGTGGGCTCACCTAGTCCAGAATTTAACTGGATGCATAGCTGGTATGTTTCTGGAAGCTTCCTTCGTGAAATTTTTACACTTTCCATCCATAAGATTCCCAGATTTAATGGAGCTCTATCTCATACTGGAAGATGTTCTGTCTATCTGATGGTTTGTGTCTAGTTTTGTTAGCATATAATAAGTGTACTAATGGGTTTATTATGACAGTTGCCTACGTGTGTAATGCGTCTTAGTCATACCCTCAGCTCCCAATTACCCCGTCTGGCATCTCCCCATCTGGTCCATCTCCTCTTCCCAAATAGTCTCTTTCTCCTTTCATAGCTTCTTTGTTTTAAATCTATCCAACCTGAGGTTTTGTTTTTGTTTTTTAAAGAGGAGGAGGAGGAGGAGAGGGGAAGAAGGAGGAAGAGAGAGAGTGAGGGGGAGGAGGAGGAGAAGAAGAGGGTAGAGGAGGAGGAGATAGGGGAAGAGCAGGAGGAGGAGAGGAAGAAGGAGGAAGAAGGAAGAGAAGAGGAGGAACTTAGAAATAGCCTGAGATAAAAGATGGCACAAAGAAGACAAAGGGAAACTTTTAAAGGGATACTTGAAAAAGAGGGAGGGATGACATAGGAAAGAACAGAAGGATCAGGAGTTCAAGGTCACCCTTGACTAAGTAGTGAGCTAAAGAAGTCTCAAAAGAAAAGAAGGAAGAAAAATAGACTTGAAAACAAATGTTTAGTTACAGGGACCATGTAACAGTGTCAAAACTATCAACACGCATATTATTTTATCATTTGGTTCTAAAAATAATGGTCGTAGAGGAGCACAGAAGTAACGCCTACAGACCTCAAAGCCAATTAACAGACACAAGTGTACAGACGCCAGAAGAACAGAAAGACAGCAGCTAAACATGAAAATGACCTTAAAATAATATCATTATTAGTTCTGAGAATTCCTTACTGTGTAGCTTGATCATATCTGCCTCCCTACCCTTCCTCCTCCCAGAATAGTCTCCCAAACTTCGTGCCCTCTTTTTTTCTTTTCAATTTTAATGACCTATTGACTCCAATTTGTGTTGTTTTATGCTCCAGGAGTGTGGTCAACCTGCTAAGAACCACACACTGAAGAAAACTACCTCTCTCTTCTCAGAACCATCAACCGTCCATAGCACTAAGCCAGGAGATCATGAACCGTGTCCCAGTCCACGCTAGAATGGTGATTGCTTTGGTCTTGTACAGGCAAACACAGCACGAGCTCATGAGGTCAGCGGTCCTGTCATGTCAGAAGACACTGTTCACCCCACCATCCATGATCTCTGATTCTTACAGTCTGCAAGCCCCTCTTCTGTAGTCCCTGAGCCTTGAGGAGGAGGCGTGAGGTAAATGTCCCATTTGTAGCTGAGCACGCCACAGACCCTTCTCTGGACTTGGAGCAGTAAGTGGCTGTCTCTGTTAACCACCTTCAGCTTCAGAAGAAACTTCTCTGATGAGGTATGGGATCTGTGCTAATATATGGGTAGATATAAATGAATATACTGGACACTTTAGCAGAATAATAGTAGTTTGCTCACCCTGGAGCCTATGAGATCCTCAATTGTAGGTTCTTGACCAGATTATAATGCCAGGCATGTGTTTCCTCTTGTGGTGTAGGCCTTAGATCCAATCAGAAAGTGGCTGGTTACCCTCATGACATTTGTGACGCTGTTGTTTTGTTACCTGTGGTCATAAACCATTATTATTGTTCACATTGTTGACAGTGGGGATGCCTGCGAATAGCACCTTCCAGTACTGAGCAAGCTAGTTAACAGGAAATGCTTCTAGGTTAATACGAACCAGACTTCTCCATATCTTTGGACCATTGCACGTAATATCTTCAGCAATATTGTCAAAACAGCTATCCTTCCAAAAGCAATCTATAGATTGAAAGTAATTCCCATCAAAATTCCAATGCAATTGTTCATGGAAAATTTTTAAAGTTGTAAAATTCATTTGGAGGCACAAGTGACTCCAGATAGCAAGCACACAAACAACCAATAAAACAAACAACAATAAACAATCCCAAACAATAAAAACACAGCTGAAGGTATCATCATACCCAACTCTGAGTTATACTACAAAGCCATAGCAATAAAAAGACCATGCTGCTAGCACAAGATAGACACATTGATCGGTGGGACATAGCTAAAGACTCAGAAGTTCCTGATTACTCACGTTTTGACAAGGATGACGAAAACACCCATCGAACAAAAGACAGTGTCTTGACCAAAAGATGTTGGGGAAACTGAGTCACTACATGCAGAGTGCAAATTGGCCAGGACGCTATGGAAACCAGTCTGGCAGCTCCTCAGAAAACTCTCAGCAGGTCTACCATACGACCCAGCTATAACATTCACGAGCAAGGCTGCCTGGCTTACATTTAAAAAGCAGTTAATGTATTCTACCACAGCGGCAGAAAGCAGTGCAGGGCAAGGTGGCTTCAGGTCACCAGCACGCTTTTCATTTCTTTCCAGTTCTTTCCTGGAAGGCATGGGGCAACAGAAGCATAGTATATGTAAAATGTAAGCCTGGGAAAATCATTCTGATCTAAGGCAGGTAAAAAGTTCTTAGATTTGAAACCAAGATTATAGTCGATAAAAGACAAACTTGATTCACGGGACCTCATCAGAATCCAAAGCTACTCTACAGTGACCTTTTAATGGCATGAAAGGAAACTACAGAACAGAAGGATATATTTGCAAACCATACATTCAAGAAGGAAAACAAGAATATGAAGACTCAATAGTCTGTCAAGGAACTGTAGCAGGATATTTTCTTGCTACATTTGCAATAAATTTGATGATTGGGCAGTGTGAAAGGTAGAAGGGGTGAGGAGTTGGGAGGAGAGAAGGAGAGGAAGGGAGGAGAAGGAGAGAGGGAGCAGCCATGGAGAACCATGGATGGGTTGAAACCTGTCCTGGGTAGCAACTTCTATCCAAAGGTTAGTTATTGGGTAACAACTCTAATTGTGTGGGCATCTTGTTGATTGAGCATTTCTAAATATATAAATCCTTTAGATAATCTTTAAGCATTAAGAGTCATCATTCTACTGGGTACTGCAGGCATAGTGGGAATGATCTGGGCTCAGGCAAGCATTGTGAACAGTGTGGTGGATTGACAGAGCCAGCCACCACGCTGGCGTCTCGTGTGTCTAGTTGTGGAGTGCGTGACCTCTGGCTGTTGCTGTGTGTGCTTGCTTCGGGCAGCTTCTAGTGAGGATGGTGGCTGGGCTAAGCGAGCCCCCCGCTGATTAGATAGCTGGCCTGCACCACGGTTTTCTAAATACCACCCGATACAAGGAACCCCAATTAAAACGACCAAAGTATGAGAACAGACACTAACGAGAAAATCCAGATAATAAACAGTCGTGAAAACATAGTCCACACTATTAAACTTTAGGAATGTGTAAATTAAACCACAGTGAGATATCATGTCCTGTCTATCAAAATGGCTATAGTAAAAATTACTTGGTAACACCAAGTGCTGACAAAGAAGCAGGGGAGCCATTGCTCACACAGGCTGGTTCAGCGCCTATAGAAAACCACTTAGTGGTTTTGCAGAAAATAAACACCCAACTACAATATGACTCAACACTGTAGTCACGGTCCTAAAAAGGTTGAAACAGGACCAACGGGACGGTTCAGTGGGTGAAGGCACTTCCGGCCAAGCATGATGATCTGAGTGGGCTCTCCAGGATCCGCACAGGGAAAGGAAAGAACAGACTCTTGGGTTCCTCTATGCCTGTACCAGCTTGCTGTGCATGTGCGAGCATGCGCACACGTGCATGCTCACACACACAAACACGATTTTTAAAATGTCAAAAGAGAGGACAGCCATACAAAGCCTCGCCATAGGTTTCCACAGTACCAAAAATGTTCCTAGTCGGCCCAAATGAGACATGACCCAGATGTCTGTGAAGAGGTGATTGTTAACCAGGGATGCTTCTCTGTGGTGGAACACATCTCTGAGAGAGAATTATTGAGAGCATACTGTATATGATTCCTGTGCAGAGTGAAGAGCAAATCTCGGTTATCAGATCCCATGATTCCATTTTCCATTTTCACATTGAACTGTGGGGCTAGCCTTGTGGAGCCAGGAAGGGGGCAGTGAGCAAGACTGTAGAGAGCAATAGGAGCATGCTGGTGGCTCTGTCACCTCCTAATGGTAAAGGTATTCTATGGATTTGTAGGAACTGACCCTCATGAGAACTGGCCAGAGGATGCAGGGTCCTCTCCATGATAGGTGTGGGGAATCTCAGCCTGCAAAGAGTGATGTACAAACTTTGTGTGTCCGTATACTACACACGGGTTTAGTAAAAAGTTCTGCCCAGATAGAATTACCTTCAAAGCAGTGTCCAACAGAGAAAGGACTGGACTTTGAAGGGAAGACGGAGGCCACACATTTGTTGCTCTGCAAAGGCTGGGCAGGGAGGGCTATTTCTCCTTCAGAGGAGCTCAGACATGAGGCCCAAAGGCCACTGTGAGCATGGGCCCACTGCGGGCCAGACCCCATCTGTGGGTGATGCGGTGACCCCTTCCGGCCTCCTTCCTGCCTCTCCTTTCCTGCCTGCCAAGAATCCTCCTGGAGCAGCTCACTTCATCTCTGGTTCTCCATTTCCATCTCCTGGAGATTATTAATTAAAATTCTTTCAGAATCAATTTTCCGAGCAAAAATTGGTGTGGGAATGAGGCATTTATGTAACTCCTTCACACTGTTTTTCTTCCAGAAATGGATAATGGGCTCGTTCCAAATTGAATTAATAGATAATTAACACACGTGCAGACACAGGCAGGAGAGCAATGTGCCATTTACTCTCTCTCTCTCTGTGTCTCTCTCTGTCTCTCTGTCTCTGTCTCTGTCTTTCTCTCTGTCTCTGTCTCTCTGTCTCTGTCTCTGTCTCTCATTCCTATAAAGATTTGGTGTGGGCCTGACCAGTGAGATATAAAGAAATGGTCCCTGACCCTTTCATAAGACCATGAGATCCTTGGAGGGCCCATTGCATGTGAGCCAAGGAGACACAGCAACCCTGATGGCATTTGGACCAGTAGGGAGGTGAGGAGGACTCACCTATAGCCAGGTCACGTATCCAGAGTTAGATGGTGTATCCCAGCAAAGAAATTGCCCAAAGGCTTTCAGGGAGGAAGTAAGAGGCCTCTTGTCACCTGGTGATCATGAGTGTCACCCACTGCAACACAGTTGTCACCCATTCCTGTTGTCACATTCTGATGACACTCTTATTATTACCTACTCTCAACAGACTGACAAACCTTGTCACAGACTATGGCTCTTGTCATAAGTTATCCCACAGTGTCACAGTGATCCTGGGCTGTCCCGAGGATCACCAGTGATCATTCCATTGGCTTGGTAGCTCCTGTACTCCTTGGCTTATTTTGGATAACTGCCCTCTTTGGTTTTCTGAGGCTTGAGTGAGGCCTCATCTCCCAGTCAACATCTCTCCCATGCTGAGACCTCTGTGCTTACCCCATAACGCTTAACCCTGTATCGCGTTCCTAGTTGTGAGCCTGTTAAAAGCAGTGCTGGGCAAGGCGGCGTCAGGTCACCAGTAGCTGCTTATTTCCAGTTCCTTCCTGGAAGGCATGGGGCAGCAGAAGCGGGAGGGAGTCTGAGTCGTTCCCGGGCCCACAGTCTTCTGGACTCTGCCTGCTGTGTTTACCAGCTCCTTTCTGAGGGCTATGCTCAGTTCTACCAAGGCCAATTGTGCCCCTTCCCTAGTTGGGTATATAATGAGGCCAGAGGAAACCTCATGGACCACCACAGAGTCGGCTTCTCAGAGAAGAAAGTATAGTTGAGGCGCGTTCCGGGAAGAGATCCGTCTGTGGAAGCATCTGGCTTCCACCTGAAGATAGTTAGCCTAGGGTGTCCAGGAGATCCTATGGCTCTAACCTGACACCTGGACCACCTCCAGCTGTAAAAGGCTCAAGTGATGAGAGGGACACATGGTTCAGTCCCACAAGCCAGGATGCCCATCCTCACAGGAAACAGCACAGCTTCCAGAAAATGTGTTTTCTAGTCCCGAACATCTAAGCAGCCCACACACAAATTACCCAAAGGCGTGGGCAGGAGTTCCACTGGGGCCCTAATTATACTGTGCAGCATGGAGGAGTGTCAGGTGCCTCTGTGGTGAGCGCTGCAGGGCCCAGCAGAACTCAGCTCTGGCAGTGGTCCTGGGCCTGAGCCTCTGTCAGGCAACCCACCCCCAGCCCTGGAAGTGCCTTACGCTGTTCCACAAGCTGCCAGAATAGAGCCTCAGAGTCCAACTAGCAAAGATTGTAGCTTTAGAGCTCGCCTCTCCTGTGCTTCTTTACAACAAAACACTGTGGAGTGTGTGTGTGTGTGTGTGTGTGTGTGTGTGTGTGTATGTGTGCACATGTGTGTCTGACAGATGTGCTTTTAGCCATCTTGAAGTATAATTTAGTGGCACCGCTTACATTTACCATGTCATGTTACCATTACCAATGTTCCAAAATTGTTTTACTCCCAATAGAAATCCTACACTCTCCACACACACACACACACACACACACACACACACACACACACACATACGACATGCATTCTAATCTTCTTTCCATCTTTATAACTGCCTGGTCTAGTTCAAGGCTTAAGCTTCTATCATTTGAAATACCTTTTCAACTGAAAATTATTTATGTGACCATATATATGAAAATCAATAATTTATTGATAATCATGCTGAATTTTTAAAAAGATTCCTTGGTATATATATCTAATTTTTACCCTTAACTAAAGACTAAGGCAAAATTTTATACTATTGAGATATATGTATTATTTATCTTTACATAAAGATTAAATCTTGGCTGAAGATGGTTCTGTGGGTTGCAGGGCACCTTCCGCATCTTTCAGAGCTGCCTCGTGCTTCATTTTTATAATCAATAACGTTGACAATGCTTAACGTAAGCATTTCGTACAAAATGGCAGACACGTTTAGGAACCCTTCAAAAGTTGTTGGAAACTTTGTGCTAATCTCAAGCCAAGTCATTTAATGTTTGTTTGTTTTTATTTTAAGTGAAATTTAAGTCAGTAGCTCAAATACTGACTTTTTAAATTAGCGCAAGGATGTTCTAACATGCTCAGGAATAATGATACAAATATATTAAAAGTGTTTTCTGTGATTAAGCCATTGTATTTCTGTAAGGTAGAAAGCTTTGTATAGATACTTAAAGCCCTGCATTTCACAGCATAGAATGGTCTTGAATCTAAGCCTAGGGGTTTTAGGGCATGCTGGTTGGTTGGTAGCACATGGCATAATAGCATGCATGCCTGGGTGCAAAGTGCATATGCTGAATGTTTCAAACCAAGGGCTGCAGTAAAGTTGCAGGATGCAACAGAAATGAGCCATGCTGGGAATAACTTGGATTTGTTACCTATTTGACTTTGTTCATGTTTGTCATCCTGGATTCAGAAACTATTGCTGTCAAATGTTTCATGATCCCCTCCCTCCAACATACATACATTGTTACATGAAAAATTAAGATTCTCAACTAAAGAAGCTGATTGCTAGATATTTCTGTAATTGTGCAATACAGTTCACCTATGTCACAGTGTCCTATGTGGTATGAGGCTGGA
>JAJTUV010000162.1:415000-427500 GCA_021653895.1 Mastomys natalensis | reverse complement strand
CATTCACTTACAGTTTTGTCTGTACATAAAGGTACTCATGCTACTCCCTGCCCACCCTGTGGCACTGGCTGCTCTCTGTCTACCAGCTTGGCTGGTGCCTCTCAGGTAGTGCCAACTGGGGCCAACACTGTACCATTGATATGCATGCTTCTGGCCTTCATTCTTCCCCCATTAAACACAAGAATGGCTTCAGACCCAGCCCGACAGTTCATTCATTTTGACCCTAGACTTCCAGAGTATTTAGAGAAGGCTCTCTTGGCTTCTGTGGAGATAATTCTATGTAGCAAGTCACAGCATGTTGCTCACATTCAGCTGGCAGACACTGATGGATGTGTCCAAGAGCATGTTTTTGGTCTTCTATCCTGGGGTTCAATACTTGCATCATGAATAACATCTTTGTTACCCGGACTGTAGATGAAGGGAACAGGCCCAGGGCCACAGAGGTCCTGAAGAGCTCTGACTCTGCTGACCTCAGGCTGTTCACAGTCTGGATGCAGGATGTTCATGAGAGTTAGGATGCTGGAAAGTGGTACGTTATCATTTCACGGGACCACATTCTCCTATAAAAATGCTGTAAGATAGTATTTTCTATAATAAAATTGGAATACTTTCATTCCTTTTTCTAGTTACTAAAATTACCTATATCTTTTGTTCAAAAGAATCTTAAAGGGAAAAATGCAACAGAGAAAAACTAAGGAAGATGTGAAAGTTCTCTAAAATGTCTTGCCCTATCTGTGTACCACTGAGGTGTCTTTGGGCCAGCTCTGCTGTTTATGGCACCCTGAGACCTGATCTATCTTCCAAACGCTGTTTCAGGATGCTGTTCCTGCTAGAACAATGGAAAGACTTCAGAAAATACACAGTCCAAAGGCAGACTTGGGTTTGTGAATCCATTACAACTCCATAGGCTTGTCCCCTGAACTTGCCTCAACTATTATCAGGAGGGAGTCCAGCCAGTGGACTGCCTGTGGTCTTGGGGTTCAGGAGCACAAGGAAGAGGTGAGTCACTATTGGAAAATCCAAAAACATTGGTGCCAAACCGAGAAGGGTTTTTCTGAGCATCCGGTGAAGTGAGGGAGGCTGATGCTCTAAGGGAAAGGCTAGCAGCTCCAGGTCTGGGGACCATGCATAACCCCCAAAGAGTGTCATCTGGAAACCAGGCTGACAGGACTTTGAGAGGCCAACATTGGCCCTAATCCATAGCTGCCCTCAGTAGCACAGTGTGACCTTCACACTAAAGCAGCAGATAATCCCAGAGTTGTGCCTTGCATGTGGTGAAAGGTCTGAGATGATTAGTCAATTATTTGGTAAAATTGGAAAAGGAATCGCCAGTTAAAAACCATAATGATTATAAAGTAGAATGCAAGAGTCAGAAGGATGACGCAGTTGGCGAAGTGTTTGGCATACAAGCACAAGGACCTGGGTTCAGATGCCCAGAATCCATGCAAAGCTGCTCACAGCAGCACAGACCTGCAATCCCAGCACTATGGAGTAAAGTGTCTCTCGGGAGCTCGTCGGCTAGCCAGCCTAGATGAATCGTGAGTGCCTGGTTCAGTGAGAGACCCTGACTCAGAATGTGGAGTGGCAGTCAGGGGAGATGGAGAGAAGGCTCAGCAGTGAAGACCACTTGTTGCTCTTGCAGAGGACCTGGCTTCAGTTTCCAGCACCAACAAGGTGTGTGGAAATCATCTGTCGCTTCAGTACCCAATGCCCTTTTCTGACTTCCACATGCACCAGGCATGAATGTGGTTCACATACATGCATACATATAGGCAAAACACTCATATACATAAGATAAAATAAATATTTTTAAATTTTATAAGAAAACTGGACAGCAATAAAGACATCACCTGATGCTGACACCTAACCTCTGACCTCCAAAGACATGTGCACCTGCAAAGCACCTGTGCACACACGTGCACACACACACACACACACACACATAAACACCTGCAAAGCACATGTGCACACACACATAAACACCTGCAAAGCACATGTGCACACACACACATAAACACCTGCAAAGCACATGTGCACACACACACACATAAACACCTGCAAAGCACATGTGCACACACACACATAAACACCTGCAAAGCCATGTGCACACACACAGACATAAACACCTGCAAAGCACATGTGTACACACACACACAAACACCTGCTAAACACATGTGCACACATCCACACAAACACCTCACACTCCCACACCCATAAAAATAATAGACAAAACTTAAAAAGGAAAACGTAATTGTCTGAGATGTGTCTGGTTTCTGATCACTTCCCATGCAGCTCTCGATGTCTTTCTGCTGTTTCTGAGGAAGTTGGCTTAACCTGTGGGTGCCAGGCACTGGCCTCTGCTGGTGAGATCCCACCCTCTCTCCGGGGGCAGGTTGCTGACTACAGCAGAGACTCCTGGGAGCAAAGCTGGAGCTTGAGGGCTAGCCAGTTCAGACCACCCCAAGCTTTGGTGTATCCACCCCAGCCCTCGATGGCTCTGTTCTAGCCTGGCAGTCAATAGCCATTAGTGGTTCTACGTCTACCCTCACCCTTGATGGCTCACCCTCAGTAGATCTCTATTCACTCTTAATCCTTGGTGGATCTTGTCTAATCTTGCTCCTCAGGATCTGTGTCCAACCTTGACCCTTGGTGGACCTGCGTCCAACTTTGACCCTCGGTGGACCCTCATCCAACCTTGATCCTTGGTGAATCTGTGTTTACCCATGATCCTCAGTGGATCTACACCCACCCCTAGCCCTCAGTGGATCTGTGTTCACCCTAGGCTTTCAGCGAGTCTGCATCCATCCCTGACTCTCAGTAGATCTGTCTTGATCTCTGGCCTTCAGTGTGTCTACATTTATCCTGATCCCCAATGGATCTGTGTTCACCCTTGACCCTCAATTGATCTGTGTCTATATCCAGCTCCAAATGGTTCTAAATTTATCCATGGCTCTTAGCGGATCTGTGTCCACCCCTGACCCTCAGGTCTATATTCACTAAATCCTCAGCAGATCTGTTTGACCCCTGACCTTTGGAGTACATCCACCTTGAATCACAGTGTGTGGCCACACTTGCTCCCAGTGTCCCCTCTGCATGCCTTGCCCACATATCTGAGTACCTTTCTGATATAGGACACGGCATCATAGTGACACACTCCTCAACCCATGAACAGGTAGGAATGGGGGCCTTTCCCTAAGCAGCCGGGAGCATTCCAAATCAGAACCTCAGTTCCCCCATCACTGATAGCATCTCTACCTCTAGACTATCTGCTTACTGTCTGTCATCCAGGTTGAATAATTACCAGGTAGACAGTTGCCTTAGCCTAGAGAGGGTTTCAGTCCAACCCTTAGTGGAACAGGAGGCCAGGACTTGGTAGCTGGCATTCATGACTCTCAGATGTGAAGCCTTGGGAGGGCCCAGGACTCTTGGGACTTTTGTTCATGAAAGGAGGAATGGCATTTAAGGTCCAGAGAAGAAGGACTCTCAAAATCAGCAGGGTAGGAGGAGAGGTGCAGTGTTATCTCCAACTGCCTGCAGCTCCCAGATAGCTCCGTGGGCTGGACCTCAGTCCCTCTTCTCTGGGCTTCACAGCAAAAAATGCTGACGTAAATAACCACTTCTGAGGGGGAAAAATGGTCTTAACAGTACATTTGCATACAAATACACTAATTATACTCCTCTTCCTATGTGCTGGAACTGAATTAGCAGTTACAGCTATTTTGGAACACAATATTCTTAAAATCTGTAGGCATATAGGCATGCAGAGATGCCTAAGTACACATGAATGCACACTTTCCATTTGTCTCTGTACATATCTGTATGTGCATGTATACCCATGTGTATATCTGTCTCTGTGTGCATGTATGTTTGGATGTGTCTGTGTGAACATGTGTGCGTGTGTGTCTTGTGTATCTCTGTTATATCTGTGTAGGTTCTTGGGGCTGCACATTCAGACCTGTACATGTATGAGTCTTTGGGTCCATGTGCATGCATGTGTGTGTGTGTCTATGTACCCATGTGTACATTGGGGACATTGCTCATTGGGGACAAAGCATTCAGCATATGAGTTTAGGGGAACATTTCATATCAGAACCATTCTGAGCATCTTTGTGTTTGGTCAAGTTTTGTGGTTATTAGTTCCTGTGTGTTCAGGTAGAATAATTTTATATTTCTGAAATAGATGAAATCAGGCATGTTCAGAGTGGTGTAGCTATCTGTAGACTGTTTCTGAAACAGAATCATGAGGTTCCAGGTCTTGCCTTGTATTGACACCCACTTCAACCCCACTGCCACATGATCTGTTGCTTCATGGGGGAAGTTGTTCATGGTGGCTTATGGAAGGCAGAAGAGACTGTGGCTGGTGATCCTGACGAACTCCAACCTAGTCACATGAAGGGTGTCACTGCCACAGCAACTTAATAAAAACTCCTGGTGTTAGGGGAACGATGTCAGGGACCTCTTTGCTATGGAGTTTGCTGGAAAACCAGATTGTACTGAGAGAGCAAATTGCATCCTTCCACGGAAGTGAAAATTTGTGGAAACAGCCAAGAACGAACATCCTGTTTCCTTTTTATCCTGTTGTGGCCACAGCAGCTGGGCTGAACAGAGAGCACTTTTCTAAGTCAGAGAGCCAACCAAGCTCAACAGAGGACCAGCTGACTGTTCAAGGAGCAGCAAGGTAGGGCCTGTGAGGGTGTGGGATCCCAGGGGTGAAGGTCAACCTTCAAAAGGAAGGGCATGGAGGAACAGAACACATGGAATGAACAGAGAACGAAGCAGAGAGGGTTCTGGAAGGGTATTCTGTTTGGTTGGGACCCTTAGATGCATGGCCCACGAGTCCTATGAGCCTGGTGTGGGAAGCCACTGTAACAATGGTGGGTGGAGGCCCCATTTCTATGTGGAGAAGGGAGAGCCTGGAAGAGAAGCAGGATGTGGCAGGGGAGCTGGTGAAAGCGGCCTTGAGAAGTCATTTCTCTCAATGTGGGTGGGTGAGATCCAGAACAGGGGCACAGAGATGTCTGCTTTTCTTGAAAAAAAGAAGGATGGGGAAGACAGGGCTTTGGGTCTGAGCTTTGGGAGATAGTTCTTGCCTTCTCTGGTGTGATGTTCCCAACGAATATCTGTCTAATTTGTTAATGGAGGACAGAACGCTAAAGAAGAGGAGCCAGTTCTGAGAAGCTGTTACGTTTTCATTTGTCTTGTCAGAACTCTGCACGGAGAGACTCATTTGCACAGTTTGTTGGGTAAAAGCACAAACCACAGTGATTCAGTTAAATGCTGTCAGGATGGATATAAATGTCTCTGAAATGGCTCTTAACCAGAAGCCAGTGCAGCACTGAGTAATTCTGTGGGGCCCTAAGTTGGGGGAATCCAAGACAGTGAGTGGCTACCTACCTGCTGTGAGGAATGGCCTGTTTCCTGACTTCTCCAAGGGCTGGGTGGCCCATACTAAACACAGAATTTGTCATATTGTTTCAGGGGTTTGAGAGGCATTGACAGAGATCTCATGAGATGGCACCAGATGAAAAGGGGTATCTAGGGTGAGCCTCCACTTGGAAACTGAGATCCAGGGTCAGGAGTGTGACTGCTGAGTAGGGGCTTATTGCCTGGAAGGAGGCAGTGGTCTGTACAACCCCAAGGCAACATTACATGGCAGATCACATTACAATCAGGAGAGGATATAATGTGGGGGAAGAAGAAGCTAAGGATGAAGAATCAACTGTGGATCCCTGTGGTGTTCTGGGAACGCTCTGCCTGGTTATGGGCTGGGGAAGCTAGCGTGAGGGAGCTGTTTTTGGAGATAACATTGCTTCATAGATTAAAAGCCTGCATTATGGGTGTGTGTAGGAGGGTACCATGGTCCTTCCGAGATCTCAAAGCCTCCTCAACCTGCTTCACTCTTACCTGCCTGCCTTGTAGGGGGCAGGTGATTAACTTGTGAAGTCTGGAGCTGGAAGCTTCCATCTTCCCCCTACAGGGATACATGTCCTAGGGTCACCTCCGGCTGCTGCTGGAAGAGTAGCAGTTTCACATCAGGGAAGAAGGTTAGGGAGGCACTGGGCAGGCGAGCTCTATGCCTCTGGAGGCCTTATCCACTGCCGGCTGGGAAGACGTCCACTTGATCTTCTCAAGCAAGCTCACTTAAGTCTGCTTCTTGCATCTCTCCCTGCATGCCACACTCTTCTCAGTACTAGGCTCTCCTCACCTGCCTTCTTCTGTTCCCTCCCTCCCTCCGCTTTCCTTCTGCTTCTCCTCACACTTCCCTTCTCTCCATACCTCCCCCCTTACCCTCATCTACTCATTCTCCCTTCCTCATCTTCCCTGCCCACCCTCCCTTCTCCCTCCCTTCTTTCTCCCTCTTTCCCCTTGTAACCTCTCTTCTCATCTACTCTTTACCTGCCCCCTTGCTTTAACCACTTCTCCTTCAGCATCTCCCCCTTTCTTCCCCATCTTGCCAGTCTCTCTGAATTTTGTTCTGTGTGCTCTTCCTGAGTGTTTTCAGATGCCCCATATGTGGACAAGAGAAATGGACATGACAGGTGAAGACACATGACATGGCTAAGCCTGGACCCTGCTCTTCCCACTCATCATTGGTCCTCCCTCCATGGACTGTAGAGTCTTCTTCTGCACACAGTGCGGGACCATTCAAGAGAGGATGAGGATAGCATCTTCCCTGAAGCCTTGCTCCACACCGCCCATACTTTCTCTCCTTAAGTTGCCAAATCTTTAGGCTGATGCAAAGGTGCTTTGGTGGGGCGCTCTGTGTCGCCTGCTTTAATGTCTTCATTAGCACAGCCCCCAGACGTGTGGGGCAGAATAGAGCATAATTTCCCTAATCTCTGGCTATGAAGGAAGAATGTTTTATAATTTCCTCTGCTGTGTATCTCAACGCTCTTCAAGTCAGTCGTTAAAGAAGTCATGATGTCTAACCTGAGTCCCTTCACTGCCGTTTGTTGACTGTGTTACCATTGCTGGGGATTTTCATTGAGATTCTAATTGTTGTTTTTCTTTCAACACCCACGCTGTTAGTGCTGTGTTTGGGAAGTGAGAAATCAGAAAGTGTGAGTTACAGAACAAAACCCAAATTTGTTTGGCCACAATAGTCTAAAAGAAGCAAACTTTTCCTCAGATGTTGGTCTCAGTGACAGTCACAGCTGAGGAAGTCAGTGGGTTGTCTGAACGGGTAGAGAGAGGACCAGAGGACTCCACCTGTGTGGTGGGGCATCCCAACATTGTGTCAGGTTGGATTTGGTGTGGGTAGGAAGCCTGGTGTCTACCCTACTAAAGAACAAGAAGATGCACCCCTCCCCCATGCATTTCAGGGGTTGGGAAGTCGGGTTTCTCATGAGAAGCATCACAGGATCCTCACCCTGCCAGGCATGGGTGCCTATGGGAAGCTCCCACCCTGAGCCATAAAGTGCCATCCTTGGGTGTAGGTAGAGACCACATGAGAAACCTGGGCTCCTCCCACCTGCCAGTCACTAGCTGCTATCCAATGCCTTGTAGCCTGGAATCAACAGGACTTAGTCATAGTGAAGAATCTGACAACATGGGACACAGATTCCAGCAGAACACTCTGCCACCGTACAAAGAATCGGAAAGACCTCAAAGTGAGTAAGGAAGGACAGTCAGGAGATATACAGTCAAGACGACCAGGCACTAGAATTACTAGACAAGACACTATTATGGAGGTGCCCCTGTGAACAGCCAGAAAAAGTGGTGGGGATATGAGCGAGTTGAGGCTCTGCAATGGAACAGACTGTACGTAAATAAAAACGAGAAACACAAGAAATTAAGTGGGATTCTCCACGGATGGGCTTGGTGGTGGTCAGAGCTCCCAGCTGAGAGGCAGTGAAGCAGGCAGAGCAGCAGCAGGAGCCCTTGAGTGTGCTCTTCAGCTGTAACAACACAGATCGGGGGTGATCTTCAGTACTGGCAGTGCCAAGGGCCCAGCTTGCCCACAGTGCTGTTGGGATACGAAATGGCCCAGCTACTTTGGAAGACACTTTGGCAATCTTTTTCAGAAATAAACTTGCAACAGTCAGCCAATCTAAGAAAAAATGATAAATTGGACTTTGGTCAAATTTAAAACTTCTATTCTTCCCAGAACGGGGGTGTGTGTGGAGAGGGAACATGCAGAGATGTTTATAGCAGCCTTGTTCATAATTGCAAAATCCTGGAAATAAGCAAAATGCCATTCAGCTTCTGAATGGTTGAACAAACTATAGTTCACCATGCCACTTGGTGTGAGAATACCCTGCACACAGAGGACCATGTCGTCTCCAGGGAGCCGCGTGGAATGATGAGTAGACCTCAACATAATCAGACTCCTGAGTTTGTTTTCTCAGCATCCCAGAATGGCTTGACCATGGGATAGAGAGCAGGCTGGTGACATCAGGGTAGAAGGTGGATATGATAGGAGATATGGATATGGCTGGAGATATGTATCTGTGGGGGACACATACAGGTAAGCTGGTTGCTCTGTGTCAGTCAAGCTGTGCCCTGTTGTGTCCTGCTACAGAGAGTGGTTTTCAGGAGGTGTCTGCCATAGGACTGGGATGAGGAACAGCAGGATCTCTCTGTGTTATACTGATGGCTGTGTGTGAGTCTGTAGGGATCTCAACACAAGAAGTACAGTTTTAAAAGTCTCCAGGGCAATGACGGTAGCCTTGCTTGCACCTTGCCTTGTGCATAAGGGCCATTAGTCACCAAGTTCCCCCACATCTATAGATTTGGAGATTATGACTCATAAATCATAAGTGAAAAGCACTTGTCAATTTCTCTGTCAACATCATGGCTAAAAAATGGATCTAATTAGCAAGTTTTCAGTCTGGCTCATTACACACTCTTGTGTGTGTCTGATAATTAACGCTTGGTAATTGTGTCCCTTTGACACAGAAAACAAACCCATTTCAAAATAAAATGACTGAACTCACATATAAGCTTAACAGTCTGAAAGAAATTACAGGTCCGCCTCATCATTTTATAGCAGACATCTCCTGTGTCACATTTTACTTAAAACTACTTACTTTAAAGCCAAGTACAGTGTCACATGCCTATAACATCAGCACTCAAGGGGCTGAAGCAAGAAGATAGTTTTAAGTTCAAGACTAGCCTGAACTAGTCTCCAACGTAGCGAGACCCTGTCTCAAACAATGACAATAAAGAAACAAACAAATAAAAATGTCTTGTTTTAGCTCCTTTCTCAATCCATAAGTAATGGTTACCTCAGTTCATGCGATGCTTTCCTTGGTAGAACAGGAAGTTTGAACAATAGCCAGGCAAGTGTTAAGCAATGCCTCCTGGTTGTCATGGTCAGACACGTTTTAATTTTAAACATTTATCAGCTGCAGTTATTCAGGAGTTGATTAGGGGAAATGAATTTTGTTGAGGTCACACATGGCCTGCACGCTTGTGAGAACTCATCACCTCGGAGCTTCTCTCTGCTTGTAAAACCTGACAAGCCCAACAGAAGAGCCGGGAATGTCTCCCTGAGAATCTACAGGTGTTACCCATTCTTCTTGAACCAGACTTATGATAATACCAGAGCCTCACAGATGGGGAACCACCCATCAAAAGCTTTGTATGAGACTGGGAGGAAGATGGTCCAGTCACTAGAGTGCTAGCTACACAAGCATAAAGACCTGACTTCAATCACCCAGAACCATATAAAAAGCCAACCATAATGGTGCATTCTTATATTCCCAGAGCTGTGAAGTCAGAGACAAGCAGACCCTGGGGCTCAGTGGTTCCCAGAGCTGTGAAGTCAGAGACAAGCAGACTCTGGGGCTCAGTGGTCAGCTAGCACAGCCTGCTTGTCCTCTCCAGGACAAGTGAGATACCCTGCCTCAGGAAACAAAGGAAACAGCACCTGAAAAATGGCACCCCAGTGTTTGTACAGCTACAGTGTACTCATATACATAAAATAAATACATATTTTTTTAAAAACACACATACACAAATGACATCAGAGGTTGACCTCTGGCCTCCACATACACTCACACATAAGTGTGCACACACACACACAGTGGGGGGGCACTTTGTTTATCTGGGTATGCCCTAACAACATCTTGGCAGGAAAAAGTCTTTAAATCCTTAAATGGTGAAACTTAAGCTTAGATCAAAGTTAGGGTCAGAGCCTCCCCTTTGGGGTCCTGCAGCTTGGCGTGATGGGTCCTCTGACATCCAAACCTGCCCTGGGCTCAATCATTCCTGGTATGGCTATTTTCAAGGTTGTTCACTTGATGAGACTGAGTGTGTTCTAGCCGTTGGCACCATGACACTTTGTGTTGGATGTTGTTTGTATCCACCCTGGGAATGACAAATGTGGACCAGCTTCCTAGACTCCCACTTGGTTAAGAAGCAACAGAAATATATAGTGAGCAACATAAATGCCTGTGGCAGTCCCCATGTGTCTCCTGGGAAGCAGGGCTAGCAGTGGGTTCCACATGAATGGGGTCTGGAAGGCATTGGGCTATCTTTAGCAAACAAGGAGCAGGACTCTTTAGTACAAAGGGAACACTTGTTTCTGCTTCTTCCCTGGCTTACTTGCCTCATATCCTCCCCATCCTCCCCATCCTCCCATCCTCCCATCCTCCCCATCTCCCCATCCTCCCCATCCTCCCCATCTTCCCCCTCCATCCCCCATCCTCCATCTATCCCCATCCTCCCCGTCTCCATCCTCCCCATCCTCCATCTCCCCACCTCCTCGTCTCCATCCTCCCCATCCTACCCATCCTCCCCATCCTCCCCATCCTCCCCATCTTCCCCCCATCTCCCATCCTCCCCATCCTCCCATCTCCCCATCCTCCCATCCTCCCATCCTCTCCCCATCCTCTCCATCTCCCCATCTCTCCTCCATCCTCCCCATCTCTCCATCTCCCCATCTCCCCATCCTCCCCATCTCCCATCCTCTCCCCTCCATCTCCCCATCCCCTCATCCATCTCCCATCCTCCCATCCTCCCCATCCTCCCATCCTCCCCATCTTCCCCATCCTCTCCATCCTCTCCCTCCATCCTCCCCATCTATCCCCACCCATCTCCCATCTCCCATCTCCCCATCCTCCCATCTCCCCATCCCCTCCTCCCATCTCCCATCTCCCCATCTCTCTCCCATCTCCTCTCCATCCTCCCTCTCCATCTCTCCCCATCCTCCCTCCATCCTCCCCATCCTCTCCCATCCTCCCATCCTCCCATCCTCCCATCCCTCCCATCCTCCCCATCCTCCTCCTCCCTCTCCTCTCCCCACCTCCCATCTTCCCCATCCTCCCCATCCTCCCCATCCTCCTCCATCTCCCCATCCTCCATCTCCCCATCTCTCTCCTCCCATCCCCATCCTCCCATCCTCCATCATCTCCCATCCTCCCTCCCATCCCTCCCATCCCCATCCTCCCATCTCCCCATCCCCATCTCCATCCCATCCTCCTCCCATCCTCCCACCTCCCCATCCTCCCATCCTCCCTCCATCTCCCTCCCTCCTTCCCCATCCCTCCATCCTCCCCATCCATTCCTCCCACCCTCCCATCCCATCCTCCCCATCCCCCTCCCATCCCCCCTCTTCCCCATCCCCCATCCCCCCTCCCCCATCCCTCCCATCTCCCCATCCTCCCATTCCCTCTCCCATCCCCATCTCCTCCCCCCTCTCCTCCTCCATTCCACCTCCCATCCTCCCCTCCTCCCATCTCCCATCTCCCATCCTCCCCTCTCCCACCCATCTTCCCATCCTCCCACCCCCCCTCCTCCCCCATCTCCCCATCCTCCTCCATCCTCCCCATCCTCCCCATCTTCCCCATCCCTCCATCCTCCCATCCTCCCCACTCCCCATCCTCTCCATCCCCTCCCCATCCTCCCCATCCTCCCCCATCCTTCCTCCCTCCCCATCCTCCCCATCTCCCCATCCTCATCCATCCTCCCCATCCTCCCCATCTCCCTCCTCCCTCTCCATCCTCCCCATCCTCCCCATCCCCCATCTCCCATCCCTCCCCTCCATCCTCCCATCCTCCCCATCCTCCTCCCTTTTCCCCATCCTCCCCATCGTCCCATCCCCCACCCTCCATCCTCCCCATCCTCCCCTCTTCCCCATTCCCCTCCTTCCTCCCCCCATCCTCCATCTCCCCTCCCTCCATCTCCCCACCCTCTCCTCCTCTTTCCCCTCTCTCCCATCCCTCCATCCCCCACCTCCCCTCCCCATCCTCCCATCCTCCCCATCCCCCATCCTCCCATCCTCTCCCATCCTCCCCATCTCCCTCCCCATCACCTCCCTCCTCCCCATCTCCTCCCCATCCTTCCCCTCATCTCCCCCCCCCATCCTCCCCCCCCATCTTCCCCATCCTCTCCATCCTCCCATCCTCCCCATCTCCTCCATCTCCCCCATCCTCTCCCCATCCCCCATCTCCCCATCCTCCCATCTCTCCCCCATCTCCCCATCCCTCCTCCATCCTCCCCATCCTCCCCATCCTTCCCCATCCTCCCCATCTCCACCCCTCCCCATCCTCCCCATC